>JAHRHZ010000100.1:2012893-2083142 GCA_024137785.1 Ginglymostoma cirratum
TCTCATCCAAGTTCAACATCAACTCCTTGCATTTGTATTCCACGGCAGGAATATTCAGGAAATCAGAAGAAACTTTTTCTCTCAAACATTGGTGAGAATATGGAAGTTATTACCACAAGGATTGGGTGAAGGGAACAGGAAAGAAGCATTTAAGGGCCGGCTAGAAAATCAAACCAGAGAAGTGAAAAGGGGAGATTTAAGTGAAATAAATGGGGGGGAGACTCAAATAAAAACAGAAAATGCTGAGAACCTCAGCAAGTCTGGCAGCATGAATGGATAGAATAATTAAGTTAACTTTTCAAATCCAACAGAACACTTCTTAGGAACAGGGAAACAGAAATACTAGTAACAGCTGGTTAAACCGAAGAGGCTGTTTCCCTGCCGAATGGCATCTGGAATTAGAGTTTGTGCTCCCTCTGCTCCGTAGGAGAAAATTAGTCAAGGCTCTTTCATTGAATCATGATCCCACCATGTCTGTCAGCAAGAGTGATTGGAAAGTGCCCTCCAATATTCACCATCTCAGCTCATCATCTCAGCTCACTTGTAAAGAACTGGTTCTAGGTAAGTTACTGCAGAATGGCTTAACACCTGAGGAACAATGCTCCAGGGAACAGTCAGCATCTTCAACACAGAAAATAAGATCATGGGAAAATGCTGTCAGAGTTGGCATGGTTGCTGAGTTCATAATAGTACATTGAATTAGCAACACATAAACCATTCATTTGGCCCAAAATGTTTACGCGAGTGATGATACTCTCCACTAGCTTCCTCCCGTTTATCCTTCTCCAACCCTAGTAACATATCCCTCATGATCATGGTTATCACTAGCTTTTCCCTGATTACATTATGCTACTCATCTCAACGGCCCTTGTGGTAGAAAAATTTATGTTCTCATCGCACTCTGAGTAAAGACGTTTCTCCCAAATTCCTTTATTTTGTTTATTAGTGACTTCCGATGTAGCTGACCCCAGTTTTGGATTCTTTCACAAATGACATAATGATAGAGTCTAAGAGCACAAAGACAAGCCGTTTAGCCCAAACTAGTCCATGCTGACCAAAATGTCCATCCACACTAACCCCATTTCCCAGGATTTGGCCAATATCCTTCTTAACCTTTATTATCCAAGTCTTCATCCAAATGCCTTTTAAATGTTGTTAATGTACCCACTTCAACCACTTCCGCTGGCAACTCATTCTCTATGCGTACCCCACTCTGTGGAAAAAAGTTGCCCCTCAGGTTCCCATGTATTCTTTCACTTCTTGCCTTAAACTGATGCTCTCTAGTCCTCGATTTCCCAACCCTGGGAAAAAGACAGAGTGCATTCACCCTATCCATGCCTCTCATGATCTTATTAGCTTCTAAAAGAACCCCTCTAAGTCTCCAATGCTCTAAAGAAAAAAGTCCTAGTTTGTCCAACCTCTCCCTTTAACTCAGTCCGTTGAGTCCTGTCAACATCCTTGTAATTTTTTTCTGCACTCTTTCCAGTTTAATAACATTCTTCCTATAGCAACGTGACCAAAACTGAACACAATACTCTCGGTGCGGCCTCACCAACGTCCTGTATAACTGCAACATAACTTTCCAACTTCTGTACTCAATGCCCCAGTCCGATGAAGGCCAGTATACCAAAAGCCTTCTGCACTGCCTTGTCTACCTGTGCCTCCACTTTCAGAGAACCATGCACCTGATCTCCAAGGTCCCTCTGTTTCACTACACTCCTTAAGACCCTACCATTCACCATAACACTCTTACTTTGATTTAACTTTCCAAAATGCAACACCTCTCACTTATCTATATTAACATATATTTGCCATTTCTCAGCCCACTTCTCTAACTGATCAAGATCCTGCTGCAATTTCTGATAACCTTCCTCACTCTCCATGGTACCTCCTATTTTAGTGTCATCCGCAAACTCACTAATTATGTCTTGCATATTCTCATCCAAATCATTGATGTAGTAACAAAAAGCAATGGACCCAGCACTGACCCCTGAGGCACACCATTAGTCACAGGCCTCCAGTCTGACAAGCATCCTTCCACTATTACCCTCTACTTCCTATCATCAAACCAATCGTGTATCCAATTTGCCAGCTATCCCTGGATTCCATGTGATCTAACCTTCCAGAGCAGCCCACCATGTGGAACCTTATCAAAGACTTTTCTGAAATCTATACAGGCTGTGACTACCGCTCTGCCATCATTAACCTTCCTGGTCACTTCATCAAAGAACTCTAACAAATTTGTGAGACATGATCTCCCACGCACGAAGCCATGCTGATTATGCATAATCAACCCTTGTCTTTTCAAATGCACATGTATCTTTTTCCTCAGAATCTTCTCAAGTAACTTACTTACTACAGAAGTTAAGCTTACTGGTCTATAATTCCCAGGTTTTTCTTTGCAGCCCTTCTGGAATAAAACATCTGCCGTAAGTCTGGAAAAGTGGGAATGTATTTGAGAATAGGGGATGGTCATTGTTAAAACTATGGTCCAGGTAATGAAATGAGGAAATAACTCTAGTCATTACCAGAATGAATGTACAAAGACAGTATTCCCTGTAATCACTAACTTTCTCCTGTAAAAGGCCCTTCACAATTGAAAGAGCTCCATCAGGTGACTCCTATGTTTTCTCTTTCCAAGGGAAACAGCCATAGGTTGTTTGGTTTTCCTGAAACTTTTACCCTCTTGTAGTGTCATCATGATAAATCATTTTGCACTTACTTTAATGGAGTTTTATATTATACAGAGCACAGCACTGTCGGTATGTTGGAAGCAAGTTATTACATCCTCGCAGCTATTATCCGCAGTTAGTGATGACATCAGACCCACCAAATACTCTTTTTGAAGGTTAGAAGCAAAGATTGAAGTGACACCACATACTGATATTCTGCGCATTTTCAGAGGATTGTATCAGAAAGTGCTCTTGGTCAGATGTGAAACCTGTTTAGCCTGATATTTCCATCCATGGGCATGAAGATTTATTTGAACAGTCACTGATGCATTAAAAAGATCCCCACTCACCACCACTGAACTACTTTGCATTGGCTAATTACTTGTTGGACAGTAACAGTTGTTTTCTACTGTGTTGCATTTCACTAAGGATAAGTGATTCTGCCATCAAGAAACTGAACTAATTTAAGACATGCACTGCGAGGGCACCTAGATGAGGTCATCTGACATCAGTCTGTCCTCCCATGCCCTTCATTACCACTACTCTGAGATTAGCATGCTCTGTGGCCAACATTAGCCCTTCTGTGAGTTTTAAAGTTTAATCCTGTTTGTTGAACACTGATGGAGAAATCACTGGCAGCAAGGAACCTGGAACTGGTGTGATGGGAAAAGTCTGCCAGTGGCAGATTGGCACCAATCACTTTTCAAACCAGCAGTACATCTTGCCAAGTAGGTACCTGTAGGCAAACACTGTACCAAGAGAATCAGCCACTGATTGAGCGATGCAGTTGTTAATCCTTATTTGTAGTTACAGTTCAGAAAGCGAAACAATCAATGTCAGCATGCTATGAAAAATATTCTCTACCTCTTCAGTATTGGGCAGTACAATGACTCTACTCCCTGCATTATCTGTGAATTTATCACTGGATGTAGAGTTATAATTAGCATCAGACTAATTAGAGGCAGGTTAAAAAATAGTTTCATATCTGAAGCTCTGCATTGTGGTGAATAATTCATTCTGTTTGTACCAGTTCCTAGAGCTACATTTGCCTTTGGGTTGATTGTGATGCACAGCCTCACAAGCTCCATACCCAGCTGGAAAGGCTGCCTCTTATTGCCCCACTAGTGCCTTTTTCTCTGAGCAAGGAAACACGTTTGCTTACTTGCATTTTATTATTTCCAATTGTCTCAATAGATATCATCTCCCGTAAGACAGAGAGCTAGATTTTATTTGAGATTTCTCTGGCTAGGGATTTCATTCAGGAATAAAATAAAAATAACAATTACCCAATCTCATGAACTTGGAAAGTTTGCAAACGATGGTGAGAAAGTTCATACTCCTTTTGTGGGAATATTCTGCAAAAGTGTTAACCTTTCTTAGGAACCTATCAGAAGTGATGAGTAACAATGTCTTTTTCTGAAGAAGGGTCTAGGCCCAAAACATCAGTCTTCCTGCTCCTCTGATGCTGCTTGGCCTGCTGTTTTCATCCAGCTCTACACCTTGTTATCTCATAAATAATTGAGTTTGGATTTCCAGTTGGATTTGACCAAATGGTCATATTAAGACACTTTTAAATGGTATCTTAAAGAAGTAACACTATTGAAATCATTTTCCTGTCAACTCACATCAGTTGCAAGTAGATCTGTTGCATCATAGTTCACTCATTTTATGGAAAGTACAAGGGTTTTAAGGAAATACTTTCACTCAATGCAGAACATAGTGTGGAGGGTACACTGGGGGTGAGGAATAGGTGTTGTTTTATGTCTCATAGTCAGTATGTCAGTTTCCCTTTAAAAGACATACTCTGATATCATCACTGTGTCATAGCATGTGACCTGAACTATAAAAATCGCCTCTTCCATCTTAACTAACATTTCTCATAGAAGCATGCTCCTCTGATGTAACCAATTAGTCAGGAACTAGCTCAGATGTGTACATCTTTATGAGTTTAATCATTTTACATAATAGCCAGCTGTAATAAATTTTGTCAGATACTTCAATACCATGTATCCAAGCTTAGGTTACTTTGTTACTCGGGAAATCATAAGCCTTATTGCATCAAGTGGGATATCCTACTGGAGACAAAATTCACTTCAAGGAATAAGGACAAAATGGGAAAGAAAACAAGCAATGATATCCCTAAAGTCCAGATTTACAATCAATATGTTAACAGAAGCAGGATGGCTGTTCTCCAGTTGACCTTCGGAAAGATACTACGCTTTACCGTATTGGCCACCACTGTTTATAAAGGAAACATTTATATCATTACATTGAACAAACTGACCCATGAGTCATGAATGGGCATCCAGGGACTGGAATAACTTCTGAACTGCTCCTGTAAGGCATTAAACATTTGCTTTCTGTACATTACAGCACACCTATATGTTATAAATTCAGAAAATGTTATTTAATTGGAGAGAGATTCAGAATGCTGACATGCAGAAGAACCTGGGTGCCCTCATGTCTGAATCACAAAAGCATAGCATGTGGGATATGCAAGTAATCTGAAAGCAAGTGGAAGCCTCACCTTTGCAGCAAATGGGAAATATTTTAAAAAGAGTGAAAAGGGCTATGGTGAGACCAAACCTGTCGAACTGTGTAGGATTTTGTTCTCTTTCTTTCAGAATGGATATACTTATAATGGAGAGCAGGTCAGAGAAGGTTCACTAGATTGATTTCAAGGGTCAAGGCATTGACTTAAGGTTGAGCATGTTGGGTCTGTACTCATCGAATTTGGAACAAATAGCAAATACGTAATAAAATTCTGAGATAGCTTGATGGAATAACTGCTAAGTGAGTGTCTCCCCTCATGAGGACATTTAGAGTTTGGAGGCACAGTTTCTGATTAAGACAGAGATAAGCAGTAATTTGTTTTCTCAGATGGTCATTAATCTTTTGCAAGCCTTTACTTTAGAGACGCCAAGTGTACATAAGGCTGAAGCAGGCAGATTCTTGATTAAAATGTCAGTCAAGGGGCTTTTGGGGAACAATGGGGTTGAGACTGCAATCAGGACAAACATGATCTTATTGAATGATGGAGTATGTCTGGGGGATTGATTGAATAGCCAACTCAGGCTTCTTTTTATGTTCGTCTGGATTTACATTGGTTTTATGCTTAGTTCCATCTATCTAATTGCATAAATAGCACCATGTCAATCCTTGAGATTGTCCAACTGGAGGAAGCTTTCAACACTTCACCATGGGCATGCAATTCCTCTGCATGTCCATCCTCCATCAAGATGGACTCAGGGCCCTCCACGTCTTTCTCTAAAGCAAGCCTGAACTGTTCACATCTACAATCATCTTCTGCCCTCACTTGACACAACTCCTTTAACTCCCCTCACTTCCTTCAGGCCAAAGGTATGGCTATTCGTACCTGCATGAGCTCTAGTTCTGCCTCCCTTTTTGTGCGGTACGCAGAACATTCCTTGTCCCAGTTCCACCCTGGACCCCACCCACAACTCTTTCTCCAGTATTTGATGACATCATCGGTGCTGCTTCCCCGTCTTATCCAGATTTGGAAAAATCTATCAATTTCACTTCTGAATTTCATCCTAATCTCACCTTCACCTGGTCCATTTCTGACTCTTCCCTTCCCTTCTTCGATAGCTTAGTTTCCATTTCTGGGGGTAGGCTGGCGACTGATATCCACTAGAAACCAACCAACTCCCACAGTTACCTGGAATATATGTCCTCACACCCTGCATCTTGTAAAGAATCCATTCCATACTCCCAGTTTCTTTGCTTTCATCACATCTGTTCTGATGAAACCATCTTCTGTAAGGGGGCCTCTGAAATATCTACCTTCTTCCTCAAATGAAGAATTCCCACCACTGTGGTTGACAGGTCCCTCAGCTGGGTCCGACTCATCTCCTGCACCTCAGCACTAACCCTCTCTCTTCCCTCCCACAACAAGGATAGGGTCCCCCTGGTCCTCACTTGCCACCCCACCAGCATCCATTAGCCATCATTTCCGCCACCTCTAGTGGGATGCCACCACAAGGAACTCCCCTCCCCTGTCAGCCTTCCACAGGCCCCAATTCCCTCCTGGACACTCAAGGACATAATTTTAAAATGAAAGACAGGAGGTTAAGAGGGATTGAAATAGAGATTGGGAGACTGTTTTGCCAAACAATTCTGCTGTCCACAAAAATAATCCCAAAATTTTAGTTGTCTGTAACACACGCTAAGTTCTCACACCAACATTTCTGTCTTTGCCCCACTGCAATGCTCCAACAAAGCTCAAAGCAAGTTGGAGAATCAACATTTCCACCTAACTTCATTACAACTTTCAGGACTCCCACCACGGTTATAATCTGTTCCAACCTATCCCGTCAGTCAGAAGATTCAAAAGCTTAGCACACATATTACCCAGTTCAATAATAGCATCTTCCCTGCTGTTATTAGACTTCTGAATGGACCTCTCAAATTTCAAATTTAATGTTAACCTCGCTCTTTCTGCATCTTCTCTGCAGCCGTAACATTATGTTCATAGAGTTATAGAGCTGTATGGCATGGAAACAGACCCTTCATTCCAGCTCATCCATGCTGGCCAGATCCTCACTCTGTTCTATTATCATAATGCACTTTGTCTGGCATGATCTGCTTATACCAAACACGAAACAAAACTTTTCACTGTACCCAGGTACATGTGACAATAATAAATCAAATCGAATCAACATTGAGTTTAACAAATTCAGACCGTGAACACCCTCCTCCATGTTTACTATCCCTTCCTACCTCCCCACCAGGTCCTTTATTTCATGGGTTGCTCCCAGCACAATACAAGATAATTTTCAACTATTCACACTTCCCATTAGTACTCATTCAGCATTGATCTCCCTTCTGGCACAGCAATTCCTTTGGCTGCTTCTCCTTTTTATTCTTCTCTCTCGGCACCACCTCTATCCATTTGCTTCACTCCTTTGTATCCCATCATCACTATAAACAGCACTGTTTCCCAGCTACTTTTAATTCTGACGAAGGGTCATTGGGCTCAAAACGTTATCTCAATTTTTGCTTATACTGATGCTACCAGGCTTGTCGCTTTACTCCAGCCACTTCTGTGTTTATTTCAGATCTGCAGCATCTACAGTTCTTTGCTTTATTGAAGCTTCAAACTGAGTTCTGCTGAATGTGCCCTAGCTGAAATACTGGCTTGCTTCTTTTTTCAAGGGTGATGAATTTCTTGCTGCTAGATTTAATTCAGAATTTAGGCGTTTACAGATCTCTCTGTTCTTCATCAACCCAATCTGAGCTGTACTGTAGTCATAGCAACAGCTGACTGTAACCATTCATCTTAATGCAGTCATGTCTGAGCACAAAGCATTGAGAGTTTGTGGATATCCCCATATAATTAAACCCTCTGCATCAATTCTAATCAACCATGTATTTAGAAGTTAGGTCAGTGCTCCAGAGGTTGGTTATTTTACTTCTACATATCAAAGTATCCTTTCGCCACGAGATGGAAGAGATGATATATTACACTCTTATTTTCTCCTGAGAACTTACATGTGGTTGGGCTGCAAAATGATTAACATCGGAATGATTTTTTTTTGTGTTCCAAATATATATTTTGCATTCCTGATTTATTTGCCATGTTACAGGTAGTTTCTCGTGACTCTATTTAATATCCTAGAACATAGAACATTGCAACGCAGTACAGGCCCTTCAGCCCTCGATGTTGCGCCGACCTGTGAAACCAATCTGAAGCCCATCTAACCTACACTATTCCATTATCATCCATATGTTTATCCAATGACCATTTAAGTGCCCTTAAAGTTGGCGAGTCTACAACTGCTGCAGGCAAGGCATTCCATGCCCTGACTACTCTCTAAGTAAAGAATCTGCCTCTGACATCTGTCCTATATCTATCACCTCTCAATTTAAAGCTATGTCCCCTTGTGCTAGCCTTCACCATCCGAGGAAAAAGGCTCTCACTGTTCACCCTATCTAATCCTCTGATCATCTTGTAACAGATCATCTGATCTGTTAATTTTGGTAAGCATCATTTCAATTGGTAAGAGAGTGCAAGTCCTTCAGCGAGATAGTGTTGTCCATGCTTTGGATACTTTTTGGCCACATTATACCTTGAAAAAAACTTTACCCAAGTGCTGTGATTGGTGAGATGGACAAAGAGACACAGAATTCAGCTCACAGTTCAACTTGATTTTATTAACAAAATATTCCTTCTTAAAAACACCATGTGAACATTTTCCAAATTCCCATGAAAGTTATTGTCTATCTCACTCGATCTGTCTGAGCAAAACCATTATCCACAATGATCCATGTGTTTGACAGGGCCATTGGAATTTCCCTCCTTTCTGACGTAGAGCTGGCTGTCTTCCACGAAGATGAGTCTCTCAGATCAGGGCAAATCTTCTCCTGGGTCTTCTTGCGTTTGCCGCACGGTCTTCCACAACGAATCTTGCTGCGAATCTTCACTGAGGGAGTGGCTTCCAGGTGCTTACCCCCATAACCCCAAACCATTCTGAGTGTTCAGTAGCCTTTGGCCAATGAGGTCGTCAGCAGGGTTCAAAACTTCCAATGAGGTCACACCAACCCCTTCACTGTTTCTATGCTGGGAAGATGTAAAGTGCATGTCCTCATATGCTGTCTGGAAGTCAAGGTGATAGAACGTTTGATTGACACTTCTCCAATACGTAACCCTCAGGCTGGTTGTAACTGGTTCCCCCCTGAACCTTTGTGACCTCTTTGACCTTTTTCTATTGTTCTCTGTAGCCAATAACTGCTGGATGCTGTTTAATTTACTTTGGCCAATTTTCTGTCAAGCCCGATTTCTCCGGCTGTGGTACAATTTAGAATGTCCCATTTTGGGCTCGTGGGCTCGTGGTCACTTGGCCACCGTCGTCTGAATCGTCCCTGGTCAATGCTGTTAGTTGCAGGTTGTGAAAATCCCTTCGCTACCAAAACCAAGCCAAGGCACGGATCTGTACTTTGATAAGAGCAAGGTGATCATTGTTTGAATAGCCAGACTGTACAATATCCAGGGCAGTAGATGGAGCTTATTCTACTCCCCTGTAAATGGAATCATATTCAATGAGAAGAAGCGAGGAGATTAGAGATTAACCCACTTCATCTAATGCTGTACGTTGTGTAACTCAGTAATTGTGATATTTGACCAGCAACCTCCACATTCTGGAGTTCAAAACTCATTGTGGCAAGTTGTAAGATTACATGTAACATCTTCGTCGCTGACACAAGTAAAATGACCAGGAAGCTATTACTGAGGTTGTGATAAAAGGGCACTTGGAAAATCAACACAATTACTTAAAGTCAAATTTGATTTTCCAAAATAGAGTTTGTGTTTTGCAGATGCTACAACCACACAAGAAATGCCAGCAAGGTGGTCCGTGTGCAGTGAATTTATATAGCACCTTTTATTCCCTTTTGGTTTCCCGTGTTCCAATTTTAAAATATCCAAGAGCAAATCTTCAGTAGTAAACAAGATAATGGCTAGTTTCTTACTTGACTATTGCTAAAAGTTTCCGTGTGAACAGTGGTGCAGTTATTAGCGAAACTACAGGTGGACAGATTAGAACTGGTACACATAAAAGACACTTAGAAACAGGAAAGTAAGATCAGTCTGTTATCATTTCAGGCCTTTAAGTTGTTTTAGGATTGACTTTCCGTCTTGAAGGAATTAAAATATTGGAGGCATAATTCAGTGGTTGTGGTGGTTTCAGTAGTTGAAAAAATGGTGGGGGTGTGCGGATGGGTGAATGTTGATTCTGCAGGTGGATTCAATGTGTTGAACAGGCTTGGATGGAAAGAGAGTTTCTCATGGATTCTACAGTTACGGCATTTGCAGATTGACTGGGAACTATAGATCATTTCTGAAACCCTTTCACCTTATGTTCCTTTTTGTCTGCAAATTCTTCCTCTGTGGGCGTTTCTCAGAATTCCTCTTGGAGCTCTGTAAAAATGGTGTCACACCACCAACATTTTCCCAACAAAGCAACATGACTGCTTTGTTAAATTGGCATGCCATTGTTACAGAAAGCAAAGACAACTATGCCGGAAATCTCTGTGTTAGCTTTTCAGTCTCTTGTTTTCCCAGAGGTTTTGCATTCCAATACATTCAGAAGGACCCAATGTGTTGAATCACATGGATGTTTTTTGGCGATGTACAGGGGAATGGGGAGGAATTGAGTGAAACCTTGCAGGGCAAGAAAGAGCTAAACTGGGCTTGAATTCTTAGTAGCTTCTCGTCATTGCTAATGTAATGTTTTGAAATGCTTAAATCAACTGCTGACTAGTTAAGCCACTGAGGGTAGTTCCACAATACGGAATGCTGCTTAATCATATCACAAACCACAAAGATTAGCAAACACGAAACCTTGCCAGTGGTCGGCCATCTCAACACACTAGGTACTAGTTTTGGGTCACGAGATTTGTCTCGATATTGAATCAGCTTTGTTTATGTGACTGTATAAAAGTTGCCACTCTCCACCATTGTAATTAGAGTGAGTTCAAATTCCTGTGTGAGCCTTGGACTCTTCTCCCTGCGCTCACACCAGGGTTTTTGCTTGAATAAAGACCTCATCTGCTGCTGCCACATCACTGTCTCCGAGTCTCTGACTGCCTCCGCGAAGGTCACTTGTACAGATTGGCGAAGTCTGAAGTTCTTTGGAGGGCTTTTTGCCACGAGCCTTAACACGTTTTCTCAATGCATCCTAACAAGTGCAATGCTTTAATTACCTACAATGGGTCTTTTACGTCCAATTGCAGTCATATCTTACCACATGCCATTCCTGACCAGCTCACCACATGGCAAATATCTGCTGGAAGACTGGCATCTTATGCATCTGTCTTTAACAGGCCACTGTACATCTGGGCAAGCGCTGGCTTTCCAAAGCTACCCTGCTCATTGGCTGACAGAATATAAATATGGCACCAAAGGGGAGGATGGTACCGTGATTCGCGGACAGGGATCTGGAGGTCTTGGTGAATGGGGTGGCACAAAGGAAAAATGTCCTCTTCCTGGAGGACTGGCAAGGGAGGCTATACCACCAGCTCTTGGCAGCCTGATCCAATGCCACCATCCAAGTGAGTGGAGTGTCCAGGATGTGGAAGAACAACCAGCTGTGTTGAAATAGGGTCAATAACCTCCTCCTCTGCTTCTCCACAATCTTCCCTTTGCTACCTCACACTCACTGCATCTCTACTACTGCAACATGCCTCATGCTCTGCCACTCTCACTATTGCCTGCAATATCTTCCCTCACTCGCTCTCAACAACCATCCCCACCGCACCCCCCCAGACTCATTCCTCCTGCATTGTGACGCTGAATGGCCTCTGCACTGACTCCTCACTTGCCCAGGACTCCTCACCCCCTTTCTACCACCTGCACCGGCACTAACAGCAGTGCCAGCTACTTTCACCTCAAACATTTCCTCCCTTCCTCTCACAACAAGAGAAGACCACTCATAATAGAGCAGGATGAAGTCATACGGTTGATCAGGTCATGCCCAACAGTAAGCACCCTATCCCCAACCCTCCCAAAGAAGAGAGATCCTGGCCCTTGGGGGTGAAAATTGAAGCTATTCCTGCAGGGGTATCCATGTCCTACCAACAGAGTAAATACCACTCTTTATTCCACTGCAACCCTCACAGTAATCCCACTGTCATTCTCACTGATTGCACACCATTTCTAACCATTGGCCTTCTCTCTCTCCTTCTCTCTCTCTGTTATATCCCACAGGTAAACCTGGCATGTCCATCACCTCCGTGGAGACGTGCCTGAATCTCTCAGAAGCCACTTCCTTGACTGCTGAGGACAAAAATGCCAAGGTCTCAATGGGAATATCGATAAGACTGTCTCCTGCATCTCCCACCAGCCCAAATATGAACACCTTGGTGGAGAGCAATAGGCTTTGAGAGTATGGGACCACATGGAAGTGAGCATCCCCACTATCTCAGGGATTTATCACACATGTACAGGAGTAGGAGGCAGGGATGAGCGAGGCTGTCATCCTCATTGCCCCCAGGAGCTGCAGTCGTCCAGCGAATCATGCGACCATCAGCCTACCTCCGTGGACAGAGTTGGTGGTTGCCATGGAAAGCCATGTCCAGCCCCCTCAAGATCTGCTGGGTATGCACCACAGACCTGCACTCCACTGCCGCCATCACATGATCGAAGACATAGCAACACCTAGAGGAGAACCACACACAGTCCCCTTGGAAGTCTGCACTCAGGACACTCCAGAGGTGATCAGCCCATTTACCTCCACCCTGCCTACTTTCACCTCTCACCATTGAAAGTTCTGGTTGAGGATGGTCAACCTGCCTCTGGCAAGAAGGCTGTCGGCAGGTCTGGTCTGTCCAGGAAACGTGTTGCCCTGACTTCACCCGACCAACCCTCAGGAGCTAATGGGCTCCACTAATGAACAGGCTCCCTCCACCTCAGTTGCAGAACCAGGGACCACTCTAAGAGGTAGTGGGAGGAAGAGGAGGAAGAAAACCTACTGAGGGCACTTGGGTGGTATGGGTGAAAATTGTCGTAAGTTATACTCCTGCTCTCACACCTTGCAGTGTTATGCTCGTATGGTTTGTTGTGTTGGTGTCAAAATGAAGTCACTCATCACTGATCTCAAAGGATTCATCCCACAGCCATGTAGTAGCGTGTGTGGTAGTGAGTTCACCTTTCCTAACATCCATTTCGCTCAGGCTGTGCCCATGTTCAACACCAGTCATGTCGCCAAGTAAGCTAAACAGAAGATCACATTTAAGAAATCACATCAACTTAAAGCCAGGATGTAGCAAACAGGTTGTATCATTCAACAAAATAAAGACCGGGACAGGAAGACAATCAAAGTAGAATCTAAAACATCATGAATCAAATTTTAAAAATATATTGAAAACAATTTTTGTTCTTATTTTGAAGAAAAGCCTGTGGAGATTTCATCGCGGAATTGAGTAAAATGATATTCCACAAATGGAACTTTTCAATGACAGAAACATTTTCAACTGCAATGACTTTATGGTTTAAAACTCAACTGGGTGTCTTTGAGTGAGCCTTAACTTGTTCTAAATGTTTTACAGCAACAATAGTGAGCAAGAAGCAGAGTTTCACTTCACCCAAATGATTTTCAGTTAATTTCCAAATATGAGACTTTGTTGACCTTCCTTGCGAAGGATTAGGCAGCAACTTCTGGATTTCAGTGTCTGAACACACCAGAAGTTTCGGTAAAGTTTTATTTAGTATTGACAATGATGTTGAAAATTTCTCATCATTATAACCGCAGATTCTGAGTTGTTCGTAAAAGTTAGGTTACCCTTAAATTTTTGACACCAATTAAAGTGTGGAGGCTTCCCTCTGTTAGACCAAATCCACATGTAGGGAACAGTCAAGCATGGAAGGAAAGCAGCCAACTAGGATCAAACCCAACCTCTACCAATAAGATTAATGTTTCCTTTCTCTGCTGCTGTCCGTGATATTATGTGAAATGATGAAGATTGAAATGTTCCATTGTAATGAGGTGTATAAAGCTGCAAATAAAATCTTTTGGAGATTGGAGATGTGATTGATGTATTAAAAAGAACTGAATTTGCTGAGGGGGAAACACACATATCAAAGCAAACTGGAAGCATGCAGTAAACAATTTCCCAAGTGTTGTTTAAATGGTCATAAAATTTGCATGCCATCAGCACAGTGACGGAAATGAAAGGAACACTTGAAACTGGAAGAAAACATTGTGGAAGCAACGAGAAAACACTTTTTTAATGGAGTGAATGTGACATGTGGAAACAAACTAAAAAAAAAACAGGATTTTGTTTCACACATGAAATAGAGATATTGTCAAATCTTATAGAATAGTTTGCAACCATTCACCATTGTGACTATGTGACATTTTGTGAAGCATACTAGAAGCTACATACATAAATATTCAGGGCACTGTTTTTTGTAGGCAGAAACAATTTATGTGTACATTGCATTGCATCTTTCTCAAAAAGAAAGAGTCATGGATACAGCCAAACTCAGCTGCATTCCCACGGCAACCTCCCCACAAATTGGAATTTACCTACCTGTTCTGAGAATTAAGATTGACAGTTAACTGTTCTTCCTACCTCCAAGCGCCATTGATGACCCAACCAATTAGGACCCTCTTCTTGTTCTGTATAAAATGGTGTCTCCCATTTGCAAGCCTTTTTCTGAAATTAGAGATGCTCAATTTTCAAAAAGAGAGAGAAAAAAGGGCAGAATGACTCGGAAAACAAAAAGCTTAGAATAATGAAAGAACCAAAAGGTAACAGCTCATAGAATCATTCTGATTCCAATGAGGGATTTGATTTAACAAGAAATACCTCCATTTTATCCATAAATTTAGAGAATGGAGGTGAAAAATATTTCACCTTATTTGTAAAGGTAGCTCAACAGACAAAGTGGTCAAAAGATGCCTTGATCTTAATGTAAGGTTTCTGTAAAAGGGTGAAACTTTGTTTTGCCATTTGCCTAATGATCATTCAAATTGTTTTTAGGGAGAGAGAAACACAAACAGGGCTCTATATTTACGTTTGTGTAGAGAGAGCTTTGTTTTTCTCTTTCGTGTAATACTCCCGGGTTTTGTTGTGAAAGAACATTTGCAGCCTCATAAGAATATGAAGATAGCAAGAACTGCAGATGCTGGAGTCAGAGATAACACAGTATGGAATTGGAGGAACACAACAGGTCAGTCAACATCAGAGGAGCAGAAAAGTTGACATTTCGGATCGGGACTCTTCTTTGAGACTTGAACTGTCAATTTTCCTGCTCCTCTGATGCTGTCTGACCCGCCGTGTTCGTCCAGCTCCAAACTGTGTTGTCTCATATGAATATGTGTGTGATGAACCGCCATGATAACCAAGTGAAGCAATTAAACATATGAGCTATCAAGCTAGTTTCATTTTGAGTTCTGCCTCGTCTAGTATTACCATTCACTGGTTAACATAAAAGGTCTTATCATCAAACTTACATTGATTTTAAGGACTGCAGGAACGAGGAAGTAAAAATATACAACATGCTCAAATATTCCTATTTGTGAAAAGGTTTACAACATCAAGGCACAACTAACTTTAGTTGATAATGAATAAGAAAAAAGTTTCATGCAATGAAAACACAGGCAGCAAGTGTGCTGTTTTAATAATATAATTCAAACAGGGAATAATATTGAGGCATTAAGCCTGTGTGTTTGTCAGGTGATGATGTTGGTCAAGTTTAATATGTCAACATTTCTCAGCCCTAAAGGATTCAAATAAAATATTTGAACAAGAACATGATCCAATGAATATTATAGTGAAAGTAGTACCATGTTTGTCAAACAAAAACACTTGAGCATAAGAGAAGATCATATGGCTTTTTGATTCCACTCCACTGATCCATATAAGCATGGCTGTATGTTTACATCCACTTAAGGACCCTGTCCTTTCATTATATCTCAATTCCTTTCGTGTCCAAGAACCTATGGCTCACAGCCTTGAATTTACTCAATGAAAGAACATCAGCAATTCTTTGGATTCGGGAATTCCAAAGATTCCCTATCCTTTGAGTGGGCAAACGTCTCCTCATCTCACTCATAAAAAACTAATTCCTCACCCTGAGAAAGCGACCTGAAGTTCTAGTTTCTCCAAGCAATGGTAGCAACATCTCAATTTCTTACCCTGCCAAGATCTCTACAGTTTTGATACATTTCAATGGGATCATTTCTCCTAAACTGCAGAGAATTTAGACCCTGTCCTACTCGATTTCTTCTCACAGAGGAGTCCTCTCACTCTAGGTTGCAAGTTAAAAGCCAAGCATGCCTGATGCTAAAGTTACTGTGGCAGATTGTAGCAGATGGCAGCAAAGCTAATGAAAGCTCATCAAAATTGTACATATTTAATAGGGCTTTTGGTAGGTCTGTGTGCAACAGAACGTTTTTGAGAGCAACTGAGTTCCAGAACTGCTCCAGCTCCTAATGTCACAGATGCTAAGTGCCATTAAAAGAGTGAAATCTAGTCTAGCCAATATCCTGATTGTAAGGAGAGAATAAACAGGGACCCGACAGGTTGGAAAAGGTGAACAACAAGTTAGCGAAGCCAAAAGGAAATAAATGCATTTTAAAACACAAGAAACTGATCGCATTTCATCATGCCGACAGCCAACGAAGTTAGGGAACACGAAGCAAAGCTGCATATGAGCAAAGTAAGGTACAACTTAAGGAACATATGATAGACAATTTGGGTAGGTTCCTGTTCTTGAAGAGTGTAAGTGCCTGAAACAGTTGTTGCTGAGGTGGGCATAACCAAGACCTACTATGGTAATATCGTATGGACTCGGTGGGAGAATAGCTTAGGATCTTGCTGCGGTATGACCTACCTTGTAGCCTATCTAACAATGTCTATCACGCCAGTGTAACATACCCAGCTGCTATCACTCAATAAACTGCATCCTGTTTCCTTTCAATAGACCAGTGTATTGTTTTCATCTACTACACTAGACCAAGCAGATCCTTACACTGAAAAAGGATGGTGGCAGCAAATAAACCAGACAATACAAGTTCACACAACATGATAAGTAGCTTTACAGATTATTAGTATAGTGGCTCCTGCTTAACTTACCCGATGTCAGAACATTACTAAGAAATCAATTTAAATAGACAAGTGGCAACATTGAGCCATTGACTATCAGAAGAGAACCCTTAAAATACTTCATATCATTTGTACCGAGTGAGTTCAGTTGTTCCTCATATGCAAATGGCTCCTGCAGCTTTAGTTGACTGTATAAGATTTCCACCAATACCTGCATGAAAGAAATTCTGCCACTAACCATTATCACAAATCTTGAAGCTATTTTAAAGATATCATTTCTTCATCCCTTACTGTCCTATATGTTACAGAAGCAGCCACCACTAACTAATGGTTGATGTGTAATAGAGTTGTTGCCGATTCTCCTTTCTAATCAATCAATTGAGAGATGTTATTACACAGTCAGAACACTACCTCTGCACTGTAAGAGTGCCCTAATCCTCCTTTCTATACTGGGTCCGAGGTTTTGCTTGGTTATCAGTGGTAGAGGATGCACCACAAGTGAGTTTTATTGAGAACACATACTTGTTTTAAGAAGGTGTAGTTTACTGCATGGCAGCAATCAGTACAAGTTGCATTAGGCATAAGAAGAGAGACTTTCAGGAGGCGCTGATAATACATTTGTCGCTATCAAGAGTGTATGACATCATTTGATTGAGTGAAGCATAAGGAAATCTCCAATGTTAACTCTTTTAGAACCATTACCCGATGATTATCAACTAAGGCACACAGATTGTAGATGTGCTGTACAATAGTAGCATACAAAAAAAACCAGAGCTATTCAGTGCTGCACAATTTTGTGTGTTCTCTGCCTTAATTTGTTTAGTTTTCATTGCTTTGCTTTGTATTCTCACTTACTCTTGTTCATTGACTACAGCACGCCTGCTCCAGCCACAGCTTGTGCATTTTTGTTTCTTTTCAGGCCTCACCGCCATTCCTTTTGCCCCGCAAGATAAAACCTTCTGCTTTTCAATTTTTGCTGTCATCCAGTTTATCATAGACTCTCATTTTCCACCCCTTTCTTGAAGATCTATTTGATTCCAAATGAATCACACTTTTGATTCAAGGTCAGACCTAAAATACGAACACAGTTTCTCTCACTACAGATGCTGCTTAACTGGCTGAGTATTTTCAGTGTTTCCTTTTAAGATTTCCAGTATCCTGTTTTTCCAACTTCGAGAAGAGTTACTGTTGGCTAAATAAGTGCTCATTTCGGGATAAATGTGATTGAACATGTACACACCCAGAGAATCAACTTTCATAAGAGTGATAACTGAAACTTTCAATGATCTGATAATCCAGCTGTAAACACATCTCAATCGTCTCTGACTAGTGATAATTGGTGAGCAGATGGAGTTACGACAGCAAATGGGCATGGTCGTCTTTATGTGTGAAGTCGAAGATTGAACCAATTATGTATGGATGAGAAAAGGCTACAGGGGCTAATGGTGCTTGTGGCTAATCTCCATTCTCTTCAGATGGCTGTGCTGTGTCATGGTAATACTGTTTTAGCATAATCACTGCTCGACAGTGCATTCCACACGGGATTAAACACAGCTAAAATGGAGCTCTGCAGCAATTAAATTAATTATTAGGGAGTATGTTTCATTTGACGCAGCCTCTTTTTAGCATACACCCTGGGAGTGTTAAACATAAGCATTCAATCTACTTTAAATTAAGTAATGTCAAAGGATATCTCCGTAGTGCAAGGCCCCAACAAAAACAGCCTGCATTTCTACGGCACCTTTCAGTTAGTAAAGGTCGCAGGGGTTCACACCAGGACAATTATTGATTAAAACTGACATTCAATCATATATGGAGATATTAGGTCAGGATGACCTAAAGCATATGATCATATGTCCTCGCCCATCCATCGTGGATTCTCATACTCTCCATGTTAACATATGCTACACCCATGGTCCTTTATAGCCCTTTGGCAACATGAGTCCAACCCATACCTGAACCCACCAGCCTCCTCACTCACACCTTCTGCACCATCTCACCCAATATTCATCACGAGTAGATATCAGGACCTATGCTGAAACTTGATATAATTCCAAAGTTCCACAGGCTAATCATTCCCCAGACCAATCAGCTCTTCGCTGCTGACCAAATGTCCCCTTATACACACTCGTTGGTCCATCTCATCCGCAACTTGATTGCCCCAAAGCTTGAACAAGTAGCAGTGTAACCAGCACTTACAATGAGTTCCAGGTAATATGCTTCCAAAAAATATTTTCCACAATCTTTGGCTTTTAAAACAATCTTTTGTTTTCCTATTTTGGACGAGAATCAAAAATACAGAAAATAAAGTTAATCTTTACACTCCGCCCCGAATTGAAACATAGTCATAAAATGAAGTTCAGCTGAAAAAGAAGGCTGATTGCTATGTGTCAGCACCAAGATTTCAAAGACCCTTTCCATATCTTTACTTGATTCCCATCCAAATGCATGGAGTGACAACTCTTAACACCACTATCTCCAGGGCAAAAAAACGCAGACTCAGCCAGCAATGCCACAACCTGTGAACAAATAAAATATAATTGCAGTATATTGCACAGAGGAAAGGTGCAGTAATTCCAGAACAGCACAACACATTAAATTGCAGGATAAAGGAAACGCGTGGCAAGTAAATAAATCTAATAAGCACATGGGATAAATATTTTTCCTCAGAATGAATTAGAATGTGGAACTCACCAGTGTTTTAGATTATAGATTGAAGTTTCATTGTCACATGTACTCAAGTACAGGAGTATAGGAGTACAGTGAAAAGTGTACTATATCACCATTCCTGGCGCCATCTTATGTACAGAGGTACTTAGGTACAAAAGCTATGGTACAAAAGTAGAAAAAATAAAGTAATAAGCTAAAACATTAGAGATGACAGGTCATCTTAGTGTAAAGTAGAAAACTAAAGAAATAAAGTTAAAACTCTACTGTTACATTCCTTTCCTCATCCAGGGACCTGCAGTAGCTCCACACTAGGCTTTCCCCATGAGGGGCACACTTTCACCCATACTGGGCTAAGTCCCATCCTGGCTCGCCAGCTACTTCACTGCCTTCTGGGCTCACCAGGATTTACTGCCAACCACCACTTCGCCGTTGACCACCGTCTGGGCTCGCCAGGCTTCACCGCCTAATTCTGAACTTTGCTTTTCATAACCTTTAATAGGTCAATAAATATTCTAATTATTTCAACTGTAAGGTACAGAAACAGTATCACTAGATCCAACATCAGATTTGCAGAGGTATATGGTAAGAGCTGACTTTTGCATTGAGTACAGGGAGTAGCTGAGACAAAGCAGAAAACATAGATGCGGTGGTGGGTAAGAAAGTGCATAAGGAAGAAAGGAATAGAAAGATTTGCTGACAGAGATGGATGAAGTAAAAGGTGGATAGCTCCAGTGGATTAAAAAATCCAGCACCAGCCTGTTAGTCGGAAAACTTGTCTCTGTGCTGTGTATATTATGGCAATTTCAAAATGTAACAGCATGCTTGGAACGTTTTTATCCAGTGGCCAATGGCAGGTTTTTTAATTCATCTCTAAATCTCTTTGAAAAAGATGATGGTGGGTTACCATAATAAACTGTTGCAGTGCTGATGGGTGGGAGCTCAAGGATTCAGACTCAACAAACAGGATGTAATGGTAATATATTTCAGATGGTGATTGACTAAGAGGGTAACTTGAAGGATTTTTCTCATGCACTTCCATTCTTATCCTTCTGGAAGATGCTATTGAAGACACATTGTTAAGTTCCTTTCTTGCTTCTTTAATATGATACATGCTGCTGCCACTGTAAATCAGTGGTAGAGGGAACAAATGATTGGGATTGGAAATGGGCTGTCAATCAAGCAAGCTGATTTGTCTTAGATCATGAAAACCTTCTGGATCTCAGATGGTGTAGCTGCACTCATTCAGGCAAGAGGACCATATTCCAGCACACTCCTGACTTGAACCCCATAGATAGTAGGCAAGCCTTTGAGAAACAGGGGGCAAATTCCTCACTGCAGAATTGCCAGGCTCAGACCTCTTCTTGCAGTCAAACTATTAGTGTGGTTCATCCAGATGTATTCTTGGTCAGTGGTAATCCCTTGGGTGTTAATGCTGCAGCGATTCAATGATGGTAATGTCATTCAAATGAAGAGATAGGCTCTTTTACGGGAAATGGCCACTAACTGAGATTTTTGTGGTGTGACTGTTAGTCACCACTTATTAGCCTGAATGTTGCCCAGGTCATGATTCATGCAGGCACAAATGACATCATTGCTGGAGGAATTGCAAACATTATGTAATCATCGATGAACATGTTCATCGCTGACCTTGTGAGGAAGCAGGGGGCATTGATGAAGTAGCTGGAAGCATTTCAGCCTCAGTTATTAATCTGATGAACTCCTGCAGCATTGATCTGGATTGAGATAATAGAATTAATTAGAATCAAACACAAATAATGTCCTTTATGCTAAGTATAGCTCCAACCAGTGAAGAGTTTTCTCCAATTCCCATTGACTTTATCTTAGATTCATTTTGGATAGGATTCTTTGCTATCACACTCAGTCTAATACTACCTTGATATCAGAAGCAGTCACCCTCCCCTCACATTTGAATTTCTGCTTGTTTGTCCTACCCGATGTCTAGAATGTATTTTTTTCACTTATAGATTGGATTCACTTACATTTTTGCATTATGTAGGTGGGGATTTTCCTGAAAGCATATATGAATAAAATCAAAGAAGGAATGGTTAGAAGTATGTGATGATACAATGGCTTTAAGAGGTATATTTTGCTCCTTTTTTTGTAATAAAGAGAGGTTGAGACAGAGGTACTGAGCAGTCATGTAGGAAACAGCTCGTGAGGCCTTAGGTGTTCTTTTCAAATTGGAACAATAGAAGCAGCATGAATGGGTGTGGTCAAGCTCCCACAGAACCAAGATTTTAGTTCAACTTTGAGCAGCTGTTGGAGCTTGGAAGCACAATACATTCCTCCCTGCTACAGCAAAATGCTTCGGTCGCATGTGAGATTATCCATGTTACTGAAGTTGCCTTTGCCAGGGTTATGTTTATGGGATGCTACTATATTGGAACAGTTGCTGTTTAGTACTTAAATAGTCTATTATTTGGTTAAGTTTCCCAATAGAGTTGTTATTTCAATTCTTCTTTCTTTTGTTTGTATTTTAACTATAATGTATGAATAAAATGTGTTTTGTTTCAAACGTGGTAGTTTGACCAATCAAATTGCATCCAGAACACAACGTCTTACACTTGCCTTCAAAAATAAGAAAATATTACGGTCTAGGCTATCTTCTTAATATATTTGGAGGGTATTTAGTCTGGTCCATAACAAGTGTAACCAAATGGCTGGGTATTATCGGTTACCTGAAGGAGCTCAAAAAGAGTAGCATAACGTGACAAGCAAGAGGTGAAAGTTACAAAAGTATCGATGGAAATCTGAACCATAAGAATTTTCTCGGATATCTGTATATATTATAATGAGTAACTGAAGTCTCCTAACACATTAATACATTTATTTTTAATAACTTCTTTTAAAATTATAAAATAGACTTTCCATCTTGCTGAATACACTTTTAATAACTTTGTACAACTACAGGTAAATTTTTCTCTCAGGAATTCTACATTCCTGAACTCAGTCTCCACTTCTGCCCGATGCAGTAATTAAGAGACGAAGTGTGTGGGTGGCACAGTGTGGGTGTGTAAACATAGAACATTGACAGGATAGCACTGGAACAGGCCCTTTGGCCCATCATGTCTGTGTTAACCAGAATGTTATTCTCCGCTAATCCCATCTGCCTGCACATGGTCTGTGTCCCTCCATTCCCCGCCTGTTTATGTATCTGTTTAAATGGCTCTTAATTGTGCTGTTGTAACTAATTCTCCAACCTTCCCTGCTAGTGTGTTTTTACACCCTCTGTGTAAAAAGCTTTTCGTGTAAATATCCCTTATACTTTTCCCCTCTCACCTTAAAACTTTGCCCCCTAGTATTTGACACTTCCACCATAGGAAAAATACTCCGACTATCCACTTTATCTATGCCTCTCATAATTTTATATACTTCTATCAGGTTACTCCTCAGCATCTGACAGTCTAGTGGAAGCAATCCAAACTTATCCAAGCTCTTCTTATAGCTAATACACTCTAATCCAGGAAAAATACCTCCAAACCTTTTTTGCACCCTCTCCAGAGCCTTCACATTCTTCCGACGATGCGGTGACAAAAACTGCGCACTATGCATTAAGGACCTCTCCCATCTCTTTAGGCTCCGTGCATAAATTCCCTTTACAATCCTTGATCTGCCCTACCCTTTCCCTGGTCATTCTCTTATTCCTCACGTATGTGTATAAAGCCTTGGAGTTTTCCTTTTTCCTATCTGCCAAGGTTTTCTCATGCCCCCATATATCTCTCCTAAGCCCTTTCTTCAGCTCCTTCCTGGCAAACTTGTATCCCTCTAGAGCCTTTTCCATTCCTTGTTTCCTAAACCTAATATAAGCATCCTTCTTCCTCTTAACCAGTTGTTCGACCTCTCTAGAGAACCAAGGCTCTCTCACTCGACCGCATCTTCCCTGCTTGCTCGGGACAAACACATTGAGCACACGGAGCATGCATTCCTTAAACAATCTCCACATTTCAATCATGCTCTTTCCTGACAGCATCTGTTCCCATTTTATGTTACCCAGTTCTTGCCTAACAGAATTGTAATTACCCTTCCCCCAATTATAAACCTTTCCCTGCTATACGTACTTATCCTTTTCCATGACTATTGTAAAAGTAACAGAATTATGATCGCTACCGCCAAAATGCTCTCCTACCAACGGGTCTAACACTTGGCCCGGTTCATTACCAAGCACCAAATCCAAAGTGGCCTCTCCTCATGTTGGTCTATCTACTTGCTGTGTCAGGAATCCTTCCTGAACAGAGGTAATAGGAACTGCAGATGCTGGAGAATCCGAGATAACAAGGTGTGGAGCTGGATGAACACAGCAGGCCAAGCAGCATCACAGGAGCAGGAAAGCTTGACGTTTTGGGTCTAGACCCTTCATCAGAAAATCCAGTAAATGTGAATTTTTTTTAGAACTGCGGCTCCATTTCTGATGAAGGGTCTAGGCCCGAAACGTCAAGCTTTCCTGCTCCTATGATGCTGCTCGGCCTGCTGTGTTCATCCAGCTCCACACCTTGTTATCCCTCCTGAACAAACTGGACAAAATCCGTTCCATCTAAACTATTACAACTAAAAAGTTTCCGATCAATATTTGGAAAGTTGAAATCACCCATGACTACAACCCTGTGACTTCTGCACCTTTCCAGTACCTGCCTCCCAATCCGAACCTCCACTTCTCTGCAACTATTAGGGGGTCTGTCAAAAAACCCTAACAAAGTGACTGCTCCTTTCTTGTTCCTGACTTTAAACGAAGCCGACTCTGCACCTTTCCAGTATCTGCCTCCCAATCCGAACCTCCACTTCTCTGCAACTATTAGGGGATCTGTAAAAAAACCCTAACAAAGTGACTGCTCCTTTCTTGTTCCTGACTTTAAACGAAGCCAACTCTGTAGACATATCATTCTCCAATTGCCTTTCAGTAGCTGCTACACTAGCACTGGCTAGCAATGCCACTCCCCTGCCTCTTTTTCCACCCTCCCTATTTCTCTTTAAACATCTAAATCCTGGAACTTCATCTTGCATTTGGCCTCCAAAAATGCGTAAACTCACACTTGTGCTTTTTAAACTCCATCTGACATTTCTCCAGCCAACTTTCCAACTGATCTGTATCGTCCTCACTACTCACTAGACCGTCAATTTTTGCATTGTCTGCAAACTTGATAATCAGGCCACCTACATTTTTATCCAAATCATTTATATATATATTACAAACAGAGGTCCCAGTATTGATCCTTGTGGAACAATGCTGGTCACAGATATCCAGTCAACAAAGCACCCCTCCATAACTGCACTCTGTCTTCTATGACAAAGCCAACTTTGTATCCAACCTGCTAACTCACCATGGATCCTATGCGATTTAATCTTCTGGATCAGCCTTCCATGAGGGACCTTGTCAAACACTTTCTTAAAGGCCATGTAAACAACAGCTAGTGCCCTACCCTCATCAATCATTTTTACCATTTCCTCAAAAACTCAACAGGGGAGGGGAGGGTGTTGAAGTGAAGGGTCAGAGCATCAAGGTGAAGAAGGGTCCACTAACTCGACTTGGCACTGGAATCCATTATAAAGTATTTGGGCATTCCATTGTAACATTTATAAAAAGTGCGCAATGAAGGGCATGTCGTAGGCTCCATTAGGATGAGGCAAAGCCTCCTTCGTCATTGTTCTGCAATTGTGCCCACCAGGACCAACTGTGACATAGATTGTGGCATTGGGGAAGAATGCTTACATGTATGTGGAAAGGCAAGTAAAAGCAGACAGACTGACCCAATGCCTGTGTACCCCAAGAAAGTACAATGCTGCACACAGTTCTGGCTAATCGCCAGGAATTGTCATGCCATGCCTTGCACACCAGCCACCTCTGCTCTCCCTATCCCCAAACTGAACTTAGCCATGTTCTATTCAGAAACCTGTTTAATGTTTCTCACACAGAGGGTGGTTCACGTGTGGAATGAACTTCCTGAGGAAGAGGTGGATGCTGGTACAATTACATCATTTAAAAGACATTTGGATGGATATATGAATAGGAAAGTTTTGGAGGGATATGGGCCAGGAGCAGGCAGGTGGGACCAGTTTAGTTTGGGATTGTGTTCAGCATGGGCTGGTTGGACCGAATTGTCTGTTTCTATGTTGGATGACTCTATGACACTATAAAGAACTTATTATTTTTAAAGATAAGTATTCTTCCTGGGGCTTGGAACCCAATTATAGCCATCTGGACAGTAATATGAAGAGCCAGTTCAGGGAATCCTTGATGTGAGATTTGTCTCCTGAGTGTCACTTACTAAGCGAACTACCCAAGCTAGTTAGCTGGATTGAGGCAGGATCCAGTCTCTGTGCTACAGAAAGGTATGTTACCGAGCGATGGGGTGGAAATGTAAAAGCCTCACAGATACTGACTTGGCTGAGTTTGCAGTGATGTAGCTGGAATGGTCATGTGTAAGGCACAGTCTCCCTGTATCCTGTAGATAATCACTCCTGATGGCCACAGAGTGTGAATGTGGCAGAAGTCAAAGTAGAGCCACCTGACCATCCAGTACCCACACCTGGGCCACCAAAATCCTCATCTGCTCCCTCCAACTCCCAGCCCCCAACCATGTCTTTTCGATAGGGAGTCATGTAAACTTAAGAGGTGCAAATGGCTTACTCCAGGTTTATGCTGAAGCAAAACAAAACCTCACTAGCATTGCATGCACACCAAATAAGGCAAAGGAATTGCTATCATTTTGCTTGTTAACCTTGTCTCAAATGATGTCTCCTGATATGGGAGAATAAAGTACCCACACATTTCACCTTTTATATCACTGGAGTGGTACAGATTGCTGCATAGCCAACAATTTCTGCTTTGCAGTAAGAAGATTTGGCCACTAATCTGTACAGAGCAAGTCACAAACAGAATAGAGACAGATAAATACTAGATAACCTGCTCTGTTGGTTAACCAGGACAATGTTCCTGCGATCCTGTAAACAGTGATATTTGCATCCACCTAAAAAGACAAATAAAATCTCATTTTCAGTCAACATTTAAATGATGCCAAGGAAAGTGATGGTTTGGTGGTGGTGTCACTGAGTTAATAATCCAGGCCTTCAGGCCAATGTTCTGGCGACAATGGTTCGAATACCACTGGGGTACTTGGTGAAATTTAAAAATGGGCTCTTGTGACACTGTGGTATTGTCCTTATCTGTGAACCACAGGGCCCAGTTTCAAGTCCCACTTGCTCCAGACCTGTGTAATAACATCTCTGAACAAGTTGATTCTAAAATATATAAGTGATGCCATCGGCAGCAACGTGGAAGTGGCTGTGTAAAATACTAAAATATCAACTTAGATTAATGTGCCCAGAGGCTAGTACTACCTTTGCTCAGAATTGCCAGTTAATCCAAAAATTCAGCAAAGTGATAACTCAGAAAAGGAGGTCTACTAATAGCTGGGACAACGTGGGGAAATATCCATACAAATATTTTCCTTAATTCTTCATAGGCTGTAGTTCCATTGGCCAATGTTATTGCCAAACCCTCGTTGCCTGGACGGTAGTTATGAGTCAAGTGTATTTACACAGTAATCATCACTGAATGGCAAGCCAGACACTTAGCTAAAAGTATTTCCAATGATGGGATCTCTCGCATGATTCTTGTTCCTTGCACTGCTGTCTCTGTAGGGAGGTCCTCAGTCACAGTCCACACTTTGATCTGTCCTTAATTAACTATTCCCTTTCCACAGGCAAGCAGAGAACAAAATTATTGTTATTGATTCATTGAATGCGGACATCTTTGACGAGGGCAGGATTTATTACACATTGCTAACTGCCTTGAGAAGGTGGTTGAGAATCATCTTCAAGCATTGAAGTCCAGGATCCACACCCACAATGGATTTGGAGAGTTCTAGGGTTATGATTCACCAATAATGAGGAACAATTTCCAAGCCAGCATGCTGTGTGATTTGGAAAGAAACCTTATGAATTTTTTGAACTGCAACTTATGAATGGTGCACTTTTGCATCAGAATAGAATTTTGTTTTCAGGTTCTGGAAAAGTGTCTTGAACCTCAAACCTTCTGAATTTCAGACAAAAGAAAATTGCATCCTGACTGACACTAGTTGGAAAGTTCTGTCATGTCACTTTGCCTGGTCAGTGTGAGAAGGATCAGAAGTGCATTAACTGTGCTGAACAATGTATTAGATAGTTGAATTATGCATCTGTGTATATCATTTTGGTTTTAGCTGTAAATCTCATTTGTCGTTGTCTGGAAAGAACCAAAAATACAACTTTGAGCTGACCTTGGCTGTATCTGTCCTAATGTGTGACATTGTCTTCAAGGATTGTTGAAAGATAATCAAACTGTTTGGTGAATGCAAAGACAGTCTGATGCTCCTGCTGTTTCTTTCAAAGCAAAGCTAATAAGAGAGGACTGCTGACTCCAATTTTCATGACTTTTATTCATTTTTGATCTAACATTATGCAATGGCTTTCAAAATAACATCACATTCCTATGGCTTTAAGTGCTCAGATTGTGCAATCAATGCTCTTTTGCATAGGAGCTGGCACATGTTTAACGCACTGAATTCAGACTGTCCTTTATGTTGATAACTGATGTACTGAGCCCTTTGGTCTACTGCTGTGCAACTGGTTTACTGGCAGAGCCCTTCTTTGCAGATAATGAAAATGTCCATTTATGTGTAGCACAATGAATGACAATTGAAAAGGAGAATGCAGTTCATTGTTCATGAAAGATGTAGCTATTGCTGTAAGCAGTTTTTTTTACTCTATCATTGCTGCAATACAGGATTTTAATACATTAATATGAGTAGTTAGGATTTGGAATGCACCAACTGATAGGCTAATGGAAATACATTCAATACTTGTCTTAGAAAAGGGAATTGAATTGAGGGAGAATAAATTGGAGGGAAAGTAGAAGGGATGAAAGAGTGGCAAGACCTATTTATCAAAAGTAACAGTGCGGACTCAATGAGCCAACTGCCCTTCTTCTGCTCTGTTCTGTTCTATGATTCTTTACACATCTGGGTGCTGCAGTGGGAGCTGTTAACTGGCTCCCAGCACACAGACATTGTTCAGTAAGAACAGATATCTCGAAAATCACATGAGCACCAAAGCCATCAAATTCGGAAGGGAGTAGAGACAGGTTAATGTACTGAGCAGAATGGAGGGGAGTTCTAATGAAGGGATGACAATTTCAAATATTAACCCAAGATTTCTCTTTCATAAAGTGATAGATGCACCTCATTAATGCCTGACCATTATCACTTACATCATCAAAATGTAAAATCTTTCATGAAACAGCCTGATAGGAACAGGCATGTGTTTTTTCAACATCAATATGCATTCCTATAATAGTGGAAGTTTTGTTAATTCAGATGAAAATGGCTTTATCTACCATAATAAGTATTTTCAAAAACTGTGCCCAGTTCTCCAGCTGTTCGATTTAAAATTACAGAAAATGGATTCCTTGGACTTATCACTTGTATAGTTTGATTGGCTTACAGTTAATAGCTTTTTATAAATTAATCTCTTTTTGACATGAAAGCTCTTAAAGATGTCAACTAATGGCTCTACATTTCCTGAACCACCATCCTTTGGCTTTGGAGTGCAAATTCCATGCGGTGAGTTTTGTGAGAGGTTTCTAATTCAGGCAAACTGAATCAAATCTGCATCCACTATTAAGAAATGGATAGGCCTGCACTAATTCAACTGTCAAAAGACGGAATTTTATGAAATTATTTTTGATGACTTTAAATCTATTTGTGCAGAACTAGGCAGACTTCTCAAAAGTTGCTACTTTTGGCTTTAAATCCTTTTGCAGTCAAATTAATATAATCTCCATGCTCAATTACATGTGGCATACACTTCAAAATCAAAAAGACATAAACACAATTACATTACATTCAGCTGCTCGATTATGCTTTTGAATTGCATGTTTTAAGCTTTTGCTTATGCAAATGAATTTTAGTCGAAAGTTGAAACACAATCTTAACCGGCGCAAAGCATATTTTGAGTGCAGTTCCCAATTGGGCTCAGGGGGAAACTCTACCCCTGTATGTATGACTGCATAATCATCTGCTGGGAACAATGCTGTATTCAGACCGTTGCAGAGCTTGTATTGCATTGTTACTTCGCTTCGTCGTGTTCTGAATAAAAACCTTACTATTCCAATGACTTAATGTCAGAGAAACATGGAAAAGTGAAACAAAAATTGAATTAATCCTGTTTTGTGAATGTAATAAATATTTTGCCATGGGAAAAAGTTGGAGCTCCCAGCAATGAATTCAAATTCACTGTTTATATGTTAAATGCAAACTCTTTTTGTTTAACAAGGTAATCGATTGGATCAGTATTGTAGGGGCTGACAGATGATAAGTCTGAAGGCTCTGTGTGTGTGAGCTGATTTTGCGAATGTATTTAAATGACTCATCAGGCTGTCAGGCACAGCTATTTCCTCAGGAGTGTGTTTTTTTTTGATTAGTGAAATTTTATTGTCAACGAAAAAGCTGGACCCTCTACTCAGATACTCCAATGCTGCATGACAGCTTTAAGACAAGCTCCATCATCTTTACTTTATCATTCTAACTGTCATAGGGATGTATTGAATACTTTAATGAAGGCAAGAGTTTGGGAATTTTAGGGTTACATCTTACAACTAAGCTGCATTCAGAGACCAGGACCTTGTGAGCTACATGTGTCACTGGAGTTACTAAGCAACTTATTGGCTTCTACACAGTAAATAACAATTTTTTCCAGAAAATTATTCTGTAACAGCAATTTATTTGTAGCTGTGTGTGTTTGTCCCTATCATCATACCCAATTACCCACCCACCCACTCTGGCAGAGTAATTCCCTAAATGATATTGCAAGCTCTCTGTAAATCGAGGTCAGGTATTGTGTACTTCAGGGATGAATTTGCAATTTTTGATACGAGTGGCAAACAGATCACTCCTTTTCTCCCAGTTTCCAGTACTTTTTCCCTCCAACAGGAATGGTAGCTTAAGGGGAAAGAGAAAGTTCAATACTGAACGGGTTTTCACACCATCCAATGGTTTGAGCTAGAAAATATTCAGGGATTGAAAAGGAGTAGAGGGTGGTGGTGGGGTTCACTATGGTGGTCGTGGTCGCAGTGAGACAAGGCAATTGTCAGCGCTAAGTTGAACAGCTTCCAACTCTTATTGCTTAGCCTCATAACCTCAAGGAGGGCCATTTATGTGAGGCAATACTGAAGCCAGTAAAGTGGAAGGAAGGGTAAAGGGCAGAGGTGAAGTGTCATTTGGTGGACCTGTGGAATTTGCTACCACAGAAAGCAATCAAGGCCAAAACATTGTATGATTTCAAGACGGACTTGGATATAGCACTTGGAGCAAAGGGGATAGAAGTATATGAGGAAAATGCAGGAACAGACGAGTGATTTGGAAGATCAGGCATGATCACAATGAGTGGTGGACTAGGCTTGAAGGGCTGAATGGCCTGATCGTGCTCCTATTTTCTACACTTCCAGGTCAGTGCGGAACTTTTTTTTTATATATATGCCTCCTTTGCAAGTAATGCCAAAAAACGGCCAGGTTACTTTGGTGCCTGAATAAATGTTTTTGCAATTAATAGGCTGTTTTTACTTTAAAAACCTCTGGAATATTCATCCAAAAAAATGACATGGGAGTTCTCTGAATTCAATTGTTTAGCATGACTATTCCCATCTGGTGACTGTCTAGGGCTCTGTTAGCAATATGCAAGTACCTGGTCCATAACGTACTGTGTTCTGACCAGAAAGGACCAGCAAATAATCCCTTTTATTGTCAATCTCAGTACTGTGCTCTTGAGCACATTATCCAGGTTGACGGGTCTGTGCAGGGCTAACTGAGTGCTACATTGAAGTGTCAAACTTTAGATCAGATTTTTAATTAAAGCCGCATTCACCATTCAGATAAATATTAAGCATTTAGTTGCTCGTCTAGAAATTCTGTGATGCTCCCTGTATCTGGATTAAACATCCTTCCTCTTCCTTATCTTTGACCTACTGAGAATTGATTCCTCCAGTCTCATGTGGGACATTGAGCAACAAATCTTTGCCACCAGCCCTGGTCCGTCACAATCTCGATGACTCCAGCCCAAGTGGTAATCCATTCTTGAGGGTGCTCCTCAAATGCACTTTGCCTGATCTTCCCTGATCTCCTTTTCCAGTGGTGTCTATTTAACTATCCATTTTGGTGGGAACATACCCATAAGGTGGAACTCATCTTTTCCCACTGTCACTCACCATGTTTGCTCTCTGTGGGACTTTACTCTGTGTAAACTGCACGCCGCACAGAAATCATCATATGTACCAATTGCATGCCGTAAGTGAATGTATATCCAAATAATAGACCCTCCATTGACATATCCCAAATGTGATAGCTAAGTAGTGAGCTTTTTACTTACTTAGCTGATGGAAATTTCCAAATCTAGTCAATGCAATGTTTGAATCTTTTGAAGGAGAATGAGCAGTATGTAAATAGATAGCAAACCTGTGACTTTATTCCTCAGTGAGTGCATTACTGAAATTGATAGGGTAAGAGAGCAAGCTCTGATCAAGTGAATTAACCTGATGTTACATTAGTAGAGTCATCAGTGCGCATACGTAACATCTACTAGGTGTATCCATAATGGGAAAAACATGACACCAATACTCCATTGCAATGGGTAATGTTGCCTGTCCCTGTGACACAACAGTCTATACTCAGACAAAACTTAGAGCTCTACAAAACTTAATTTATCAAGCACTTTAGTGAATGATACACACCTTTAACTACTAGAAATATCTCAACTGCCCTCCTTTAATGTCCTGGGTTCTGTAACCAATCCCAAACGCTGTTATCTGGGAGAGTTGGCAGCTGGCCAGTCCGGAACCCATCTCAGTGTTGTCGCCACGTTTCCGAATGTGTTCTTCAAAGTTGCTGACCTCCGGACTTGCTGCTGAAATCGGGGATTTCCCAGGCTACTTTTATACAGGTCTTTCTGTGTAAAATGTATGCCTTATTTAGAATTATCTGTGCACATGACCAGTCCAGAACGTTTTGTCATTATTTAGTAGAGACAGCAGTTGGTGATTTCCTGAAATAATTGCTCTCATCTGCCAGAAGTGGCTCAACGTAACTCCACTCACATTACAACTCATTTTCTGAAGAAGTGTCCAGACCCGAAACGTCAGATTTCCTGCTCCTCTGATGCTGCTTGGCCTGCTGTGTTCATCCAGCCCTGCACCTTGCTAACCCATTGCAATGTCTCTTATCAGTTCCTGTATCTTCATCCTTATCTATCACCCCACTCCCCTTTTTGATACAAAGATTTATTTGACAATACCCCTACTGGGTTTATTACATTCTCCAGGGCACCTCCAGGCAGTGGTGAGTATTACCTCCTTACAGCAAACTATTCTCAGCAATCATTGCTTAATTTCTGTTATTTGAAATGCCATTTAGATCATTGTAATTTTCAAAAATATGGTCATCAATGTTATAAATCAGTTTACAATATCTTACTCATTTTCCTTTTGTTCTGTAGCAAGCACATTGTTACACGCTTTCCACATTTTGCAAGAATACACATAATATTAATACAAATGAATGACTAGTAAGAAATACTACAAACTATCTATGTTTATATTATTCCTAACCGATAATAATCAACCATAACGAAACCTCTTCCATTCAAGTTATCTTTTTGGTATTTTGAGACCAATTCCTGTTGTCAGTCTCTTCCATTTCTTAACTTTACGTTTTAACAAACAAAAAGAGACTATTACAATAAAAATAGCAAACTGCAGTGCGACAGTCATGTCAGACACAATCCTGATCCATAAATGGATCTGAGTGTTCAGTCCCCAATTCCAATTGTACTCCAGAAACTTGGAACCTGCAAGTCCCTGTCTGCGTCTTCTGCACGAGTCTTAATCCCCTTCTCTTGCATAGTCCATTTATGGATAGCTTCCTTGGCCTCAAGAATAATCTTCACCCAGTATGTGGTGAAATATGAAATAGGTCGAAGTTCAGGAGATCCCCATCTGTATGATTTGAGTGGGGGGATGGGGTAGGGGTATGCATAATTTCTAATCAGGTTCTGATAAGAATCAACAAAGTTTGATGGCTGATGGTTAAGTCAGAAGTGATATTGCCAATAGCCTCATTCTATCCATCTAAGATACATCATGTCCATCCTTTTTGGTATCCTGAGGCTGCCATCATGACATACTAGTTGTCTCCTACTTCGGCATACTTATGAAAAGTTTGGTTACTCACCGGCAGGATAGACAATGAGCAGTTCGTATAAGAGACAATATATAGCTCTTCTTTGACCATTTCTTCTGGCCATGATCAGTAGTTGCCCCTTTAATGGCATTGGTCTAGATCCATCCCCCTTTTGGATCCATCTGGAACTATAGCCTGAGTTGGTGGGTTACTTAATGAAATCCAAATTCCTTCATGGTATTGATCCATATTACGGATTTGCATTAGGAATTGTGTCAGATTGTCCCCATGCCTGGGACCGCACCAATATAAAGCTGAACTTTTTTATCGTCACAGGTGCTCAACACCTGGTTGGTGAGAGTAAGGCTTCTGAGATGACACATGGGTGTCTTCTCTGCCACCCATGCTCTCAGTTGCTCATCCAACACCCAGTCCAGGACTCTTAAGAGCATTTAATTGTAACATATTTGTGCTAACCATAAACAGGAGTCACCAGTATATGTTGAACAAAATGCTGCTTTATTACTGCGGTTTATGTCATGAACCAGCCTGTCTACAACGTGGTTGGTAATATCATGAAAGGATCTCAACATTTTGATGGTGCTCAGGGCTGCCTCTGCCACCTACTGTCCTATCTTACCCATCTTTTCTTGATCCTGGTATTCCTGGCCCACTATTAACCTTACCTTTTCCTGGAAGGAACTTAGCTGAGCCTCCAAATCTGCTATGCTGAGGGTGTTAACGGTGGTCATCCCAAGATCCTGTGACTACACCAATTGCAATTCTGAGGAACATAATGATGGCCATCAATTCTCCCATGTTCTTCTATCCCTCAATTTTATCCCGTCGTCTTAGTTTTCTGCAAAATAATAGCCCCTCTTAACCTTACATGGTTGAATACAGTAAGCTGTGAGAACAGCATGCCAATACGAGTTAGAGGATGCATCAATTTACAAGTTAGTTACTCAGTAATTTCTGTTGACTCTTGATAAAATGCTGCATGTGTTTAGTGGTTTTCATCATTGTTTCAGGATCCATAAAACTGTAGCGAGAAGTGCGACCAATAAAGAAGGATCTTTGACTGACTTCAAATATTTTGCACAGGAAAGTTGCTGACAGCTCCATATGGTTCATTTGGACTTCCTCATGGCATTGAGCATGAATGACAGAATAAGCAGAAGTCAGACATAGTGGGACAAGTTTCTCGACAAAGGAGGTGGTGGAAGGAATGAAGCATTCTTAACAGAAGACCATATCTGGGGAGGGTCTTTGGGGAGTAGGTAAACAGATTTCAGGGGCAATCCTGTTTGCACACTGGAATCAAGGGCCATGACAGTGGCAGACTGCTCCTTCATGTTAGTAAATTGAGAATATGTTGCAGCAGTGTGAGTTCCCAATACAGCAGACAGATGTTGAGTGGGTTCAGCTTCACTTCAGCCTTCAGGTGCTGTATCTTGGGTTGGGCCAACAAAAGTGTTTGTGAAGCTGGTCACCACTTTCATGCTGGTAACGATGTGCTCTAAGTGAATCATGTGGCTTGTTGATACCAGATACCTCCATGCTCCCTGACCCTGAATGAAGGATAGAAGACATGCAAACATTCCCATCCTTCTTTGATCTGTTCTCTGGCCTAACCCCCTTTGGTTCGCTCCTCTTGCATCCCTTTGTGGGACTTAGTGCAGATACACTGCAATGAACAGTAGCGGATTCTCTGTAATCCCTGTTCCCATTTTGGGGAGCTAGCCATTTAGCCCTTATAGTCTGTTTATTAGAAATTGAGACTTGAAACAGGAATTAATCCTTGAACCTACCAATTGGGAACACGAATTTGAATGGGAGCTACCCAGCTAGAAATTGTATCACCCACTCTGAACAAACTGACATTGGAGAATATTGTCTTCTCTCCAGGTAGTAGATGCAGAGTGAATTTTAAATCAAAGATCCATGTTTCAATTCCATTTTATCTGAAAAATGATATGGCTTTGGTTGTTTTTTTTCTTACTGTGTATGTGAAGTATGTAACTCTCAGATTGCGGACACTGCCTGGCTCCCTTGTGTATAATTATACAGTTGTCAGTTCCGTTCCAATGACAACTTAGTAAATTCTCTTATGCACCTTCCAATTTATAATTCTCCATTCCATATAATATGTTTAATCTTTAAAATGAGCATGGTCTAAATATTTCATATCTGCCTCCCTCAAATCTGAAAATGTTTGTTTGAGAGTAATGTCTTAAAACTAATTGAAATACAAAGTGTTTCCATTCAGATTATAGGTCGGGGGAGACTCATTACACCAACCTTAATGGTTCCTTCCCTCTTCATGCAACCTGAACCAAAGGCAAATCAGCCTATTAAGGGATCAAAGGAAAGTTGAATAATTAGAAGTTTTTTTTCAAATGTAATCTTGGGCTTAGAGGGTCACTGGTAAGGCCAACATTTCTTGCCCAACTCTAATTGTTCCAAGGAGATGATGGTGGCACCTCTCCTTGAACCATTTCAATCCATGTGTTATAGATGCAGTGCTGTTAGGAAGGGAATCACAGGATTTTAACCATGAGACAGTGAAAGTAAGGTCTTCAGTGTTAAATCAGGATGATGCGGGGCTTGGAGGGAAACTTGAAGATGTGGATGATCCCACACATCTTCTGCCCTTGTCTTTCTAGGCATAGAGCTCTCATGTTTGGATAGTGCTGTAAGCACCTTAATAAGGTCCTGCAGCGCATCTAGTAGATGGTACACACAGTTGTCACTGTGCATCAGCGGTGAATGGATTGGATTGCTTGGCATGGATTTCATCAAGCAGCTTGGGAAAGAAACTCATTCAGGCAACTATTCTAACTCACTCCTGACTTGTGCCTTGTAGAAGATGCAGTGGCCTTGAGAAATCATGAGTTAGTCTACGACTCTTGTAGCTAGAATATTTAAATGGCTGGTCCAGTTTTATTTCTGGCAAATGGCAATGTCAGAAAATTGTTGATGGGGAATTCAGTAATGGTATTGATAGCACATTAAAAGAGGAGTTTGATTCTTTTATTATTATTCATTCACAGGATGTAGGCATCACTGACTGGGCCAACATCTATTGCTGACCCATAATTGCCAAGAGGGTAGTTAAGAGTCAAGCACATTGCTGTGAGTCTGGAGTCATATATAGTTAATACAGGTAAGAATGGCAGGTATCCTTACTAAATGGACATTAGTGAACCAGATGGGTTTTGTTGACAATTGAGCAACGGTTTCATGGTCATCATTAGATATTAATTTGAGATTTTTATTGAATGCAAATTTGAACATGGGACTCCAAATCCTTATCTCAGTCTCCAGATTAAAAGTTTAGTGATAATACCCCAAGGCCATTACCTCCTGGTGACGGAAATATTGGAGATGGTGCTTTCCTTGCACTTATGCAATATGATTGTTTCTTGCTTTCTCTCAGTATAAACATGAATGGTGTTCACATCATGCTGCATTCAGGCAGGGACGAGTCAAAGTCTGAGCAGTTGCAAACACAACTGACAGCTTCAAACCTGAGCATATAGTCTATTTTAACCTATGGAGTTCATAGATAGAACAAGTGAAGCTGATTGAGCTTGACGGTCTCTCTGTTTTAGGACACTATTCTGAGGAAATCCTGCAACAATATCCCTGGGCAGAGATGAATGGTCTCCAACATCTTTTTTTGTGTCATCTGACTCCAACCAATGAAGTCATTTGCTTTTCTCCTGATTCCCAGTGACTTCAATCTTCTTGATCTCCTCAATGCCACTCCACATCAAGTTTTGCCTTGATATCAAAGGCAGTTTCTCATGCCTCACCTCTTGTGTTCAGTCCTTTCATCCTTGTTTGGATTATGAAAGGATATTGTTAAAATGGGGAGGGTTCAGAAAAGATTTACCAAGGTGTTGCCAAGGTTTGAGTTATAAAAAGAGGCTGGATAGGCTGGGACTTTTTTCACTGGAACGTAGGAGGTTGAAGGGTGACCTTATAGATTTTTATAAAATCAGCAGGGAGATAGATGCGGTGAATAGCGAAAGTCTTTTCCCTGGGGTTGGGGAGTGAAAAACTAGGGGGCATATTTTTAAGGTGAGAGAAGAAAGAATTAATAGGGACCTGAGGGGCAACTTTTTCACACCGAGGGTGGGTTGTGTATTGAATAAGCTGTCAGAGGATGTGGTGGCTGTAGGTACAGTTACAACATTAAAGAGGCATTTGGACAGGTACATGATTAGGAAAGGTTTGGAGGGATATGGGCCAAATGCAGGCAAATGGCACTACTTTAGTTTGGGAAACTTGGTTGGCATGGACAGGTTAGACTGAAGAGTCTATTTCAGTGCTGTGAGTCCAGGAGTCAAGTCCCCCCTACAGCTGCTAAACTGAGCAGGCTGTTGTTGATTCAATGCCACCTTACAGGACTGTCAATGACATCCTCCACTTGATTTATGCCCAAAAGCAAATTAATGGGATTTATTTACCCAAGTTTGATTTACCCAAGTTTTATGTGTTAGACGTACCCTGGCAATTTTCCACCTTGTTGGGTAAATGCCTATGTTGTGAGCCATAGAAAAGCTTGGCTAAGAGCACAGCTAGTTCTGGAGCAGAAATCCTCAGCACTACATCCAGAATGCTATCACAATCCATACCCTTTGCAGTGTCTGTTGCCTTCCGTTCCATTGGGATATCTCAAATAATTGAGCTCCTGGGTGTACAGGGCTGAATGGCATGCCCCTCTTTATTCGCAGCCCCCTCGGTTAATCACAACAAACGGTCAGTTTAAAAACTGACCCCTTCCCTTGAGGATAACTTTAAGCCAGATGCAAATTAACTCATGTTTTGAAAGAAGTCAATCAAACCAGGTTTTTGTGAGGTAATATGGAATGGACTTTTTAACTGCTAAACACAAGAAGAATTAATAATGCAACACACGTGTACACTGATTGAAAAAAAGAGGACAGCTCAAAAATATAAAATTTTAAAATAAGATATACAGATCACTCTTTGAATCATTTGTGAAGAGTGGACAGTTGAATGTTAAAGTAGTTACAGTGGAGTTGTGTGGTGGTGTTGATGTTGCGAGTTAAACAGTTGGTTTCTGGTTGGTTTGAGATTCTTTAGTTCTGATTCTTTCTGACTGTGATTGAATTCCAATATTCAGAGGGAGAGGAAGTGCTTTTGTTATCCTGTTAACTAGCTGACTTCTATCACAAAGAATGAGAGTTTTTTTCTACAAAAGGTGGCAAGGGTCTTTCTGACTGTACTCATCACAGCATGCTAAGATTTGAACCCAGGATGATAACCAGCATAACCAGTCCCACTAGCACACTCCAGTAGAGTTGAAACTGCCTTTTTTTAAAAAATCTCTATGTGTTTTTCAAAGCAATAAACACATAATTCTGTTTAGGATATAATCCACAGGCATGGCTTACTGTTGAGCAGAGACTATACAGACTTTCGTTATCTTTGTAGTCACAAGAAATCACAGCCCAGTCAGTTATGACGTCTCTTTCCCCGTGAAGGACTGTTGTTGAAATTCCCTTCGCACCCCTCGCCGTGAAATTCTGTGAATCTCTACATCTCTCAATACTGCCGTTTAATTAATAGCAGCAGCCATGCTTGGGGTGTCCTCATCCAGCTGCCGCCTTCTGGAGTTGAAGGAGCTGCTGCTGGCTGGTGGCGGAGACATGAAACTTTGGTATCTGAACGGCTGTGAGCAGTCCAAGGACCAGAGCAACAACAGTAGCAAAACCGCTTCTCTGCCACAGACACGAAAGAGACTTTAGAAAGTGAGCTGACTTGGCCAGAGCGGTGTTAGCGGGTGACTCTTGGATTCATAGACCTGATGCATGGACTCCTGGAATGGCGACGGGGTATGAGCTGCAATGATGGCCGAGTGGGGACTCTTGGCTTTGGAAGACCCAGAGTATGGGCTCTTTCACTGGTGGCGGATCATCAATTGCAGCAGTGTCAGTGCTCATAGTGGTGACATTGCAGAAGTTCTAGAGCCATGTTTGAGACTCCGGCCAATGAAGGTGAACTCTATTTCTTTTTCTTCATTTGTATTTCAAAATGGCGCCACATTGTGGCAACGGAACACTTTTCACTATATCCCTATATATCCCTAGATGTATGTGACGATAAAAATATTACTTTTTAAAGAATTTTACCAGCCCACTTTTAAAAATCACATTTTGGAATTAAAAATTAAAAATGTTCAAAGTCCATTATCACTAAGGAGGCAGTGCTGGGCAAGCTAATGGGGGCTAAAGGTAGACAAGTCTCCTGACTCTGATGAAATGCATCCCAGGGTACTAAACGAGGTGATGGGAGAAATAGATAGGCTAGTAATTATTTACCAAAATTTGCTGGACTCTGGCGTGGTTCTTGCAGATTGGAAAACAGCCAATATGATGCCACTGTTTAAAAAAGGAAGTAGACAAAAAGCAGGTAACTATAGGCCAGTTAGCTTAACTTCGGTAGTGGGAAAAGTGCTTGAATCTATCATTAAGGAAGAAATAGCAAGACATCTGGATATAAGTTGTCCCATTGGGAACACCCAGCATGGGTTCATGAAGGATAGGTCATGTTTAACTAATTTGGTGGAATTCTTTGAGGACATTACTTGCATGGTGGACAATGGGAAACCTGTGGATGTGGTGTATCTGGATTTCCAGAAGGCATTTGACAAGGTGCCACACCAAAGACTGCTATACAAGATAAAGTTGCACAGTATTACAGGTAATGTATTGGCAAGGATAGAGGATTGGTTGACCAGTAGAAAGCAAACAGTAGGGGTAAATGAGTGTTTCTCTGGTTGTCGGTCAGTGGCTACTGATGTGCCTCAGGGATCAGTGTTGGGACCTCAATTGTTTACAATTTACACAAATGATTTGGAGTTGGGGACTAAGTGTGGTGTGTCAAAATTTTCAGATGACACTAAGGTGAGTGGTAGAACAAAGTGTGCAGAAGACACTGAAAGTCTACAGAGGGATAGAGATAGACTAAATGAGTGGGCAAAGGTCTGGCAGATGGAGTACAATGTTGATAAGTGTGAGATCATCCATTTTGGTAGGAATAACAGCAAAATGGACTATGTTTTAAATGGTAAAAAATTGCAACACGCTGCTGTGCAGAGGGACTTGGGTGTCCTTGTGCATGAATCGCTGAAGGTGGGATTGCAGGTGCAGCAGGAAATTAAAAAGGCAAATGGAATTTTGTCTGCCGTTGCTAGAGGGATGGAGTTTAAAAACAGGGAGGCTATGCTGCAGCTGTATAGGGTCCTGGTGAGGCCACTCCTGGAGTATTGTGTGCAGTTTTGGTCTCCTTACTTGAGAAGAGATGTATTAGCACTGGAGGGGGTGCAGAGGAGATTCACTTGGTTGATTCCAGAGTCGAGAGGGTTGGATTATGAGGGGAGACTGAGTAGACTGGGATTATACTCATTGGAATTCAGAAGATTGAGGGGATATCTTATAGAAACATATAAGATTATGAAGGGAATAGATAAGGTAGAGGCAGGGAGGTTGTTTCCACTAGCAGTTGAAACTAGTGCTAGAGGGCATCGCCTCAAAATAAAGAGAAGCAGATGTATGACTGAGGTCAAGAGGAACTTCTTCACCCAAAGAGTTGTGAATCTGTGGAATTCCCTGCCCAGTGAAGCGGTTGAAGCTACCTCCCTGAATGTTTTTAAGGCAAGGCTAGATAAATTTTTGAACTGTAAAATAATTAAGGGTTATGGTGAGTGGGTGGGTAAGTGGAGCTGAGTCTCAAAGATCAGCCATGATCTTATTAAATGGCAGTTCAGGCTTGACGGGCCAGATGGCCTACTCCTGCTCCTAGTTCTTATGTTCTTAAAGTACTTGGGCGTTCTGACCAATGGTCATGACAACTCCACACTTTACTGCCATCACATGGAGGGAGACAAATTGTTTGAAGGTTTGACATCTGTGATACCGTGGACATCAGGAGGAAACAGGCATGGATTATTCAATCTGTTCTTCAAATAAAGGTAGTTGTTAAAGTGTTAGCCTTGTTTATATTGATATGATCCCTGCTCCCCCATCAACAATGAGAGATGCTTGTTCTGTCTTCTCCTTCGCTTAATCCCTTAAATGCGCACTACCACTTAAAGTTGGATGTGTAAGAATAGGAGAGCTTTGGTCTGATCTGGTGTTTATGGGATCACTTCACTCTCTGGTCTTCAAACCCTAACCCATCTTTTTTACAATCTTTCCTCTTATTTTCTTGTATCAGTTCCTTCTGAATTTTCATTCTAAGATATCAGCTGCTATAATAAACATTTACTGAGTCTTTCAAAACCTTTGGCAGGTCAACCAGTGTGCATAGATTTCATCAATACAGTTACAATTCTTGAGACTCAAATCACATACAATCAAACAGTCTCACATACAAGCAGTCTCTCACACACGCAGACAGACAGACAGACACACACACACATAAAAACACACACGAACACGCACGCACACATGTACACACACCAACATCTGGGGAGTTACTACTGACCACAAACAGCTCATGGCACATCAGCTTACCATACGTATCAGGAGCCTGGGCCTACTGGCTCAGAGGTAGGGACATTATTACTGCACCACAAGAATACTCTATCTGCCAAGGAGGCATTCAAAACCTTGTCCAGTCAAAACTGGGATTCTGGATTTCTAGTCCAGTGGAATTACACTACACCACTGCTTCACCCTGCAATTTTTATACAGTTAGTCCAGTTCAGTTTTGTGTGTGTGTGTGTGTGTGTGTGTGTGTGTGTGTTTGTGTGTGTGTGTCAGTCTGCATGTGTGAGAGACCGAAGAAGAGATAGTGGTGACCAGGCCATGGGGTAAGAGCAATGATATCGGTGACTGTGGAGCTGAGGCAGACACATATCTTTCTGACAACGTCTGATTAACAGAGGAAGCCTGGGAAGGGAGTAGGGTGATGGTGGTAGTGCTGGGGAGGGGTAGGGTGGGATGCAATGCAACACTATCATATTTACTTTGGTGCTAAGTGGCTTGCGATGCAGTGGCAGCACTTTCTGGTAAAATGCTGATCCAAGATTAATCTCTTCCTGAAATACAGAAGAATGCATAGGTAAAGACATTTAAATTGAAGCTTCTCAATCATTCGCAGGCATTGGTTTGTCAGCTGGGTAACTTCAAGCTGTGATTTATTCTGATGTGTGAGAAGGGAAAAGAAATCACTAAAGCCAATGATTTCACTTGAATTGGCATCTTCACTGTGAGCAGCAAATATTCTATTAATCCAGAAGAAGCTCGCAACTCTGAGATTGAGCCCCAAGGTATATAATGGACCCGCACGAAAAGAATATCTGTCCTTGATTATATGAAGAAGCAAATAAGAAAGCCTCCCTTGACATGCTGGCAGTTCTTTAACAGTAGCTGCAGATTTTGTCCATTTTTTCTTTTACTTCTGTAAGAACTACATTCAGAGCCCTGAGAATATGAACTTACAAAACAATGGACCTCACAGATCATCAAACCTGCTCTGCCTTTTAGTCAGTTTGTGGTGTATGTCATGCCTCAATCCACATTTCTGCCTGTTCCCCTCATCTTTCTGATTCCTTGAAGAACTAAGAACCTTGTCGATCTCAGCCTCAAGTATAGCCAACAATGGAGATGGTGCAGCTCTCTGGGTTGACAAATCTCAAAGATTCACAATGGCCTGAGGAAAGAAATTTCTCCTCATCTGTGCAGCTCCGAATGTTCAGCCCCTCATTCTGAGACTGTCTGTCTAGTTTCTAGAGTCTACTGAATCAACCTGTCAGCGTCATTTGTGCCAAGCCCCATTAGAATTTCAACTGCTTCAATCAGAAAACTTCGTATTTTTCTAGAGTATATATATAATATATTTGTGCACAATATATTATGTATCTTTATTATATATCCAATTTACTCAGCCTCTCATGATAGGGAACCTATACTCAGCCCCTCAGCTCAGGAACTGATATAATAACCTTTACTGTCCTGCCTCCAATGCAAGTAGAAATTGAGACTAAAACTGTGCTCAGAACATTGTATGCTTGGTTGGTCTAGCTCGGAGAGATTACTGAGTCCTCCATAGTTGTGAATTATTGTACATTAAGGAATGATACACAGCTTTGCAGTGGAGTGACTATCTTGAATGAAATTACGTTGATTCCCTTTCTGAGCTTTCTTTCATGTCATATTATTCAACATCAGAGCAGAAAGTGTTACTTTCATTGTCCCAGACAAGAGCCCTTTCAAACACTTTCACAAACAGCCATTGTGGGCCATGGCAGACCAAGCCAAACGATGGAAACATTCAGCCTAATGTTTCAGATCAAACGACCTTTTGTCAGAATCCGTCTTTACCTCATTGGATATTAGGACCACCTGCAGTGGTTAAAGGCAGGAGATAATTCGAAGTGTTTTCTTTTATTTCCGAGAACTCAAGTGGCTGGCTAAAGCAGTTGAACTTCAAACTGATCAACGTTGACACAAATTGCTGCAAATAATGTGATACCCGGACACAGATCCAGACACAGAACCGAATGTAAAACCAAATCCAGGCCTTGATCAGCTGCAATTTCAACCTAGACTGAGACAAAGGCCAATCTGGGACCGAGACTAACTGCAGACTCAGACCAGATAAAGAGCAAGACTTAGACCTAAACTCAGAATCAAACCCAGACCCAGACCAACCTCAGAACCAGATCCCAACCAAAACCCAGACCCAGACCAGCTGCAGGCTCAAATGCAGGACTTATCACAGATCAAGACACAGAAACAAATCCAGATCCACGTAAAATATGCAGACACAGGTGCGGACCCACATCTAGATGCAGATGCAGACTGAAACCCAGAACCAGATTCATTTCCAGATCAAGGCAGAGATGCAGATCTGAATGCACACCCAGACCTAGATTCGAACATAGACCAGCAGATGATAAATACATGTAGATGATAACATAGTTACAAATATAGTCCCAGGCTCAGGCTGAAAGCAAGTCTGGACTCTGATCCAGACCCAGATTTAACATCAATCCCAACTGCAATGATAACTGCCTTCATGACTGCTCAAAACAAATTAACAATTGCAACACCCCACAAAACCTTCCACTCTGCCCAGACATGGATACTCACAACGCCATGATGGAGACATCTCAAATACTGAAAAGTTCATTAAATAAGAATTGTTACTTTAGCAGACCAGATCCAATTCCACCTTTCTCTCTCCTCCTCAAAACCACGTGCCCATCCTAACACCCTTTGTGTAGCCTGGGGCCAAACTGCATCATATTTCTCTAGTTTTGGTAGATTTTATTATGTTAAAGGTAATACAAGTTGTTGTTTTTCCTGTAAGTTTATTATTTAAGCAAGACTTCGAGATGGAAAATCTATGAGTTGATAATGTTTGAAAGTAAATGTTAATATATTTTATATTTTCACAGAGACTGAAGAAAAATTAATAATAAGAAAGTGTTTATTGCAAATAGTTGAATCAGTTTATAAGCACATGGTTCTGATTTCTTGGAATCACAGAATTATTACACTGCAGAAGGAGAGCATTCAGCCTATTGTGTCCATACCAGCTCTCTGAGTTCTCCAAAGAGAAGTTTCATTGGATTGGTCCTTAGAAATGGAGGATTTGAGAATAGTCACCTCCACTCATCAGCCTTCCAATTGTTGCAATTCTATTTCCAGTACGCAGTAAAGCGTCAACCTTGTATAAAAAAATTAGAAAACAAGAAAGCATTTTGAAGTTAGGTGTCAATACTAATTGCAAGATTTATCACAAGATTAGGGCTCCAAATCTTGAAGTGGAGAGGGGATTTTCAATGAATGAAATGTAAAATTCAAACAATGTGCAATGTAATTTCTTGGCACAAGTACTGTAAACAAGTACTTTCACACAAGCCACTGGGAAAACAGTTGTGAGTTTGGAGCACTATCAACATCTTACTTTCACTGTGAGTCCAAGTAAGCTGGGGGAGCTCAAGAACCCAGTAAAATTGCGAAAGACATCTCTGTGCCTTTGAACAATTAACATTGAAATTGTTGATCTGCCTCTCCTAATGCACTGCTGTTAATTGAATGCAGGTTGGAGCTGGTTTTGCATCATGTCTGAACGTTTTGTCCTGCATCCCTCCTTTTCCTGCCCAAACGCACACTCACCCACATTAAAATTCCACCCTTTGTTTCCAGCATTTTCAGTTTTCATTTCCAATGTTCGTCATTTGCTACATTTTAGTTTCACCTGACAGAGATAATGGTTTTGCAAATAATGTAAATTGGACACCTTGCTGCTGGGATTGATCCTGAACGCAAGCAACTAGTTCAACAAAATCCTTCAGTTTGGACTCTTAATGAATGTAGCAAAACGATGGAGGACGTTTGTGTACAAAATCTCTAGAGCAGCCCAAGGAAAGGATGCTGAAAGAACAAAAGCTCAAAGACAGAAAATATGCTGCTAATCCTCTTACAATTCCCATCTGCCAGAGCACTCCCCCCAGGTAAACACCAAATCCATTTCTCTATTTTTGTAACCACTGCTCCCTGTGCTTTGTTGAAGCTGAAACAGCTAGATTGCACAATTATCTCAAATACAAGATTAGACGCAACACAGGCTGAGAACTCCACAGACAACTAAGGGACAATTACTTTGCTGGGATTATACTACAAGGCTCCCAACAGTCAGAAGGAGAGAGAGGAAATGATTTGTAGACAAATCACAGAAAAATATGACAAAAACAGTGTTAGAGTTGTTGGGGATTTCAACTTTGCTAACATTAACTGGGATCGCCTTAGTGGGAAAGCATTAGATAAAGTGGAATTTTTAAAATGCAACCAGTAGAGCTTTTTGCGCCAATATGTATAAACACAAGATGGTCAGTGCCAGACCTAATTCCAGAGAGTGAAGCCAATCAAATGGTTGACGTTTCAGTGGCTGGACATTTTGGGGACAGTGACCATAACTCTGCAAGTTTCAAAGTCATTATAGAAAGGGATTAGGATAGTGCAGAAGTTAAGGGTCTAAACTGGGGGAAGGCCAATTTCAATGTTATCAGAGAGAGATAGCTATTTGCAGGTAAGTCTATATTTGGTAAGTGGGAGTCTTTTGAAAGTAATATAGGTAATGTATGGGAAAATATACTTATGTGAGGAACAAGAAGATGGCCAGAGTGAGGGTAGGGCTAATCAGGGGTAGTGGAGGGAACTTGTGCCTGGAGTCGGAGGAGGTAGGGGAGGTCCTTAATGAATACTTTGCTATAGTATTCACCAGTGAGAGGGAGATTGTGGGGAGTTGTAGTTTGTGAGAAGAGCATGAAACATGCTGATCGCTCGAACAGGTTGATGTTAGGAAGGAGGATATGCTAGAAATTTTGAAAAACATGAGAATAGATAAGTCCCCTGGGCCAGATGGGATATACCCAAAGTTACTATGGGAAGCGAGGGAAGAGATTGCTGCCCATTTGGCGATGATCTTTGCGTCCTCATTGTCCACTGGAATAGTACCAGATGACTGGATGGTGGTAAATGTTAGTCCCTTGTTCAAGAAAGTGAATAGGGATAATCCTGGGAATTACAGACCTATCAATCTTACTTCTGTGGTGGGCAAATTATTGGAGAGGATTGTGAGAGGATTTATGATTATTTGGAAAAGTATAGCTTGATTAGAAATAGTCAGCATGGCTTTGTGAGAGGCAGGTCATGCCCCACAAGCCTTATTGAATTCTTTGAGGATGTGACAAAACACATTGATGAAGGTAAAGCAGTGGATGTGGTGCATATGGATTTTAGCAAGGCATTTGATAAGGTTCCCCATGGTAGGCTCATTCAGAAAGTAAGGAGGCATGGGATTCAGGGATTTTGGCTGTTTGGATATAGAATTGGCTGTCCAACAGAAGACAGTGGGTGGTAGTAGATGGAAAGTATTCAGCCTGGAGCTCAGTGACCGGTGGTGTACTGCAAGGATCTGTTCTGGGACCTCTGCTCTTTGTGATCTTAAGAAACGACTTCGATGATGAAGTGGAAGGATGTGTTAGTAAGTTTGCCAATGACACGAAGGTTGGTGGAGTTGTGGATAGTGTGGAGGACTGTTGTGGGTTGCAATGGGACATTGACAGGATACAGAGCTAGGCAAAGAATGGCAGATGGAATTCAACCCAGAAAAGTGTGAAGTAATTCATTTTGGAAGGTTGAATTTTATGGCAGAATACAGGGTTAATGGCAGGATTCTTGGCAGTGTGGAGGCACAGAGGGACCTTGGGGTCCACGTTCATAGATCCCTTAAAGTTGCCACCCAAGTTGATAGGATTGTAAAGAAGGTATATGGTGTGTTGGCTTTCATTGGCAGGGGGATTGAGTTTAAGAGCTACTAGGTTATGCTACAGCTCTACAAAACCCTGATTAGACCACACTTGGAATATTGTGTTCAGTTCTGACCGCCACATTACAGGAAAGATGTGGAAGCTTTAGAAAGGGTGCAGAGGAGATTTACCAGGATGCTGCCTGGACTGGAGGGCAGGTCTTATGAGGAAAGGTTGAGAGAGTTAGGGCTTTTCTCTTTGGGGTGAAGAAGGATGAGAAGTGACTTGACAGAGGTGTATAAGATGATGAGAGGCACAGATAGAGTGGATAGCCAGAGACTTTTTTCCCAGGGCGGAACTGACTATCCTGAGGGGGCATAATTTTAAGGTGTTTGGACGAAGGTACAGGGAGATGTCAGAGGTAGGTTCTTTACACAAAGAGTGGTGGGCGCTTGGAATGCACTGCCAGCAGTGGTACCAGAGTCAGGCACGTTAGATAGGCACATGGATGATCGTAAAATGAAGGGTTTGCAGGTTAGTTTGATCTTAGAGTAGGATAATAGGTCGGCACAACATTGTGAGGCGAAGGGCCAGTACTGTTCTATGTTCGAGAGTGAGAGTTCAGAGCCAGTGTTTTCCTCTCAGAGTGAAGGACAACAGCAGCAAGTCCACGGAACCCTGGATGTTGAAAGATATCAAGAGTATGATAAAGAAAAAGAAGGAAGGATATGTCAGGTATAGTGCATTAAAAACAGGATAGGCCCTTCAAAAGTACAGACAGTGTAAGCGATTGTTTACAAAGGAAACTAGGAACGCAAAGAGGGACCGTGAAACATTTTTGGCAGATCTGATTAAGGCAAACCCAAAACTTTTTATTAGTAGAGTAAAAGTAAGAGGATTACCAGGGAAAGAGTGGGACCTATTGGAGAGAAAAGGGGCAACATAAGCATGGATCCAGAGGATGTTTTAAATAAATAGTTCTCATCTATATTCACAGAGGAGCAACACATTGTAGCTGGGGCATCCAGTTTGGATGGTAAGGTTCCAAAACTGAACTGGACCAGCCATAGAAACAAAATGGCGATAAGAATGGATCAGAGGCTGGGAACTGTGTTGTGAGTAATTCAACTCCTAACTACTTAAAACTGTCCACCATCTACAAGGTGCAAGCCAGAAGTGATATGAAATAATTTTAACTTGCCAGAATGAGTGTAGCTCAATGAACACTCAGGAAACTCAACACAATCTAGAAGGAAGCAGCCTGCTTGATTTGGTCCCGGATTGACCATCTCCATCATTCACTCTCTTGACCACTACAACATAATGGAAGCTGGGTGTACCAACCAGAAGAGGTATTGTAGCAACTTATCGAGGCTCCTTTGACAGCACCTTCCAAACTTGCAAAGTGTACATCGAAAAGGGCAAGGACAGCAGATGCAAGGAAATACTACTCCCTGAAAGCTTCACACCAATCTGACTTGGAACCCTATTGCTGTTTGTTCACTGTTACTCGTTCAAAATCCTGGAATTCCCTCCTGATCAGTGCAATGGGGGTGTTTTTTATTTATTAAGGAGGTGAAGTGCACTATAAGTCGCATTCTGAATTATTTTCGCTTAATGCTACCATACAGAAATATTCCAGAACAGTGAGTCTACAGGGAGAATCCCAATCACAAACCAGATTTTATGCACTCATCTAATTCACAAATGATGATACGGCCTTGGCCATTTGACATTAAATAGCAATCAATTAATATCAATGGCGATCAAATGGAATGAAACAAAATCATAAAAAGCTGAAGTGATATTATGTGCGGTCATCCAGAATGAGCTAACAGAGAGCATTCAACTCACACTAAAAATTGGCAAGTAGTTTGTTAAGAAAATCCAGTTCTCGTAGCCAAAACAAAATTAACAGAGTTTCAGACGTTAGCTTTTTCACAGGTTTTGTTTTTGCCTAATTCCAATATTATTCATTCAGATGGGATTTACCCCGTATCCTCCAGATATTTTACAAATTTCTCTAGCAGCCTGGCTAATGAAATAAAACACTCACCTCTTGCCAACCCTCAGTTTTCAGAAGCAGCCTTCATTCTCTTCCCCAGAAATTGAAAGACTTCCTTCCCTTTCTTCTGGATTGCAGGATTTACTAACATTTTCCATGTTCGAGCACCCTCTCCCTCATCCCCATTCTGTGTTACAGCACTTCACTCCCTCCCTTCATGAATTGTAGCAGCCAAATACAGTCACCTCAAGATTGCCATAACTTTCTTCCCCTCACTGCCCCTAGCAACTTTCCCCTGTGCACCCCCATTCTGTATTTTCACAGCTTTCAATCTCCTCCATGCGCACCTCAGTGACAATTTGCTTCTACCCAACCAAGCAGTTTTCTGTGTTAGAGGTCAGGCATCAATGGGCAGAGGCAGAACTGAAAGTAATGTAGAAAGACCATGATACAGTGCTTAGTCAGGAGAAGCGGCCACATAGATGGCAAAGCACTGAGGTGCAGAAAGTCAGGGTGGGGATGGTGATGAGGGAAATCCACCTCACTCCTGGGCGTGTGAGCTGGTAGACATCTGGCATACACTGTGCTGCCACCATGGTGGTGAAGGGAGAGAATATTGAAGAGGGTAGATTGAGAATCAACGAAATGGGCTGCTTTGTCCAAGATGGTGTCGAGAGTTGTTGGATGTGCACTCATCCAGACAAGTGGGGGGCATTCCATCACACTCCTGACTTGTCAGAAGGTGAGTTACTCGCTGCAGGTTCCCTATTCTTTGACCTGCTCCTGTGGCTATTTATGTGTCTACTCCAGAACTGTTTCTGGTCTACAGGAAACCTCAGTGGATTTAACAGGGTAAAGTTTTGACTGTGATTGAATGCTAAATCAATGCCAACATTTTCTAGTAGCGATGTAGCATTTTATATTTTAACAGTGGCACGGTGGCTCAGCAGTTAGTACTGCTGCCTCATAACACCAGTTTGATTCCACCCTCGGGCGACTGGCTGTGTAGAGTTTGCACATTCTCCCTGAGTCTATGTGGGTTTCCTCCCACTGTCCAGTGCAGATTAAGTGGATCGGCCATGCTAAATTTCCCATCGTGTTCAGGTATGCACAGGCTAGATGGGTCAGCCAAAGGAAATGTAGGGTTACAGCGTGGTGTTGTTGAAAAAAGAGATCTTGGAGTGCAAGTTCATAGTTCCTTGAATGTGGAATTTCAGGTACATAGAATAGTGAAAAAGACATTTGGTATCCTCACCTTTATTGGACAGTGCATTGAATATGGGAGTTGGGAGGTCATGTTGTGGCTGTACAGGACATTGGACAGGTCACTTTTGGAATACTACATACAGTTCTGGTCACCCTGCTACAGAAAGGATGTTGTGAAACTTGAAAGGGTTTGGAAAAAATTTACAAGGGTGTTGCCAGGGTTGGAAGGTTTAAGCTATAGGGTGAGGCTGAATAGGCTGGGGCTATTTTCCCTGGAGCATCAGAGGCTGTGGGGTAACCTTACAGAGGTGTATAAAATGAGGGGCATGGATAAGGTAAATAGACAAGGTATTTTCCCTGGATTGGGGGAGTTAAAAGCTAATGAGCATAGGTTTAAGGTGAGAGGGGAAAGATTTAAAAAGAACCTCGGGGCAATCTTTTCATGCAGAAGGTGGCGCAAGTATGGAATGAGCTGCTAGAGGATGTTGTGGAGGTGGTACAATTACAACATTTAAAAGGCACCTGGATGGGTTTGTGAATCGGAAAGGTTTAGAGGGATATGGGCCAAATGCTGGCAAATCATAGAATCATAGAATCCTTACAGTGTGGAAACAGGGCCTTCGTCCAACAAGTCCATACTGACCCTTGGAGCATTCCACCCAGACTCATACCCCTATAACCCACTAATCTACACATCCCTGAACACTACAGGCAACTTAGCATGGCCAATCTATCTAACCTGCACATTTTTGGACTGTGGGAAGAAACCAGATCACCCGGAGGAAACCCACGCAGACACGGGGAGAATGTTCAAACTCCACACAGACAGTCGCCCGAGGCTGGAATCGAACCCGGGTCCCTGGTGCTGTGAGGCTGGGACTAGGTTTATCTGGGATATCTGGTCAGCATGGATGTGTTGGATCGAAGGGTCTGTGATATACCATGTCATATACCATATACCATGGTGTATATCTCTATGACTCTGAATCTGTGATGGGGTGTGTCTGGGTGACATGGTCTTTTGAGGGTTGGTATGGGCTGAATGGCCTTCTTCCACACTGTAAGGATTCTATGATTCTAAGCACGTGAAGCGGTTCTGTTGCTAAGTCTGAATCTTACTGTTCTTCTTCTGAAATGGCAGAGTTATGTTATAGAAACAAAGATGTTTCTGAACAGGCTTAACAAGAGTAGATGCTGAATGGATGTTTCTCCTGGGGAAATCTAGAACTTGGGGACACAGTTTTAAAATATAAAACTCCTATTTAAGATGGAGATGAGGAATTTCTTCACACCAGAGGATGGTTAGATCTTTGAATGTCTCTTCTGCAGAAAACAGTCAAGACCGTGTTAACCATGATGTAGAGGTGCTGGTGTCGGACTGGGGTGGACAAAGTCAGAAGTCAGGCAACACCAGATTACAGTCCAACAGATTTATTTGAAATCACAAGCTTTCGAAACATTGCCCCTTAAAGCTTGTGATTTCAAATAAACCTGTCGGACTATAACATGTTGTCATCTGACTGAAGACTACGTTAGACAGATTTATGATCAATAAGGAAGTTAAGAGTTGTGAGGGACAGTGAGAAAAGTGAACAAAAACAAGAGTTGTTAGAAAACCTCAGCAGATCTGTGGAGAAAAAATCAGAATTAACATGTCGGGTCTGGCTCGTTAACTCCGATTTTTTCTTCACGGATGATGCCAGACCTGCTGAGCTTTTCCAGCAACTTTGCTTTAGTTCCTGATTTACAGCATCCGCAGTTCGTTCAGTTTTTATTTAGTGAGAAAAGTGAAGTTAAGGTGATGTTCAGATCAGCCAAGACCTTATCGAATGGTGAAGGGTAAGGGACAAAAGGCCTCTTCATGCTCTCATTACTGATGTAGAACTTAACCAGTTCTCCAGTTGTCATTGTGTTCTCACAATGGTTTCAGCAGTGACTTTTGAGAAATCTAGGAAAATGGAAATGGTATTCAAATATCGCTCTGGTTGTGCAACTACCATATGGCAACAGGCAACACACCTCCTCCAAGTGATAACAACACACTCAATGGTAAAGCAGAAATCAGCAGCTTGGAGCCGGCTTCCTGACACACTCCCACTTCTGCCAGTTTCCATCTCCTGCGGATGCACTTAAACTCATGCACTCCTCCACAATCCCCATGTTACGAAGAATGAGAATGTTATGTAAAGTGTAACAAAATAGGAGACGATTTCATTCACCCCTGAGCAGGAATAGGGCACCCAATAATATAAAAAAACACATGCATAGTAAACTGGAGATGGGTAAAGCACTTAAGCGTTGGAGCCCAAAGGAACGTTAAATGATGTTTGATGTACCCAGATTTCTTCTGCAATACAGAAGTGCCTCAGGCAGAGTGGGCAACAAAATACTGTTAGTAGAATGTGTTATATCAGCATGTAACGTGTGAGGAGACGCACACAATCTTTCACCGATAAAAGGGCGTACTCACAAAGTCTTTTGAAATGCATTGCTACTTTGACTGAACATCTCACGAAATTCATTTACTCAAAGTGTTGGGGGAGTCAAATGAAAACCTGGGGCAATATGTGACAGAACCAAATGCTTTGTGGCAAGAAAAGTGAATTTAGTGAGTTCAACAGTTCAGTGAAAACCAAAGCTATAGTCAGTTCTTAATATGTGGCATTAAGAAACATGTATCTAAATAACAGATTTGAAGTAAAACCAAAACAACTGTTTCAATTAGAGCCTTAAATATAACTAAGAAAGTATAATGACCACGGGGAGAACAAAAGGTTTATTTACTAAAATTAGCAGGTGAAATCTGGAGATGCAAAATGTCAAATTGTATTAGTTTAAGACAGTCAGTGCAACACAACTGATTAAAAAAGTCACTTGTAAAATTAAAAATAAAAATAGAAATTACTGGAAAAGTTCAGCAGGCCTGACGTATCTGTGAAGAGAAATCAGATTTAACATTTTGGGTCCAGTGACCTTTCATCAGAACTAAAATTATGTCTATCTTAAGATCACCCATTTATATCTGTATGGAACTTTTCTGGTTGTTTAACAGCCTTGGCATTTCACAGAGGTGTTATCAAACAAAATCACACAATAAACAGATTGCCAGTGGTGTATATGTGTAAATTGTGTGGTGAAAGACTTCAATAACATTGGGAAACTGGTAGCTAGATGTTAATCCATCAAAATGTATGGATGTGCAGAAACAAAGTTTATATCAGAAAAGAAACAGGGGTGTTAAGGGAATATGGAAATATGGGAATGCATCTAATGGCATTTTCAAAGGTGGAAGACATCCCACAGTAAATAGACGTGAGGAATAAATAGAACAGAATGTGGTTCAGAATTGAAAGCAGGAAATGTAGGAAACACTCAATAGTTCAAGCAGTTCTGTGGGAGAGAGAAACAGAATTAATATTTCAATTCAGGATCTTTCATCACAGCAATTTTGTAGTCTGGGCCTCTCTGGAAATGGCCGGTCTTGTTGTCAATCTTAAAAACTGGCCCTTCAAGATACTTAGCAATTGGATAGGCTCCCAATTGGCTTAAATTATATTCCATTCCTGGTACCTCGTGTGCTCTTAATTCCCAGTTACAATCGCAGGAGACATTCCCTGTTTTTTACAGGTTAATTCTAAAGGACGAACTGCACATCAAGTTGCTCCATCGGATGAAGTATTTCAGGAAGCGTATTGCATTGTGAAGCCTATCATTCTCTTTCTTGCATACATTGGTCTTCAGTAATACTCAATGGCATGAAGCCGGACATTGCGATCATTGATGAAATGGAAGTACTTCAGAAGTGAAAGCTCTGGCCCATGATATATTGCAAGCCTCATTTGGTACTACGGTTTTGCAAACGTGGTAAAAAACTGAACTGACAAATCTTCACCATTCTGTCACTGTCCACAACATACTATCAGTGCTGTGGGAATAAAAAAACAATGAAATCTCATTCAGATCGTGCTCATTGTTTCTTCTTAGCACCAGAACAGTTACAACTCACTCAGGAGACACTTGGAAGGAAAAGAAGCCTAAACTAAACAGCATCACACATTCCCATCCTGGAGCTGGCGAATGCCAGGCCAGAGATGCAGACAGTATAAAGGATTTAGTCAGGAGGCTAACACACCAGGCTGAGAGACAGGCAGCTAATGAAAAGTGGTGTCTGGCATAGAATGGCAAACCATTTGCAGAAGAGTGCTCCAATATTCCCAAATCTAGCAGAATTGAATGTGGATCCAGAGTTCTACAAAGAAAGTGGAGTCCCAGATAGACAGGGAAATGAAGAGATAATAGGTACTGCAGACGCTGGAGAATCCGAGATGACAAGGTGTGGAGCTGGATGAACACAGCAGGCCAAGCAGCATCATAGGAGCAGGAAAGCTTGACGTTTTGGGCCTAGACCCTTCATCAGAAATCTCCCCTGAGGTTTGTCCTGAGGGAGGAGGGTAACTTCTTCAGGGTAGGCATCCTTAGAAGAGGCTTCGCAATGGGGTTAAAATTGTATCAGAGATAATAGGTACTGCAGATGCTGGAGAATCCGAGAAAACAAGGCGTGTGGCTGGATGAACACAGCAGGCCAAGCAGCATCACAGGAGCACGAAAACTTGACATTTCGGGCCGAGACCCTTCATCAGAAGGGTCATTTCTGATGAAGAGCCTAGGCCCGAAACGTCAAGCTTTCCTGCTCCTATGATGCTGCTTGGCCTGCTGTGTTCATCCAGCCCCACGCCTTGTTATAAGGGAAATGAAGAAGTCGTTTGGTTAAACTTGCCTTCATTGGTCAGCGTGTTGAGTTTTGATGCCATTTTTCCAGCTGTACAGGACATTGGTGAGGCCACTTTTGGAAAACTGCATACAGTTATGGCCACCTTCTATAGAAAGGATGTTGTTAAACTTGAGAGGGAGCAGAAAATATTTACAAGGATATTGCCGGGACTGGAGGGTTTGAGCTATAGGGAGAGGTTGAATGGGCTGGGGACTTTTTCCCTGGAATGTCAGAGACTGAGGTGTGACCTTATAGAGATTTATAAAATTATGAGGGGCATGGATAGTTTAATTAGCCAATCTTTTTCCTAGGGTGAGGGACTCCAAAACTCGAGGACATAGGTTTAAGGTAAGAGGGAAAAGATTTAAGAAGGACCTGAGGTGTAACTTTTTCATGCAGAGGGTGGTGCGTGTATGGAATGAGCTGCCAGAGGAAGTTTTGGAGGCAGATACAATTACAACATTTGAAAGGCACCTGGATGAGCATATAAATAGGAAGGGTTCAGAGAGATATGGGCTAAATGCTGGCAAATGGGACTAGGTAAGATGGGGATGTCTTGTCGGCATAGATAGGTTGGACTGAAAGGTCTCTTTCTATGCTGTATGACTGTATGAATCTGTGACACTATAATTTTGGTACGCACTGACTAAGCAGTGTGTGGAGGCAGGCATGTGTCACATGTCCAGCCAATCGTGGTCACTAGATCGGGGAATGTGATGATAGCCTTAGTACTGAATATCAAAGGGTGATGGTTAGAACATCTCGTGTTGGAGATTTGCATAGTTCATACGGTATTTGTCACGATAAGCACAAGGATGAATGTTGAGGATTGATTACATCTGAGGAGTTGCAAATTAGTCTGAATGCTATATGGTAATCAGTGAACATCCTCACTGGCATCACAATTAGAAATGAATACATTATGAGGGCTAGGTTCATACCATGTCAAATGATTCTCTATTTCCTGATATTTGGGAATGCAAAATAAATATGAATGAGCAATAAATGAGAATGAGAAAGACTATAAGATCTACTTAACAGCTTCACACTTATGAAATTGGAATTAGTTTATTAAGTACATTATTGTCTTCCACCAAGAAAACCTTTGAGCTTTTAAAAAATTAATGTTGGAACTACCCACTTTCAGACGGAATTATGCGCTCTTATCCTACTGTTGCTATTTACCTTTGATCCTAACCTATGTTTCCACAAATGGTCTGATGAATATGTTGGATCAGTGGGTTTTATGGAACGTTAGAGGGTTAGAGGGTAAGAATCTGACTTTCTGTCAGATTCTTCAGACGAAGAAGAGATCAAGAGTGATTCAACTCTATAAATACAAATAGAATGTGGCAGGATTGAAAAGTTACTCAGCAAGTGGGGGGACAACTGTAGCTTCATCTTGAATAACGAACTCTTGTCAAAAATGCAAAAATATTAGTTACCAACTGAGCTGCAGGCTTGAATTCTATTTAACACAGTGAAGTTGCATTACCGCGTAGAAAATGGTTTAAAAATACAATGTATCAATGCTGCTAATTGTGTGTTGAGATGCATTAATACATAACGACCAAATAATTTACCGGCAATCCAATGCAGATTTGTTGACTGATAAATGTGCGTTGGTTAGGTCATTGGCATTCATGCATTTTGTTGCTATAACGGTAAGAATTGTTATCTCAAGAAAGCCTATGAGGAAACTAGAGGGATGACAAGAGAAGTTTAATGCTGATAATCTGAATCAAGATTTGAAAATTCAGGCAAGACACAGTAAAATCGGCAGGCCTGATATGAAACGACATGCAGGTTTAAGAGGTAGTTTAATGAAATGGACCTCCAGGTTTGGATTCCTGCCTGTTAGCACACTATGCTATAAATTAATTGCCAAATTGCCCAAGCTTCTCCCATCCGTGAAAGTGAAAATCATAGGTGTGTGAGCCTGATTTCTTAATATACACTCCCAGTAGTTGAGGCTCATGCCTGATGCATAATTTTGCAAAATTTGTCCAGTCAAAATCTACATCTATATAACTTCCATAACATTACAACAAAACCACTTGACCCATGTCGTCGACAGCTTAGTCCAATCAATAGTGTATTACTTAACTTTCAAACCATTATTTACTGACTGGACTTCTTATCCAATATCTCCTTCATGGTCAAAATTATGACTAGCAATGTTTTCATGCAAAATTATGCTTTCTTTGAAAAATCTTCTGAGAGGAATGATTACAATATTTCCTTACCTCAAATAACAATTTGACTGTCCTCTCAGATTATTTCGTCCTTCTCACATGCACCGAAGATCCTCAGACAGCACCTTCCAAACCAACGAGATAACAAGCATGGGGCTGGATGAACACAGCAGGTCAAGCAGCATCATAGGAGCAGGAAAACTTGACGTTCCGGGCCTAAACCCTTCATCAGAAATGGGGGAGGGGAAGAGGGTTCTGAAATAAATAGGGAGACAGGGGGAGGCGGATAGAGGATGGATAGAGGAGAGGATAGGTGGAGAGGAGGCAGACAAGTCGAAGAGGCGGGGATAGAGCCAGTAAAGGTGAGTGTAGGTAGGGGGGTGAGGAGGAGATAGGTCAGTCCAGGGAGGACGGACAGGTCAAGGGGGCGGGATGATGTTAGTAGATAGGAGATGGGGGTGTGGCTTGAGGTGAGAGGAAAAACAGGTTAGGGAGGTGGAGATGAGCTGGGCTGGTTTTGGGATGCGGTTGGGGGAGGGGAGATTTTGAAGCTTGTGAAATCCACATTGATGCCATTGGGCTGCAGGGTTCCCAGGCTGAATATGATTTGCTGTTCCTGCAGCCTTCGGGTGGCATCACTGTGGCATTGTAGGAGGCCAAGGATGGACATGTCATCTGAGGAATGGGAGGGGGAGTTGAAATGGTTCGCGACTGGGAGGTGCAGTTGTTTGTTGCGAACTGAGCGCAAGTGTTCTGCAAAGCGATCCCCAAGCCTCCGCTCGGTTTCCCCGATGTAGAGGAAACCATAACGGGTACAGCGGATGCAGTATACCACATTGGCAGATGTGCAGGTGAACCTCTGCCTGATGTGGAAAGTCTTCTTGGGGCCTGGGATTGGGGTGAGGGAGGAGGTGTGGGGGCAGGTGTAGCACTTCCTGCGGTTATCTCGGATTCTCCAGCATCTGCAGTACCTTTTATCTCTGATACAATTACCACCTTCCAAACCAACGACCACTTCTACTAGAAGGACAAGGGCGGCAGATAAATGGGAACATCACCAACTTCAAGTTCATCTCTAAGCTACTCACCATTCTGACTTAGAAACATATCACCATTCCTTCAGTGTCACTGGGTCAAAATCCTGGAATTCCCTCCCTGATGGTATTGTGAGTCAACCCACAGCAGGTGAACTGCAGCATCTCTTCAAGGACAACCAGAGAGGGGCAATAAATGCTGGCCAGCCCACATTCTCATAAAATGAATTTAAAAAACTCTGATTTGTGAGAACTTATTCTGTGCAATTGACAGCTGCATTTCCAAGATTACTTCAAAATAGGTTTACTGGCCGTTAAGCGCTCGGAGACATCCAGAGATTTCGAAAAGTGATGCATAGATGTAATTTGTTTTTCTAGCCAGATTTGTTTTAGTTATGGAAAAACATACCATTTGTGCTTCATTTTTATTGCTGAATACCTTTGCCATGGTAGTTAGTGTTTCTAAAAATCATGCATGCTTGAATTCAGGGCTTCTATTTAGAAACGTCCTCTAGGTAGTTTCTCAAGCACTTCCATTCTCGTATTGAAAATTGAAAGAACTGCGGATACTGTAAATCAGAGACAAAAATAGAAGTTGCTGAAAAAGCTCAGCAGGCCTGGAAGCATCTATAGAAAGAAATCAGGGTTAACATTTTGGGTTGGGTGAACCTTCTATCCTTGTATTAAATAATTTTGTTTTAATTGTTTATGTTCCCTTTCAGATTCACAAATATTAAAGAGGTGTGTCTGTTCTAACTATTCATAGTACATTACTACACAACTAACAACACGAAACAATGGTGAAAATTTTTTGTACAAAGTTGTACTTTTCAGATGCGCCCATAGCCAAGTTGATATAAAATATGTACTATTGGTCTTTTGAATCTCATCGACTAATTTGGTGTTTGTAACTTTCGTGGATTGCAATGTTTTTAAAAATGGACTGAAAATACTGACTTAAATATGACTACAGGCTTGTATTTCACAAAGTTATCCCTTAGGCAGAACAGAAAAGAGGATTTTGTGCTACATAACTGAGCACAGACTGGAAAAGGCTTTCCCTCAATCTTCTCAAGAGGCAGAGAACCAACTACAGCACTGAGTGGGAAGAAACACTAGAATACTGAGAACTTAACATAAACCTGCAATATTTCCTATTGCTGACAGTCCAAGAGCCCAACTAACCAATTGTGCATTTGGGTTAAAACGTTTCACCTCAAGAAAATCCCAAAGATGCTAAACTGAATGTTCTTTCAACTTAACTTTTGCACTAGAGACTTGTAATTTAGCAACTTTATGTGTGACTGCCTGAAGGTTGTGTGCTATACATTATCTCTTTATTATTTTTCTTGGCCTCATGGGTATAAACTTTTATTTTAACTTATGGAAACTTTGCAATTGGCTCTTTACTACCATGGTAAAAATTAATTAATTACAGGGTGACCCCAATTTACGAATGGCAGAATTACGAACGCTTGCATGTACAGGGCTATAATTTTAAAAATTTTAATTTGTAGTTTAATTTGTAATTTTAAAAATTACAAATGTTTCCTGTACTTACAAACAGCTGCATTAAATTGTCCTACGTTGTGTTTGGAATTGGGCAAAAATCAACTTGTGAATGGACTCAAGAATAAGACACATTTGCAACTCGGGGACTGTCTGTACATTTATAATTGGAGGGACGTATAGCTTTCTGCTAATACGAATCTTAAAGCTTTGATATGGCCAACTGAGAGGGATGAAAGAGGGAAACTAGTTCACCCCATCTTACCTGGTTTTATGACAATTGCTCCCCAATAATGGGAGCAAATAAGATCCTTGCTTTGAAGGACGATATATAAATTCAATTTATTCCAACCAGTTTTTTTGGAGTTTTGTAAAATTATATCATTTGTGCTCCATTTTTACCATTGAAAACCTTAGCCATGGCAATTAGTGTTGCTAACGAAAGATGCAGCAGATTCTTTTTCCAGTGGTGTGGGTCCTTTCCCTAACAACATCCACCATAACCACCATCACAATCAACCCTGCATCTTCACTCCCAGAGACGGCGACTTTGTGGCACTTTGTGGCTTAATTGGCTTGATTTATCCATTCGACTAACACCCCTTGAGTGGTGAAATCCCATCCACGAATGCTGCTGGCCAATCAGAAGCTGGCACGTCTCTGTGTCTTTTTTATTCATTTGTGGGCTGTAGTTGTCGCTGGCTGGGCCCAGCATTTATTGCTTGTCCCTAGTTGCCCTTGAAAAGGTGGTGGTGAGCTGCCTTCTTGAACTGCTGCAGTTCAGCTATTGTGGGTTGACTCACATTGCCATTAAGGAGGGACTTCTAGAATTTTGACCCAACGACAGCAAGGGAATGGAGATATTATTCCAAAGTAAGATGGTGAGTGGCTTGGAGGGGAAATTGGAGCCGCTGGTGTTCCGATATATCTGCTGCCCCTGTCCTTCTAGATGGACGTGGTACTGGGTTTGGAAGGGGCTGTCTGAGGATCTTTGGTGCATTTCTGCAGTGCATCTTGTAGATAGTACACACTGCTGCTACTGAGCGTCGGTGGTGGAGGGAGTGAATGCTTGTGGGTGTAATGCCAATCAAGCGGGCTGCGTTGTCCTGGATGGTATTGAGCTTCTTGGGTGTTGCGGGGGCTGCACTCATCCAGGCAAGTGGGGAGACTTGTGCCTTGAAGATGGCGGACAGGCTTTGGGGAGTCAGGAGATGAGTTACTCGTTGCAGTATGCCTAGTTTCTGACCTGCTCTTGTAGCCACTTTGTTAATGCGGTGAGTCCAGATGAGTTTCTGATCAATGATAACCCCCAGGATGTTGTTAGTTGGGGGGATTTAGTGATGGTAACGCTGTTGAATGCCAAGAGGTGGTGGTTAGATTGTCTCTTATTCGTTGACTGCAGTGCCGCTGGAAAATTGTGGTTCCTGCTGGTAATACACAGGACAACTCAAGCAATTGTTGCCTGCGTCTCGAGAGACATGTGAATGGGGTAGAACAGGGATTACACAAAGGGTATCACCAGTGGGTGAAGTGCTGGCGAGGATGTGTCAATGCAAGGGAAAGAGGTTGACTTTCAGCAAATGCCACCACTTCCTGATGCCAATTCCTGGCATCGGGCACTAAGTGCCTGTCAGTGGGTTCTCTGAGGTGACTCATCACCACCTTCTCAAGGGAGTATTGGAATAGGCAACAAATGCTGGCTTTTCAACAATAATCTAATTCCATTACCAAATAAAGGAAATCACTAACTGGTTAGACTTGTGAGATCCAGCCTCATAGTTTTTTAACTGGTTGTTGACGTTAATCGCATTTTCCTCACTGTCGGCATCAGTTGATTCAAAAAATTGCAAAGGATAAAAGAGAGAGAGGACTGATTAGGCAACAACCCATCAAAACATTGGCAGCCCATGAAATTTCACCGTCTATCCAATCCTGCACCCTTTGCCCACAAGAGTTTATAGAGAGGGACAGATTCCAGTTGGCATCCTTTGCAAACACCTTGGAACTATTGATTGATGTTAATCATTCAATCATTTGTGACTTCTAAAAAAATTGTTCATGAGATATGGGCCTCACTGACTGGGCCACCATTTATTGGCCATCACTGATCGCACTTGAGAAGGTGGTGATGAGGTTTCTTCTTGAACTGTTGTGATTCTTGAGTTGTTAAGTCATCCAAAGTGCTGTTAGGATTTTGACCCAACAACAGTAAAGGAACAGTGATATAGTTCCAGGTAAGGGTGATGAGCGACATGGAGGAGAACTTGCAGCTGGCAATGTTCCCATTCATCTGCTTCCCTTATCCTTCTACAGATCACATGTTGGAAGATACTGCCAAAGGAGTGAGTTATTGCATGGAATGCCACCGGGACTCATGTTTGTGATGTTTGCTGGAGGCTGTACATTGCAGAGAATGTAGGAATTCTGGACCTGTTCACTGTAGTTGCTGTCATTTTTGGGCCCGTCTTTGAAGCTTGTAATACTCCAATCTTGCTATTTAATGTAAACACAAATGAATGTTTTTCTTTAGTTAGATTAGCGTCGTATTTCATATTCAGGCAGGAATTTATGGAGAGTTTAGCACAGACACAAATCCTATGGTCCAACTCATCCATGCCGACCAGATATCCTAAATTAATCTAGTCCCAGTTGCCAGCATTTATCTATCTCTCACTTTCCTATTCATGTACCCATCCAGATGTCTTTCAAATGTTGTAGCTGTACCAGCAACCACCACTTCCTCTGGCAGCTCATTCCATACACACACCATCCTCCGCATCAAAAAGTTGCTCCTTAGGGCCCGTTTAAATCTTTTTCCTCTCAGTTTAAACATACGCCCTGTAGCTTTAGACTCCCTTACTCTGGTAAAAAAGACTTGGCTATTCATCCTATCTATGCCCCTTCTGATTTTGTAAACCTCTATAAGGCCACTCCTCAACCTCCTATGCTCCAGGGAAAATAGTCCCAGCCTATTCAGCCTCTCCCTCTAGCTCAAACCCTTCAACTCCAATAACATCCTTGTAAATCTTTTCTGCATCCCTTCAAGTTTAACAACATCTTTCCTGCAGCACAAAGAAAATTACACAGAGTACATTGTTGCTATGGTAGTGAGGAACGAGATTGGTAGTTGATAGTACATGGAAAGGTGGCTCAAGGGCATTGGTAATTGAGGTAGGACCCATAGTATTATTAACCAAGAAAGGGGTCAACCTTTAAAGGAGGAAATGTCACAAGTCTTGGGAGAAAGCAGTGGGATTGGTGAGACTCTAACAAAAAGTTTTCTTTGTCGAAACTTCTATCATTCTGTTATGCCTCTGATGCCTAGACCTGAAGATAATGAACAGTCCTCTAGGTGAGGACCAGCAAGAATCAATTATCTTGGGAAAGCAAAAAGAAATCACTGCGCAGCCATATTCATAATAAATGTTTATTAAATAATTCATCCACTGTCCACGAATCGATGTAATTGCTTATGTGGGGAGTATAAATATTTTACATGATTATTTGAAAGTAATTAGATTTTATTCAGTATATTTGCTTTCCTGTATGGGAAACACAGCCTTGATAGGAGCTGAAAATGAACAATGAGATGGAAAAACCCACCAGGATGAGAAAGAAAACAATCAATAGCCTGAAACATTAGGCTGGATTTTCCTTTTGTTTTTGATCAAATCTTTTATTTGGTGAGATTCACGGTGGTGGTCATCAAGGCCCTTATTAATTTTTATTTGACAATCATTGGTCTTCGGCTCATTAATTGTATTACTGGTTCTTGAGCCTTCAGCTCATGCATTTTTAAGGCCAGAGAGGTCAAGGTGCTTGTTACTGTCTGGACTTTGCAAAATTCACACCATTCTGGGTCATTGTTAAACCCCATCTTCACAACATTTCAGACACCTCAGGCCAGGATCTGCCCATCACACTGTGGGCCTGCATTGCTTGCACTCAGTCAATGGTGCAGAAAGGGAAGCTGGTGGTTTTTGGTCAACAGACGCCTGGAGGTACTATTGGGTAACATCCTGAAAAGAAGATGACTCTGGATTGCACCCAATCTGCTGCCGATCACGGAGTCATAGAGTTATGCAGCATGGAAACAGACCTTTCGCGTCCAACTAGTTCACCTGATCATATTCCCAAACCAAACGAGTCCCTGTGGGATTGTACTACACAGCACTTGGATTCCACATGTGGGACTGTTCTAGACAAACCTAGATTCCACATGCTGACTGAAGTCTCAAAAAAACCATCTAACCTCAACATCATATCGTGTTACTGCTCTGTCTTCCTGACTGTTGCTTTCTCTTAGGATGGCAAGGAGGATCTGTAAAGTATAAAGATCTGTAAAATACTTTAAGGTGGATTGACTAAAGATACCACACATCCAATTGTATGGATTTGAAAATGTTTGTCCAACTGCAGAAAAGCTCAAGAAGTGCAGAAATGACTGGTTCCCATGTACCTTGAACTAAGCAGGTGCCTCTTTCCTCATAACCAACAGAAAGCAGCAAAATTAGAGGAGACCAGCCTATTCCTCCTGGAAGTGGATTTCAAATAGTTTCTGCCTGGTCTCTCAAACTCAAATGTGCATTGGCCTATTTTGGATATTCCCCCTGCACAATATCCTCATCTAATTCTCCAAAAGATTTCACTCAATCCCCTATCTATTTGCATCCATGACAGCTTACACTTTGTGGCCTCCAGTTATGAACAGTGTAGCATGCTACAGTGGTGTGGGACACCCTTCCAAACTCTTACTGAGGTAGTCTGGGAATTGAAACTTCAGTTTAAGGAGTCTTATGATTTGTTCCACAATGGCCCAGGTGAATGTGTGAGACGTGTTATCTCTCCATTCTGCATTACTGGAGGCCATTTATGGAGTCGGTAGCCCTTGCCTCCTCGCACCCATTCCTGTATGGCCTACTGAGCTTGGAAGGATGTAGAAATCTGTGAGTTGTCCAACATGTATGCATCTGATGTTCACCTCCATTGATCAGTGCATATGAGGTGGAGTGACAGCATTTCAACTGATGATTTCTGCAGGTTAGTGATAAAGCTGTATCGGCGCAGTCTATAGCACCCTGAACCTGGGGGAAGCCAGTGATGCTGGAGAATCCCAATTTCCTGACTGCTGAGTCTCCCCAGCATTGGTAAACATTTTAAACTGAAGTAGTTGAGAAAGAATGACTCTTGTACCTTCCCTGAGGGATTTGTGGACCGAAGACCAGGAGATGCTCGGTTACTCTTTGGGAACATTATTGTCATGCAAATTCAGGGTAGGTCTGACCTTGACAGCCACAGGGATAAGGGAAAATAATTCAGTCCTTCTGGCTACAAGTCCTACACCAGCAGATGACATGGTTTGATGGTAAAAGCCTGTAACGTACATAAGAGCAGTAGAGGATGAGAGCGAGGCTGGTAGATTTGGGACCAGGCCATTTTCCCTTGCCTCCTTGAAGAATCCTCACTGACTGCTTCTCCCATGGATGTCATGTGGCAGCAGCTGAAGGTTACTGTTTTTGGTGGAATAAAACGTTGGTGATGATGTTGGATATTCTATCTCCCTCGAACCCGTTATGTCATGGTCAGCAAGGCCATAAGGAACCTCCCAGTTACTGGTCCCACCTCAGGTGAGCAATCAGATAATCTGTGGGTTATGTCAGCAGTAGAACAGCATATTAGTAAACTGTTCCTTCACATCAGTCACAATATTATGGACTCACACATGGTGGTTTTGCCTTCATAAAGAAGTTAATGTCATGCCTCTATGAGGACCTTTGATGTATGTAAATTATCCAGTTATAAGTTGCCGAATCAAAGTGTTAATGCTACCTTGGGAGAGTTGAATGCAGGCACCCCATAGAAAAGCACCCCATCCAACTTTCCCCAGAACTGCACTGATTAGCACCCATGACCATTAATACTCTCTTCCCCAGCACAGACCCACTCCCAGGATTGGCTTGGAAGGACAGCCTGACTGAACACAGCTCAAGCCCCAGATTTCTCCACAACACCCAGACTATCACAGCTATGACAGCTGCATGACTGACCATGGCCCAGTCCCTGGGCTGCATGGGCACTGATCTCCTGATCCTCGGAGGACCAAGTGCCCAGACAAAGATCGGATGAGCTCTATAACTGACAGCAAAGGAGCCCGCTGAATGACTGGTCGAAGGACTGGTCCCTTTTGACTTTTAAGCCATGTTCATTTTGGTGAAGCCAGTGGCACATTGCATATGTGACATTGATATAGTACAATGCTGTACATCAACATGTCCACACCCTCAACTGTCCAGTGCTCCAAAGCATTGGCTATAATAGCTAAAGAGCCAACATGCTAAAAGGAAGTGCAAGCTCCAGAGACGAGCAGCGCCCAAGCGAGTACTAAATGAATGAATGCTAAGAAAGTAAGCCACAAACAGTCATAAGATGCATCCTCTGTCGATGCATATGTGTTCCTGCATGTAAACCTAACTGGCAGGAGCATGCAAAACATGTGTCCCTGAGCTCAAAGTGAAGTCCTGAAGTGGTCATGTGTGTTGTTCCAAAAACAACCATAGCAATGGGTGAAGCTGGTGGTTTCTCAAAGACAAATTGATTGAAGGAGGTAGTAGGAACTGCAGATGCTGGAGAATCTGAGATAACAAGGTATAGAGCTGGATGAACACAGCAGACCAAGCAGCATCAGAGGAGCAGGAAAGCTGACGTTTTGGCCCTAGACCCTTCTTCAGAAAAAAAGGAGGCCAGTGTCCAGGGAGTATACTCAAGAATGGTGGTTGATGGTGTAGCTGGATGAAGGCCTGGAGAAGCAACAGGCAAGCTGTGATACCAGTTCACAACTCTGACATTCACAGTGTAAATTGGCACCTTCTTAAATTTCTTAGGGAAAGAATGGAGATTGGGGGCTGCGCAGAAATGAGGCAAGATTTGCTACTAATAAGATTTAAATACATGGAAATACAATAGTTATCACTTAATAATAAGATACAAAAAAAACCACCTTAACCTCAAGGAGAACATAAAATTCTTTGTCCCCAACATCAGGAATCTGACTTTTATCATTCTTAGCATATTTTTACAACTTCAATTTATAATGTTTTTTTTTGCAAAGTTGAGAGCCACTTGCTTTACCAAAGGATGGTGGATGCTGCTGCCTTTATACAAGGAGCTGAGCCTTAAAGAAATGTTTACTTGAATAGATGTATCAATAAAATGTAGCAAAACCCACCAATATCAAATAACCTCATTTATGAATATCAACATTGAGTGAAACCTGGAAAATCTTTGATCTTCACAGGGGAGACAACAAGGAGAATAAATGTCACTGTGACTATAGATATAGAAAATCCACAGAGGTTTGAGATCATCCAGGATAAAGCAAGTGTCTTAATTGGAACCACATCCCCAAACATTTGGTCCCTCCATCTCTGATGTTCAGTGTGTAACATCGGCAGATGTACTTCAGAAATTCACCTCTTTAGGTAGCACCTTCCAAACTCAAGAGCACTACCATCTAGAAGGACAAGGGCAGCAAATACTTAGGAACATCGTGAACTGCAAGTTCCCCTCAAAGCTAGTCACCATCCTAACTTGGAAATATAATGCCATTCCTTCAGTGTCACTTGTTCAAAGTCCTGGTACTGATTCTCTAAGGGCATTGTGGGTCTACCCACAGTAAATGTGCTGCAGCAGTTCATGAAGGCAGCTTTCCACCACCTTCGAAAGGACAACTAGCGATGGCAATAAATGCTGGCCCAGCTAATGTTGCCCACTTCCCATGAATTTTTTTTTTTAAAAATGTATCATCTGGTGTACTTGAGCAATGCTGACAATCTACTCAAATATAAGTTGTTCAGTTGAAATTTGGAAACTTTGCAATGTTCTTGAGATACGGTAAGGAATTAAACAAAATTGTTCTGAACTAGATGAAGAACTGATAAAGCTGGGGGGAGAGTGTACAGTTTTATTGTGAAAAGAAAGCCATATGCTGTTTAATTCACAGATAATTCCACGCGTGAGTCAATGAGACATTGTGAATTGTTTAGAATCACAGTTTACTCGGCAAACAGATTTTTTTTGCAGTCAACCTGGTCTTCCCTTGGCAAAATAGCGCAACATTACAAATAATTTACCCTCTTCAGCTCATGGGTACAGTGTTGTGTGCAAAACAAGAAGGCAGGTTGAGCTTCAGAAAGGCAAGATCTCCGGTGCTGAGTTTTCCTACTTCTGAGCTTGGAAGTGATGGGATGGGATATCTGGCCGTCCTTCCCGTCTCAGTGTGGCACATTACCCAATTTTCCACACTCAGGGAAGGAAACATTCAATCTCCAATCCTGGCAAGGGTCCTCCAACCAAGAGGGATTCTGCCATACACAGGAGGAAGCTACATTGTGGTTGGAATACAGATCCAGCACCTGAGGAGGAGATTACAAGGAAGGGAAAAGTGCCAACAAAAATAAAAAGGATACTGCTTGTGTAGGCCTTAGCCATGTTTTTGTGCCTTTCTGGACTTAGAAGAGGCTAATGTTAAGACCGTTCTCTCCAACTCAGGGTTTCCTTAACACTACTGTCCTGCCAGATCTATCCTGGCTGGCAAATGGTGTGGGAGTACCAAGGGATAATGGGATGGATACAACTTAATGTCATGTCTTGTCTCCGCATCAGCATTTCTAAGAAACAACCATGGAAGGGCCGGCCTGTGGTTGTCTTGGCAGGGGCTTCAAACTAGTAAATCGAGGAGGAGGTGGTAAGGTTTGTTGCCTGGTTTTACCTCATGTTCTACTGCCAGTTGTGGATGGAAACGCCAACGAATTTCTCCTTCAAAAAGCCAGCACAATAGGACAGGCTGAATGGTGTCCTTCTGAATTGTGCAGTTCATTGAAACCCTTGCGATTACTCTGATAATTTGTGCAGCTCCACATTGAAGAAATAAAGATTTTCATTTCCACACCTGACTGATCTCTGAGCTTCCCAAAGTGCTTCACAACCATGTTAAGACTTTTATCGGAGATAAAAGGTACTGCAGATGCTGGAGAATCCGAGATAACAAGCATGGGGCTGGATGAACACAGCAGGTCAAGCAGCATCATAGGAGCAGGAAAACT
>JAHRHZ010000100.1:2083542-2124461 GCA_024137785.1 Ginglymostoma cirratum
TTGATATTGTTAAATTGGAGAGGGTGCAGAAAAATTTACGAGAATGTTTCCTGGACGAAATGGTTTCAGTTATAAAGAGAGGCTAGATAGGCTGAGAATTTTTCCCTTGGCACATGAGAGGTTGAAGAATGACCTCATAGACGTTTTTAAAATCATGAAGGGCACAGATAGCGTGAATACCAAAGGTCTTTTCCTTGGGGTAGGGGAGTTCAAAACTAGAGGACGGAGGTTTAAGGTGAGAGGGGAAAGATTTAAAAGGGACCAGAGGAACAACTTTTTCACATGGAGGGTAGTGGGTATCTGGAATGAATTGCCAGAGGAAATGGCAGATACAGATACAGCTATAACATTGAAAAGACATTTGAACAGGTATAGAAATAAGAAAGGTTCAGAGGGATATAGGCCAAATGCAAGCCAATGGAATGAGTTTAATTTGAGGAAACTGAACAACACAGATGGGTTGGGCTGAAGGATGTGTTTCTTTTTGACTGTATGTCTCTATTGAATTGCAACCCCTTTACAATATAGGAAATGAGCAGCTGCTTGGATCGCATCCAAAAGTTTGAGTTCACGACAGACTGGTTGAGGGGAAGGCATTGCAAAGAGCTGTCTTTAAATTTAGGCTTTCGTCAGAATGTGTTTATTACATGATAACACTATCATAGAATCATTGAAACATACGATATAGAAGGCGCCCTTTGGCCCATCAAGTCTGCACAGCCAAAAACAAATCCACCACAAGACTCGAACCCATAACCCCAGAGTATTAATCTGGATTACAGTCAGTGACATTTCCACTCTACCATAATCACACCTATGATCCAATATGGTATACTAATATATGTGGTAATCTGAAATTACCAAATTGTAAAGTTATTGTTACAGTCTTAAGACTGCATTCATATGTGCTTCTTTCTTTCAACTTGTTAACTTCATGCACACTATGCCACTTTTTACCTTGTGATAAGCAGCCCCATCTCATCATTGTAAGAGAGCTCCAGAAGCTACTCTTAATGTACCTCGTAGGTCGTGCAAAGACTTTGGGGAGTCAGACAGTGATTTCTGCTGGATTCCTAGCTTCTGACCTGCTTTTATAGGTAGATGGTTTATATGACTAGTCCAGTTGAGTTTCTGGTCATTGAGAACTCCCAGATGTTGATAGTTGGGAGATTCAGTCATGATAATGCCAATGAATGACAAAGGGTGATGGATGAATTCTCCCTTGTTGGAAATGGTCATTGCCTGGCACTTGTGTGTGTTTGAAAGTTAGTTGTCATTGTCAGCACAAATCTGCATAATGACGAGGTCTTGCTGTATTTGGATAAGAAAACTTCGATATCTGAGGAGTCGTGGATGGTGCTGGACATTGTGCAATCATCAGCAAACATCCCCACTTCTGACCTTATGATGGAGGGAAACGGCACTCCTGAAGCAGCTGGAGATGATTAAAGAGGGAATCCAATTTTGTTTGAATCAGATGATGGAAAGATTTCATGAAAGAATGACGTCACTAATCTCTTTATGGAAAGATGCCCGTGCATTTTTCAAACTCATTTTCAGAGAAGTATCGAGCTGTAGTGTTGTTTTTGCAAAGATAAGAGTAATCTACATTGGGCATCAATGAACAGTACTACGCTTTTTAGTGAAAATGAGAAAAATGTTGCCAAAGATGTGTGAAGTGTTGCAGATGTACCATTGAGGTACAAGACTAAATTTTTTTTTGAGATGGCCGCAGAGGCACCAGAGTGCGGAATTTTGCACTACCAGCGCGGTGCTAGTTCACAGTGCCAATCCATCACCAGACACTTTTTCTGAAGTTGGGAATGGGAGAGTGGCAGAGACACCAGCTTCCAAGCAGCAGGTAACCAAATAAGGCAAACAATGAAAGCATCTTGTCGAAGGCTGTTTATGGTTTTCCAACCATCCTTCAGGTACCCGTAAGCAGTGGGTGGTGAAGGGAACTGCCAATGCTTGGTGCCGGGTTCCAATTTGCATATGAGGATGAGCAATATAGGAAAGATTGGAGGGGGCAGGGTGTAGGAAAATAGAGGGAGGCAGTGGTCTCAGCTGGAATCCTCCCTGTCTACTTGGCCTCAATAGCAGCCATTGGTGTTCCTCAGGAGCACTTCTCCCGCCAACAATGGTGACTCAGCAGCAAAGGGGTTTTCTTGTCCAATGTTACCTTTTAAGAGCCTGGAAAGAGGGTCCTACCACTTGTGGTGCCACTCCCCTCACCACCACTACGTCACTCAGCTGCCATGGTGTCTGGTGCTGCCTCTAAGATGGAGGGCCTTTGATTAGCTATTTAGCTTCGAGAGCCTGCTCACCGTACTCGATTGGCAAGTGAGTCTTACCCTCCTGCTCACTGATTGCCCAGTTCAGGCACAATCACAGGTGAGTGACCATTCCACAGACAGTGTTGACTGCTCGTCCCTATTTGAGCTGACACAAGGAGTCCTGAAATTCACAAGGAAACACAATCAAATTGGAACCTCATTAAAGTTGCCATGCACTGCCAGTCCTGTGTTTTGTAATCATTTGTAATTTAGTAAACCTTATCATCCGACATGATCATTACATGAATATCCAACAATAATAGACTAAAATAGACTCTCACCTCCATGTAGCAAGCCCCACATAGTTGAGGTATCTACCTCATCACTATATGCAGAAAACAATGGGACCCAAGTAACAAACTGGATTAACAACCAAGTGGAACTGAATTATTTTCACTTTGCTTCTCATTTCAGAACTCAGAGCTGAATACATCCCTAAGAACAAGTCAGCCAGCTCCAAATCCTGGAGCTGTAAAGCTGTCTTTTAATAGCCAGAGACATTAGTGTTAATGAATTATGTCATACAAACCTATTGCTTTGCTTAGTTCCATTCAAATTCCAATTCTCTGCAGCCAATGGGTGACTAGTTTATTATTTCAGAGGTACAAAATGAGCATTATAGCAGTTAAATCCTCATTGACTAAGTATCTGGCAGTAGGATGATGGAACTAGAACATAGAACATAGACCATTACAGCACAGTACAGGCCCTTCGGCCCTCGATGTTGCGCTGACCTGTGGAACCAATCTGAAGCCCATCTAACTTACGCTACTCCATTATCATCCATATGTTTATCCAACGACCATTTAAATGCCCTTAAAGTTGGCGAGTCTACAACTGCTGCGGGCAAGGCATTCCATGCCCTTACTACTCTCTGAGTAAAGAACCTAGCTCTGACATCTGTCCTTTATCTATCACCCCTCAATTTAAAGCTATGTCCCTTCGTGCTAGCCGTCACCATCCGAGGAAAAAGGATCTCACAGTCCACCCTATCTAATCCTCTGATCATCTTTTATGTCTCTATTAAGTCACCTCTTAACCTTCTTCTCTCTAACGAAAACAGCCTCAAGTCTCTCAGCCTTTCCTCATAAGACCTCCCCTCCACACCAGGCAACATCCTTGTAAATCTCTTCTGCACCCTTTCCAATGTTTCCACATCTTTCCTGTAATGCGGTGACCAGAACTGTACGCAATACTCCAAGTGCGGCCACACCAGAGTTTTGTACAGCTGCAACATGACCTCACGGCTCCGAAACTCAATCCCTCTACCAATAAAACCTAACACACCGTACACCTTCTTAACAACCCGATCAACCTGGGTGGCAACTTTCAGGGATCTATGCACATGGACACCGAGATCTCTCTGCTCGTCCACACTACCAAGAATCTTACCATTAGCCCAGCACTCTGTATTCCTGTTACTCCTTCCAAAGTGAATCACCTCACACTTTTCCACATTAAACTCCATTTGCCACCTCTCAGCCCAGCTCTGCAGCTTATCTATGTCCCTCTGTAACCTGCGACATCCTTCCGCACTATCCACAACTCCAATAACTTTAGTGTCATCCACAAATTTACTAACCTATCCTGCTATGCCCTCATCCAGGTCATTTATGAAAATGACAAACAGCAGTGGCCCCAAAACAGATCCTTGCGGTACACCACTAGTAACTGTACTCCAGGATGAACTTTTCCCAACAACCACCACCCTCTGCCTTCTTCCAGCTAGCCAATTTCTGATCCAAACCGCTAAATCACCCTCAATCCCATGCCTCCGAATGTTTTGCAATAGCCTACCGTGGGGAACCTTATCAAACTCTTTACTGAAATCCATATACACCACATCAACCACTTTACCCTCATCCATCTGTTTGGTCACCTTCTCAAAGAACTCAATAAGGTTTGTGAGGCACGACCTACCCTTCACAAAACCGTGTTGACTATCCCTAATCAAATTATTCCTTTCTAGATGATTATAAATCCTATCTCTTATAATCCTTTCCAACACTTTACCCACAACCAAAGTAAGGTTCACTGGTCTATAATTACCAGGGTTGTCTCTACTCCCCTTCTTGAACAAGGGGACAACATTTGCTATCTTTCTGTCTTCTGGCTCTATTCCTGTGGACAATGATGACATAAAGATCAAAGCCAAAGGCTCTGCAATCTCCTCCCTAGCTTCCCAGAGAATCCTAGGATAAATCCCATCCGGCCCAGGGGACTTATCTATTTTCACACTTTCCAGAATTGCTGACATCTCCTCCTTACGAACCTTAATCCCGTCTAGTCTCATAGCCTGTATCTCAGTATTCTCCTCAATAACATTGTCTTTTTCATGTGTGAATACTGATGAAAAATATTCATTTCACGCCTCTCCTATCTCTTCAGACAACTTCCCACTACTGTCCTTGACTGGCCCTAATCTTACTCTAGTCATTCTTTTAATCCTGACATACCTATAGAAAGCTTTATGGTTTTCCTTGATCCTACCTGCCAAAGACTTCTGATGTCCCCTCCTGGCTCTTCTTAGCTCTCTCTTTAGGTCCTTCCTGGCTAATTTGTAGCTCTCAAGCGCCCTAACTGAGCCTTCACGCCTCATCTTTACATAAGCCTCCTTCTTCCTCTTGGCAAGAGATTCGACTTCTTTGGTAAACCACGCTCAACCACTTCCTCCCTGTCTGACAGGTGCATATTTATCAAGGACACACAGTAGCCGTTCCTTGAATAAGCTCCACATTTCAATTGTGCCCAGCCCCTGCAGTTTCCTTCTCCATCCTACGCATCCTAAGTCTTGCCTAATCGTCTCATAATTGCCTTTCCCCCAGCTCTAACTCTTGCAAAAATCTATGGAGCAAATTCATCCATCAGAAAAAAGTGTAATTAGAACTTCTGTTCAATAACTGTAAACATGGTCAGATAAATGCATTGAATTTTTACAATGAAATAACTCTCCAACTGTGTCTTTTCCTCAGGATTTCTGTTGTGCTTGACATCTGTGTAATTATTGTCATCAATGCGTTTAGAATTAGTTGACAGGCCCTGCTTTTTTCTCTTTATCCTACATTGTGTTTTCAACTTGATGTCAATTATTAACAACATCTTTGATTAAAGGCCCAGATTTCAAATCTCCAAAAGTGGAGAGTTGGTATTCACTGTGATTGAGGTCTAGAATGATAGGGAAATCTTCAGCATTGCCACACTGTGCAGGAAGCCAGAAATTGTGTCGCACAGTAATGTGTTCAAAGAACAGAAGAAATAAGAACAGGAGAAGACAATGCCACCCATCAAGCCTCTTCCACCCTTCAATACCATCATGGTTGACTCTGTGCTTTGACTCCAATTTCTTGCCTGATCCCATAACTCGTGGTCTCTTGAGAGATCAAAGTTCCATCCATCCTAGTTTTAAATGCATTCAATGATTCACAAAGTGTCCACAAACCTCTCACATCGAGAATTCTGAAGATTTGCAACATATTGAATGCAGTAATTTCTCTTCATTTCAGTTCTAAATGATTGACACCTTATTCTGAGACTGTTACCTCATGTTTTAGATTCTCTGACTAGCAGAAACAAGCTCTCATCATTTATTCTTTCAAGTCTCTGCAGTATTTTGTATCTGTCTCTGAGCCTCAGAAAATAGAGCAGAGGTTAACTCAGCCTCCCATCACAGAACAACCTTCTCATCCCAGGGATTAATTTTCAATGTACCTCCTCCAATGTAAGTGCATCCTTTCTTAAAAGTAAAGACAAAAACTGCACGCCGTAGCTCTGCATAATTGCAGCAAGACATCTTTATTCCTCGACTCCAATCAATCCCCTAGAAATGAAGGCCTACATGCTATTTTTCTACCTAATTGAATAATGTCCATGCATGCTAATTTTCCACACCCAAGTGTCTCTAAATGTCAACCCTTCAAAGTTTCGCACTTCTTAAAAAAACCTACTTTTCTATTCTTATTGCCAAAATGAATAACTTAACCATTCCTCACTTTGTGAGTGAGTGGCGGTGAGAACAAGTTTTTTGCTTTACATTTATGCCCTCTCATTTCTTTTTCTCAAAAGCGAGAGCAGTTTCTCCCTATTTACTCTATCCAAGCCACTCACGATTTTGAAAACCTCTGCCAAATTTCCTCTTAGCCATCCTGTCCCCAAGGAGAACAGTCCCAATGTCTTCAATTTATCCTCAGAAATTCGACCACCGGTTGTATTCAATTCACTCCAAAGACAGCTGAAGAGGTTTTTATGGAGCCATTTCTGTTTCATATTTTTATGTTCCATAACAGCTTGGTCCATTCAACAACTGCTATGAAGAATATGAAGAGTTGTATATGATGTGTGAAGCGGTTCTGCAGTATGAGTGTGACCAATCACCCCATTAACTTTTTGTTGAGAACCAGAATCCAATTCAGATGATGAAGTCTCGGGGAAATCCCAAATTGAAGAATCACAACTTGCTTTTGAAAGCCTTTTGTGTAAGTATTGTAGTCAAGATTATAAATCCTGGATTGGCACATCATGGCAAATGCTATAAGTTTTGATTTGATAGTTTCATTTGGTTCAATTTCTGAAGCCCATTGCAGCCTTACAGTTATAACTTCTCTTAAACAAAGGTGACTTATCCATGATGTTCTCCTAGTCGGGCAGTCACTGGACCGTTATGATTTGTTCGAAATTTCTACCAGCTCTTAAAGTGTTGTTTGAAGCATTTAAACTCATAACAAAATACACATCAGTACTGAGGCTGGCGTCCATGAGTGTGTCTTCAGCTGATGACTTAATGAGATGGATTCACCAGGAATGTGCTGCACTGTGGGGTCCCACTGGTTTCCTCACCAGAGTTGTGACAAGCAAATATAATTCTAGTGGTAACTAACAAAGCAAGATAAATCTGCATTTTTCAGTGTAGCCAGTGAATACCGCAGATTTGCTGCAAAATCCTGTACAGTATGTGTACGAAAGTGACCACGTCAAGATCGGAGGATCAAGATTCTGCACGATTGCATGAATTCTTGATTCCCAGCATAATTCTCCCAAAATCAGTCAGATGGAGCATAATGGTTCAGAGAATACAGGAGTATGTTCAATTCTCTAAACTTGCGAGGATACAATTATTAACATGAAGATCGTCAGAGCAAATTAATGACCATGGTGAACTTTCAAGAAGATTCTCAAAATTAAACATCTTTTCTGAGGTGCAGGGGCACCAGTCTGCATGGCTAAACATTTTTTACCATTAAGGAATTCTTAATTTGTGCAGCAACTTTAGTGTATACCAATGAAAGTAGTAAATGGTCCTGCGCTTTACTTAGTGAAAATGATTTTCAGGTTCATTATTTACAACTGATTTACTCAGTCATTAGACTTGACACTCTTATTTTTAAAAAGGGGTTAGTCTTGGATACAAACCTATTTTCAGCTGCAGTGATAAAATTATACCAGCATGCTATTATTCTTCAATACACCTAAATATGTGAGAGAGAGAGAGAAGAAATCATTCGAAACCATTAGACAATAGTGTTGGTTCATGGGCAATTTTAAGTCTGTGATTGTGCAAATGGCCTTGGGATGAAACCTAGGCAACTTTGAACACTTTTTGCACCTGCAATGCTGCCTAATCGAGTGATTAACTGCATTCCCTCCCTTTCCCTTCAGGTATAAACACTTCAATGTTCTTTTACAGGATGGTAAAATAGAAGTACATTAAGTGTGAATATAAGTCTGAAGGAATGTTCGAAGATATCAGTTTGACCTAAACTGCAGCACCCTCATTACTGAACAGAAACACATGGAATCAATCTCCAGGGAATTTGATATAAATTCCAGTTTGATTCTCCATGTACTGCACTGTCACTGTTGTGTCATGTCTCACTGTTAGTGTTAGCATAGCTTTAAGAGGTATGCGTTTGATATTAATAATGTATCATGTTATGTGACCAAAGGCTAGATACCTTTCATACTCAGATCATTTGAACTATGAAGGCTGTTATGACCAGATGATGATGTTTCCTAGGTTTTACAGCTCTAGACTGGCGATGCCAAATTGTCAAGCTCCCAGCAGAGGAGGGATAGACTGGCACCTCTTCAGTATTCACTCACCACCACCTCGATTGGTCACAACAAAGTTCATTAACGATGTATTCCCTTCCTCATGGATACTTCTCCCCCAGGCCAAATAAGCATTTGTTTAAAAGTAACCAATATAACAAGGCTTCTTTGAATTAACAGAAATGTGCTCCTGTTTCCTCCCACAGTCCAAAGATAGCAGGTTGGATAGATTGGCCATGTGAAATTGCCCCTGGGATGTGCAGGCTATGGGAATTAGCAATGGAGAATGCAGGGTTTCTGTGATAAGGTAGGGGGGTGGGTCTGGGTTTAAGTGAGATGGTCTTTGGAGGGTTAGTGTGGACTCGATGGGCCAAATGGCCCGCTTCCACACTGTAGAGATTCTATGACTGTATGATTCTCTCAACAACTGATTCAATACAAACAGATTAGAAGTAAGAAGTGAATCCTAAAAAGGTAGAAGTTAAAAGATATATGGATCAGTCTCCATGCTGTTTGTGAACGTTTAGTGGAGAGTTATGAATGTTGCAGTGCATATTACCAATCACATTGGTGTTGATATTCACACGTTTTGGCAGGTTGATTAAAATTCCTTTATCCTTATTCTTTTTAGCAAAGGCTGACCAGCAAAACTAAGAGTGGAGCATTTTCCCCTTTCTTTATCTGTGTTGCAGGGGTGGTCAGCTATTCGCAAAGCTGTGACCTTCACAGTAGTCTGCACCTTATGATGTCAGACCACAAACGCTCATAAACCAGGTCAGAAGGCCCTCGCAGAAACAAGCCTGTCCTGTTGAACCAAGAATGGCAGCCATTGACCAGTGCCTGTTTCTGGGATGAAGACCAGAAGCTCTCTGAGGCTTTTTTAAAATCATAAGACCATAAGACAATAGGAGCAGGAATTAGGCCATTTGGCCCATTGAGTCTGCTCCGCCATTCAATCATGGCTGATAAGTTCCTCAACCCCATTCTCCTGCTTTCTCCCCATAACCCTTGATCGTGGCACTGGAAAACCCAAGTTTGGGGCTCATCACCTAATATGTGCGGCCATGTAACTTTCTTGCCGGATTACTACTCCACACGCTGGCCTCCTCTTTAACCTTCACTCTTTTCCAGTGACATGTCTTCTAGAAAGTGCCAGCTGCGGTATGAAGCGCGTTGAATTTGGCGGTCAGCTGGATGTCCGGTGTAAGGTAGCAGCTGGGGGCCTGACCTGGCATTCTCGGTGAGTTCCCAATGTCTGGGGTGCGGACCGATGGTGTGACCAAGGCCCAGCGTAGGTGGCACCTGGATCGGGGCTTTGGTGATCTGGTCTGCGGCAGCAGCTGATGGCTTGGATCGGGAATGTAGCGCTCTGAGATCCAAGAAGGAAGCCCAACCCGGGGATGGATGTTCCCCCAACATCCATGGTTGGGGGTTAGGTGGTGTTGTCGAATGAACCTTACAGTTACAGCAGTGCACCTTGTTAATTGTACACACTGCTTCCACTGTGCATCAGTTGAAAAGTGAGTGAAATTAAAAGATTCTTATTGGCTACCAATTAAGCAGGCTACTTTGTCTTGATGGTGTTGAGCTTCTTAGATGTTATTGAAGCTGCACCTATCCAGTTAAATGGAAAGTGTTCTATTACACTACTGACTTTTCACTTCTGGATGGCAGACAGGCACTGGGGATACAACCAGTGAGTTACTTGCTACAGAATGCCAAGCGTCTGACCTTCTCTTGGCGTCACAGTATTTATTTGTTTGGCCAGTTCAGTTTCCACTCAATCATGACCCAGGATTTGTTAACGGGGATTCAGTAAAACTAATGCCACTAAATGTCAAGGAACAATGGTTAGCTTCTCTCATGTTGGGGATGATCATTACTTGTCATTTGTATGATACAAATGTTACTTGCTACTTATCAACCCAAGCCAGGATATTGTCCAGGTCTTGCTGCACACGACCATGGTCTATTTCAGCATCTAGAGAATTCTGAATGGTACTGAACATTATGCAATCATCACAAACCAGCCCCTCTTGATGGACAGAAGGTCATTGATAACCAGCTGAAGATGGTTGGGTCTAGGACACTGCCCTGAGAAACTCCTTCAGAGACATCCTGGAGCTGAGATGATTGATATTCAATAATCACAAACCATCTTCTTTTGTGCTAGGTATGGCTCCAACCAGTGAAAAATGTTCCTACCGATACCCATTGACTTCAGTTTTGCTAGAGCCCCTTGATGATTGACTCAGGCAAAGCTGCCTTGACATCAAGGGCAGTTACTTTCAACTGACCGCTAGATTTCAGCCCTTTTGTCCACATTCGAACCAAAACAACCATGAAGTCAGCAGCTTTGCCAGGTTATTTCCCAAGTTTCTCATTTTCAAGTACCACTTGATAGCTCTGTTGACGACTCCTCCAGCACCTTCCTTCTGATCCAGAATAGACAAATACGGCATTAAATTGCTGGGTTGGATTTGTCCTGCTTTTTGAGCACAGGATGTATCTGGCCAATTTCCCACCTTGTCAGGTAGATGCCACTGTTGTAAATTAACAAGGGATGGTGTTGCTTTTGAAGCTCACATTCTTCTGTAGTACTGCCAGAACGTTTCAGTATCCACATCCCCCAAATGTTACCGGACTTGGCAGAATCGATGCGGCTATATTTATTGTTGTTATCAGTGCCAACGTCAATGCCACTGGTCTGTCAATTTTCATCCTTCGATTTTGTAGTGTTTCAATAAATGGCCTCCTTGGCCTTTCCAGAGTTCAATTAAGAGTCGACCGCATTGCTGGGGGGCCAAATGTAAAGCCAGACCAGTTAAGCACAGTAGATTTCCTTCCCTAAAGGGACACCAGTGAACCCAGATGGGGTTTTCCAACTATGGTTATGGGATTTCCCCTTATGTAATTCAAATTTCAATCCCATTTCCCCACAAAGTTAGCCCCAGGCTCTGGATTACTTGTCCGATGGCATTACCGGTGCACCAATACCTCACTTTAAAGATCTCAGTTGTTTATATTCTTTCGATGACTGTTGTCACTGCAACGCATCAGTTGCTTCATCACTACAGTTACAGTTCACAACTGCTGCATTTATAATTCAATGATGTATACCTAAGGCCCTTTTCAGAGATATTTTATGAAAATATTTCAATTTTTGTTTATTGCCGTGTTGCAAATTGTTTTCTTCTGAAGGGCAATGTCTTTATTAGTTTGAAATTATTCCCAATTATCGAGACTCTTGCTGCCAATAAAACGGTAAATACTGGGAGAATCTTGCTGAAAGTAGGCACTTGCTTGGCTTTCTTCTTGTGCAGGTGAAGCTCAACCTCTTCTAGGTCAAAGTCGTAAAGCTCTCCCACCTGCAAAGTGACAAGTACTCCCTGGTCTGATAAATCACACGTTAGATACAGTGTGAATCTCCATCTGTACTGTCCATCAAACATTCCCATGTGTACTGAGTCCTGTATTAAATGCAGAGTGAATCTCTCGCTTTGTACTGCTTGATTTAATGCTGCCAGGCCTAGCTAGGCACAGGTTAAATGAAGGGTAAAACTCCCCTTATATTGGTCACTGTCAGATTTTGACGAAGCACAGTTTAGGTGCAGAGCAGAAGCAAAGGAAGGAAGAATGAAGTTTGAATTTTTATAGCGCCTTTTGAAAGCTTGATACAGCCTATGCTTCTTTTCGAAGTGTGGCCACTCATGTACAAGAGGCAATTGCTACAGTCATTTGGGGGGTGGCAAGCATTCACAGGCAGCAATGAGATGCACAGAGCACATTTAGCTGATATTGTTTGAAGGATAAATGTTACCCAGGAAAATAGGAGAACTCTGTTGTTCAATGGGGGCGGGGTGGGGGTGTGGTGGCAGCAAACAGTGTCATCAGATCTTTTGTTTTAACCTGAGAGGAGATGGGGCTACAGTAAAGTCTCACCAGTTCCAAATTCTAGGTAAAGCTGCTTCTAGGTGTAGAGCTAGATGAACACAGCAGGCCAAGCAGCATCAGAGGAGCAGGAAGGCTGACGTTTCGGGCCTAGACACTTCTTCTGAAAATGAAGAAGGGTCTTGGCCCGAAGTGTCAGCTTTCCTGCTCCTCTGATGCTGCCTGGCCTGCTGTGTTCATCCAGCTCTACACCTTGTTATCTCAGATTCTCCAGCATTTGCAGTTCCTGCTACCTCTAAACCTGCTTCTAGCTTGTTTTACCAACAATTCCCAGCTTCATTCCAGGATAGGATTCTCTCTACTCCAGATTGAGTTTCCCGCACAATGGTGGGCAGATCTGGGACAACATCACAAGGTTCCTCCAGGGTCCTGATACCCTTATACATTATCTTTTTTAAAGTTATTGTTCTCCATAGTTCAATTTATCAGAAATAAGGCTAACTGTCAGACCATCTTTCACAGGGATTAGTTTCCTCATTCTGCAAAGGACAAAAATACACGGTTTGAAGTGACAATGTAAGGTATTGGTAATGAAGTTGCCATTTTAAAACAGTAAACTTTTAAGCTTAGCTGTTAGCGCTCAAATTGAAGATTTATGGCTGTACATTCCACACCAAGATAGAAGATACAATACTGCATTGGGAGGGTGACATTTCTCAAATACAGCATTAATCCACGATCTCACGTGCCTCATCCAGTGAATGTTAAAGTTGTTACAGGAGGAAGCTTTCTCGCTCAATGAATACCACTGAGCTGTTACGCAGCAGAAAGGGTAATGGGGGGAAAGAAGGCTGTGAGCTACATATTGAAGGTTGGCGTCACAATGGTGTAATTAGATGTATTGTGGAGAGAGAAAGAGAACTGGCATTGAGCGAGGGAGGGTTTTGAAAGTTTTAGGCTGGAAGTGGGAATCTGAATGGAAGTAGAATGTGGCGAAGTGTGGGGATATTTGGGATTATAGTGGAAGGGCTGTAAGTTACAGGAGGACATTGTAGAGGAACAAAGGGAATGCCAAAGGAAAGGGGAAGGCCATCATCAGTTATAGAAGGGAAGTGTATTCTAGGATGAAGCACCACAATGTTTTTGAGTTCTGCTCCTCAAAATAATGACTCTGAGAGTATGCAGTGCAAAAGGAAAAGGCCACAGACCTGTTTGACTCTGTCAGTACACAAAGCAAACGCACCTAACTGAGGAAATGGAAACAGAAAGTGAGAAAATCTACTGCACAGACATTCAGTTCAGGGCTTTGCACTGAGGGGAAACACTCATGCACAGTAAAGGTGAAGATGTTCTTAAACCTGACACAGCCACTTAGCAACAATGTCTAAGCATTAAATAATCTTTGACAAGAATGGTGCCTAACGGGCAGTGATGAATGAGCTGAGGTGAGATGGCAGTGGCCAGGAGGTAGTGGAATGTGGGGGGAGAATGGTGTGGTGTTAATGTCCAAAACCATGCAGGGAATTTCAGATCCCTGTGTATTTGTAAGTTAAGGACGTGGGCATGATGAGGTTAAACAGACTACATATTGCAAGGCTGTGGGGCTGCCTCATGGGGGATAATTCAGGAGAACAGGCATGATATTTTGTTAAATACCACATGCAAGTAAAGCTACATAATGGGGAAGGACACTAATATCTTGCATATGGCAGCATCTGGAAGGGGAAAACCAGTCTTAGGTCATGCAGGATGTGGCTCACCATATAGACGGGCTTGTAGGGATCTTCCAATTGACAGCTCACAAGTGTATTCATGAACACGACTGCCCTCTAGAGGAAGGCAATTCAGCCCAGAGAGCCAAGGTGCATGAGCCTTCAAATTTACAGCTATCACTGCCTCACTCAAGTGCAAGGGCCTTTGGTTGCACATGCATGACACTCAGAGCTCCCTGACCTTATCTAACCACCAGATTCCTGAACAGGAAGGGAAAGCACTCTCTCAAAGTCCAGCGCGTTTGTGACCACTAGCACCTCTTCCTGTTCAGTAACCTCTTGTTCGGTTTCCAGGCCAGGGTATGGAGTTTGGAGTTCGAAAGACTTGCCTGGGGACTGCATCAGTATGACGCAAGGCTTCATGTGCAAGGGGGCATCCATCTTTCAAAGAGATCCAGATGGGTGACGCCATGCTTAATGACTGAAATGCAATCTTGCAGCTTAAAATCCTAAAAATAAAAGTTCCTCCCACAGCACAGCAATGAAGAAGAACCCCAGTGTTGACTTTGCACTGGTATGCACACATGACCATCTAGAATGAGCATCTAGAATTATCTAAGATTCTCAAGAAAGCATGAACAACCAAATGGCTCATAAGTTCAATGTTGACAACAGGAAAGTCATACATTGTTTCAAGTGTGGTGCAGTACAGAAGATTAACACAAAATGGCCAAAAGTAACATCAATAACACTCAATCATTTATTTATTGCCTTTGTGTTTTGTATCTTGAGGAATTGTGTGGTGACACTTTGCTTTAGATGATATCAGTGGCCATCCTCTGATACATCTTTTCCTAGAGTTCTCTGACCTGCTTGTGCTGGCGCAGTTGTTAACTCCTTGATCTGACCTGATGGAGGTGTTTTGCACCCCTGGTTAAGGGGGGGTAGTGCAGCAAGTTCGATTCCTTCCTAATCTCTCTGGTGACTATCCATCCTATCAGCAGACAATGGCACCTACCCAACCCCTCAAGATGACATGGCGCTTGGAAAAAGGTAAATATCCCTCATCCACCCCCTCGCACAGTCAAGTAAATGCAAACAACCATGAGTTGCATGGTAAAATGAAGATCCTGATGAATATATGGCAGCTATTGACTGTCCTGCTGGACCTAGCTGCCCATAGTGGTCACTAGCTGTTCCGTGGATGATGCCATGCACACACACGTTCTGGAGGCATGACTTCAACTTCTTTGTCTATTCGGTCCTGTCTGCACATGATCTCAGAAACCCCTGCCAGACATCCCCCAGCATGTTTCTGCATCTCCATTCACTCATTAACGTCCCAGCCCAGAAGCTCAACATTTGTAACAAAAACAGAAATGGCTGGAAAAGCTCAACAAGTTTGACAGCATCTGGGAGAGAAATCAGAATTAATGTTTTGGACCAGGTGACCCTTCCTCAGCTCACCATCTGTAATGTGCTCAGTAGGGGTATGTTTTCTAGCAGCCCTCAAGAGTTTCACAGTTTCAGTGTTTTCTAACTGTGTCAGTGCACTGCTTTGCAGAATATGACTCTGAGCCTGCTCTAGATAGAATACTTGACAAAGTGGATATCGCTGCCCTTCGAGGGTCCCAGCTGTGCCTCCGCGGAGTGGTGATTCCTGGGGCTAAGTTAGATTGGCCTGGGGGCTTGGTCTGTTCTGGTTCTCTCTGATCTTGGCTTGGGCCTTTAACAGGTTGGTTGTAGAGAAAACCAAAATGATTTGCTAGTATTTGTTATATCATCATACCCTCGGTTTCATTAAAACAACGCTGCTTGTTATGCAGCTTGGAGTAGCAGATTGGAGGCTTTCTCACTGTTTAGTTGCACATGTCCAATCTCACAATGACAGTCCCCTTGCTTGCCTGCAAAATAGGTGGCTTTCTCCGCAAAGGGGATGAAGACCCCTAAATCACACTCCCCCACCACCTACACTGTCGATGCATTCTCACATTGGTTCTGCACAATCGTTTCCTACAAGAAGAGAGAATGATTAACAGGCATCAGTTTGGGTACACACGCACTGGGCCAGCATTGATAGATACAGATAGAGATGTTAATCCTCACTGCCATGACATGTGTTAAGAAGAATGTTGTATGGTAAAGGTTATGAGTTAAACGGCTCTGAACTGAAACGTCAGTGTAGCAAAAGAGTTAGAACTGATGAAAATCAATAACATTGATATGATTGTTCCAGTTTTCTGTGAAGTGTTCATTCCTTTTCTGGCATATCTGGTGCCATACAAGCCCTTGGTGAGAAGCTATCAGGTACTTGTATTCTCCTAGTTACAATGAAATGTTAGTGAGCTGATGGTGTGTGAGCCACTGAATATTGGAGTTTCTTTTCTTTTTAAGTGCAAACCCTGGTGGATGGGTGAAAGCCAGTACTACTTTGATGCTGCAGCGAAAAGTCTACCCATGGACAATGGCCCTTGACATGATTTTTCACAAAAAAACAGCAAATTGTTTTTAAAATTCTCATCCTTGCTTTCATATCCCTCCAGGAGTGCGCTCTTCCAGCCATAAAACCCTTTTATATTTTCCTCTCCAATATTCACAGTTTTAAATTCTTAAATTGCTGGTGGCAGACAGTGTCTGAAGTTATCACAGTCCCAAGCCCTGGAATTCTTCCCTCGTCCTTTCCACCTCTCTACCTGACTTTCCACTTTTAAAACTCTCCTTAAAATCTCCATGGCCAAGTGATCATCTGAGCTAATGTCTTCTGCTATGACCGTATCATATTTCTGTAATGTTTCTGCGAAGCACCCTGGGAAGTTTTGTCAGGTTAAAGATGCTAAGTAAATATCAGGTGTCCTTGTGAAGTTGTCCTACTTGTGCACGACCCCACAAACCCACACCACTGCCCCAGTCTTTATCTTGCCATACCAGAACATTTTAGAATGTAGAACATAGAACAGTACAGCATAGTACAGGCCCTTCGGCCCACGATGTTGTGCCAACCTTTTACCTGAAACCTAAGGTCTATCTAACCTCCACCGCTACCTTATACTATCATCCATATGCCTATCTAATAGCTGCTTAAATGCCCCTAATGAGGCTCACTCCACTACTTTCTCCAGCAATGCATTCTACGCCCCGACCACTCTCTGCGTAAAGAACCTAAATTTTAATTTTCCATGCCAATCACTCCAGGCAAGCACTATACCTATTCAATACCACGAAATCCAAAATTGCTGGAGAAACTTAGCAGGCCTGGCCACATTTGTGCAAAGAAAGCAGAATCAATGTTTCAGGTCTAGAGATCCTTCTTCAGAACTGGACCCAAAACATTAACTCTGTTTTCTCTCCACAGATGCTGCCAGACCTGCAGAGTTTCTCCAGCAATTTTGTTTTTTGTTTCAGGTTTCCAGCATTCGCAGTTCTTTGTTAATGTTTACTTATTCACCTGGCCTGCCGATCTAACTTAACTGACCTTTAATTCCTCCTCCAATGTTGATCTTGACCAACTATTAACCCTTACTAGCGACCAACTATTAACCCTTACTAGCGACAGCTTCTGTATTTTGTTTATGGCTTTAAAACATGTATCGAGGAGCTTGATTAATTAATGATACATTCTGGAGTTCTGGAACTCTGAACAGACTCATAGGGAGAGGAATGATATTTATCAGTACTGTCACTGACTCAGAGGCTTTAATTAACAGGGAAAGACAAAGAGAAACTGTACAGGGAGATTCAGAAATGTGCGGATTTATTTTGATCTTCTCTACGTTGTAACGCTGCATAATCAATTCCAGGTGCAATAACTGCTCAACAATATTTCAATTAAAAGTGTTGAGATAAGGACAGACTGTGACTCTGCATGCATTCTTGTCAGTAATTTTTAGACCTACTTAACCTTCCTTACTCGCTGACAGTTCCTTTGATTTCTTTTTGATGGTTTCCGCCTTTGGCCTCAATTAAATGTCAAGATAAGGAAGAAAAGACAGCGAGGGGAGCGCAAAAATTGACGAGCGGTAGACATCAGTTATAGCAAATGATTTTATGGCTTGTCGTGAGGTATCTCTTTTTTTTGTCAGTGTGTTGAGCATCAAAACTGTTGCTAGGTTACCATGTTGTCGAGAGAATGTTATAAAATATATACTTTAGAAATTTATGTATGTCTGTAAATCTGTCTATGTTAATGGAAATCCCATATGGCAATGATCTATGGTTCGTAATAACAGAGTTATTATATAATGTATCAACTACAGTGTTATTACCAGAACCACTTGATTTAGAGTAGCTAGTTGTAATATATTATGTCCTCTTATGCTTGCACTCAATTACCATAATGTCTTTTGGAGAAACCAGAATGTGTGAAAAAATGGCAAATGGGTTATGCCAAGATAAAGATGGACATCTATCACATGATTTGAATAGGTTTAGCAAAAAAAAGAGAAGGACATACATTTTTGTCGCACCTTTCTCCAAACCTGACTTTAGCCAGTGCCATATTCATAGCCTTACAGCACGGAAACAGACCCTTCAGTCCAACCAGTCCATGCCGAACATAATCCCAAACTAAACTAGTCCCACATGCCTGCTCCTGGCCCATATCACTCCAAACCTTTCCCATTCGTGGACTTAAGCAAATGTCTTTCAAACGTTGTAACTGTACCCACATCCAACACTTCCTCAGGAATTTCATTCTCCACGCAAGCCACCCTCAGTGTAAAAAAATTTCCCCTCATGTGTTTTTTAAATCTCTCTCCTCTCACCTTAAAAATGTGGCCAATAGTGTTGATATCCCCACATCCAAGGGAAAAGACAACTACCATTAATCCTACCTATACCGCTCATTCTTTTATAAACTCCTATGAGGTCACCTTCCAACATCCTACACTCCAGTGAAAAAAGTCCCAGCCTATCTTTATAACTCAAACCTTCCATTCCCAGCAACATCCTGGTAAATCTCTTCTTTCTTCAAATTCTTTGAAGTGTTGTTACTTTTGTATTCAGGAAACATGAGAGCTAATTTTCACACAGCAAATTTCCATTAACAGCAATGTGATAATGAGCAAATAAACTGATCTAACGATGTTGTTTGAGGAATAAATGTTGATTAGGACGTCTCCAATTTCTGATGAAGGGTTTAGGCCCGAAACGTCAAGTTTTCCTGCTCCTATGATGCTGCTTGACCTGCTGTGTTCATCCAGCCCCATGCTTGTTATCTCGGATTCTCCAGCATCTGCAGTACCTTTTATCTCTTATCACTGCCACAATCTTCCATTTTATGTCCAACTGAGAAGTCAGGCAGGACAGTGTTTTGATATCCATGCTCGGGCTGAATATTTACAAGTGACATTTACCTCACACCAATGCCAGGCAACAGCTTTCTCCAACAAGAGACACCATTGCCTCTTGATATTCGATCACATTACCAGCATTGAATACCCCACTATCAGCATCCCTGAAATGCTGTTGATCAGAAACTGATCTGGATCACCCATATAAACACATTGGCAACAAGAGCAAGTCAGAGGATGGGAATGCTACAGCAAGTAAATCTCCTCCTGACTCCCCAGATTCTGTCCATCATCTAAAAGGCATAAGTGAGGAGCGTGATGGAATACTCCCCAGTTGCCTGGTGGGGGATATAGTTCTAACAACTTTCAGAAGTTTGACTCCATCCAGGACAATGTAACCTGCTTGATTAGCACCACGTAATCAAACATCCACTTCCTCCATCACTGATGCTAAGTAGTAACAGTGCAAAAAATCTATAAGATGTATAGCAGAAATGTACAAGCGAATTTAAAAAAATCTCTTCCAAATGCACTTATCTGAAGAAAGGTAGATTGACATTGGTGACAGTCCCTGAAAGGCTCAATAGTTTGATGAATGGACTGTCTTATGAAGTGAAGTTGAGTAGGTTGGGTCTGCATTCTTTGGAATTGAGCAGAGTGAGAGGCGACTTTACTGAAACATACAAGATTCTGAGAGAACTTGTCAGGATAGTTGCAGAAAGATTCTTTCCTCTTGTGGGCGAGTCTAAGACAAGATAGCCTAATCTCAAAATAAGGGGTTGAACACTTGAGACAGAGATATGGAGGAATATCTTCTTTCAGAGGGTGGTGAATCTATGTAATTCTTTACCACAGAGGGCTGTTGAGACTGGTTCCTTTCATAGATTCAAAGCTGAGATAGACAGACATTTAGTCAGCAAAGGAATCAAGTGTTATGGGGAAAAGGCAGGAAAGTGGAGTTGAGGATTATTAGATCAGCCAGGATCTCAAAGAATGACAAAGCAGACTTGATGGGCTGAATGGCTTAATACTGTTCCTTTGTCTTATAGGTTTATTGCTGTCTCTCACATTGCAGCAAACTCTCAGCACTGTGCTGGAGTGTGATTTTGGTTCATGTGCTCAAGCCTCTAGAGTTTAACTTCACTCGTGTCTTTGACTCAAGGATCCAAGGGCTGTTCGCTGAGCCATAGATAATCCAAGCAAAATCTAGAAGGACAAGGGCAGCAGATACATGGGGCCACCATCACCTGCAAGTCCCCCTCCAAGTCACTCATCTTCTTGGCTTGTAAGTATATTGCTGTTCCTTCATTGTTGTTGGGCCAAATTCCAGCATGTCACATGTTTTGAATAGGTTTAGCAAAAAGAAGAGAAGGGCATACATTTTTTTGCTGCTGGGCCAAATTCCTGGTACTCTCTCCCCAATATTATTTGTGCTACTACATCCTAACGACACCAAATGTTCAAGAAGACAGCTTGCCCGACCTTTGCAAGGACATTTAGAGATGGTCAATAAGTGCTGGCCTACCAAATGACACATACAAACTTGAACGAATTTTAAAAACAATTAAAAATGGAGCAAGAAACTAGGTTTGATAGTAATTGTACTAATTTGGTGTTTTCAAATGTTTAAGAAACATGCCATCTTTCATAACAATGCCTTTTGTAATGGGGTGGGGGCAATATTCGGAAGCATCAAAAACCCAGAAGTGGGCATAAAAGTGCATTTTGTAGACCTAAGGAGCGCGCCTGGGCTTCTAACAGTTGTATTAGGTTCCTCGGGTTTAACAGCTTTCTGAGAATGAGGCATGGGATTTAATAGCATGCCGTAATAGATAGCGATATGGTGATTAACAGCGCAATTGTGGTATTCTGATAGAGAGAAGCTCACAGGAATTGGTAAGTAGAGGGTCTGGGAACTTCATGTCACACCCTGGGATGTGTAGAATTTGAAAATACGAAATTTTCCCAAAGATTTGAAATCTATTTTGTTTAACTAATGTTTAAAAAAATGTATGACTGCAAACTTATTGCAGACAAATTCATGCCTGCTTTAAAGATCATAAATAGTATCAACAACACATTGTACATGATTTTCATATCAAATGATATCGCATAAAACATTCAAAAGCTCATATTTAAAATTATTTCTCTGTGTGGGTTGCTGGGGTATGGAAATGTGCACATCTGGATAGTAATTAATTAGCGTTTCCCTTAGCAACTGCAACTGTATTAACCACAGATATATTTGAGAATTCTAAGACTGAGTGGAAAATGTAAGTGTTCCTCTGTGTGCGTCTGCCTTTTCCAGGTTCACCCAGGAGTGTGTCATAGACCACAAACACTTGGTTGAAATCGTTGATAAATGTTAGCTTTGCCTTTGTGCCCACTCTCTTGCCTCTGGGTTAAGCCTGTAGTCTAAATCTTATTCCAGAGACCTGAGCACATAATCCAAACTGACTCTTTAGTGCTGCACCGTTAGAGTTAGTTCTTAATGAAAATTAGCAAATATATTGACCCCCATTGATTCTGGGCACTGAGCCTTAAACCTTGACCCAAAAACCAGAAACCACATGCTGTTTTGTGCCCTTCAGCCAAAAGCTCAACAATTTTCAGTTTTGCTTTGGTGTCCCATTGCTTTTTGGAACTTGAAGACCAGCTCAAACCTTTTACAGCCCACTCTTGACTCCTCACTTGCTACTCTATTAGAACAGGTTAAATCCATCTACTTCCTGCCTTCCATCCATGAGTCCATTTGGTGGAACCTTCCTGCACAAGATCTCATAGGCCCTTTCCATTGAGAAATTAAATGGAATTTTGTAATTACCCTACTGCTTTCTCAAGTAGATGCAGAAGATTCCATGTTCCTACCTTCAAACTGGGCAAGGGATTCCTTCTGATACAAAGAAAGCGAACCAGCCGACAGTGTTAATTCTGTTTTTCTCTCCACCGATGTGCCTAACGTGCCGAGTAGTTCAGTAGAGACATTATCTTGTCACTTGAGATGTGATTTTCTATATGTTACTCTACGCAATATAACAGATGGATAAGATGAATATCTGCACATTCATAAACAACTAATTATGTACATTAATGCGACATCTCAGATTCACATTGTCTGGGTTATGGTTATGCCCATCAGCCTGTTCAGACATGTTATGGCTCACCTCTGGAGTAGGTAAGACTTGAATCTGGCCAGCCTGGCCCAAAGGCAGGGACCGTACCTCAAGAATCCAGTCTAGTTTATATGCTTGCTTAGATTATTCTTATATACATAATTGACTAGCTGATTAACAAACTGGTCGTCTATTTGCAAACTAACTGTACAGAGAGTAAGATGGAGACTTCTAGTACCAGAAAGCATCACAACTGGTGAGATAATAGAGCTGTCCTGAAGCAATAGTGCCTTTTTACAACAATATAACAATTTGTTCACTGCTGTTTATGAGAACTACCGTGTACAAATTGATTGTTGTGATACATACAATACAATATTGACTAAACCTTCCTTGTCTGTAAAACATTTTAGAATTTCTGTAATCATGCAAGAAGGTTCTAAATAAATGCAAGCTCAAATACAAATGATTTGGACAAAATAGCAAAGCACAAAAAGTATTCAGATCTACATGGGAAAACATGAATGTATTTTCTATTGTCAGGATCGCAAAATCAAATAAGTTTAATAATTTCGATCTGTTCTTCTTTATTGAAGGGAGAAAGAGATCACCGACAGACAAATAACAAGACACTGCTATGTCACCATCCCGCAAAAGATGGGAACTCATCTGTGATTTAAAGCTGCAACTGCCGTTTCATAAAGCCTTTGGAACTCGGTCTCCAGTTGGTTAGAAAGAAAGTTTGCAAGAAATGTTACTCCCCACGAAAGCGGTTTTCATGTCGCAGTGAGTTGGAAATTGTCCCAATGCTCATTTACACTGTTTACTGCAGAAACTGTGCTCTCTCTTCGATAGTTTTGCAGAGGCACTGGCACAGCTCTACTGCACCAACGGGAGCCAGAGGCATGCAACACGGAGAATTTATTGTTGCCTGAATGGATTTCAGCTGAATAAATTAACCATTAAAGAGGAAATTGGCTAACTAAGGTGGCATCTCAGTTTGCTGTTTTGGTTTAGCCTGTGTTTAGGGAAAGACCCTTCATCTTGGTTGAAGAAGATGCAGCCAGAGCCATTATCAGCTGCGTAGAGGATTATGAAGGAACTGACTGACAATTAAGTGGTCTTGTTGGCATTCACTGAAGAGGAGAATGTCACTCAAGTGGTCAATGCTTTATTCTGTTCTTGTGAGCCAATGGCTTGAACTCTTCGTCGAGTCACAGATGCTATAGCATGGGAATAGGTCCTTAGGCCCAACTTGCCCATGCCACCCAGTTTTCACAATTAAACAAGTCCCCATTTTCCTGGGTTTGGCCCAAATTTCTCCATACTTATCCCATCCATGTACCTGTCTAAATGTTTATTTAATGACAAAATTGTGCTCTCTTCCACCATTACCTCTAGCAGCCCGTTCCAGACACTCATCACCCTCTGTGTGAAAAAAAAAATGCCCTCTGGACCTTTTTGTATTTCTCCCAGCTCACCTTCTTCCTGTCAAGTTTTACTCATCGAACCTGACTTTGCAAGGTCAGTGTCAATTTTTACCTTTGGTGAGTTTCTGACCATGCCTGACACTGCCCATGTCTCCCCTCATTTGTTGATGATTTCTTCATCATTCACTTCCTTGAGCTTTGGCTTTCCAAAGATTCTTGGTTTTTCCACCATTTGGGAGTAAGGAGTGAGGTGGAGAAGAGGTCAGGAGGAAATGGGGAGGATGGAGGGGTGGGTGAAGTAAGGCAGATTTGGAAGGGTGAGTGAGGATAAGTTATACTGTCAAAGAATAGGGAAGTTTGATGATGGGGTACAAGATGGGAAGACAGGAGCAAAAGAGAGAGAATTGAAGGAGAGAAGCTGAGGACATTCTAGAGAATAGAGTTAGAAGAACAAGACTTGAGAGGAAGACAAAGAGCAGATCAAAGGAATAAGGGATGCATGGTGAGAAATGATGAAATGTCGGTGGGAGAAATTGTAATCTGATGGGTTATGAAAATGGTAATGATGATGATGTAAATGATGATGCTACACTGACACAGTACAGTGCAGCAGAACAGAAAGAAATGTCATGAAGACATGAAAAGAACAACGTATTAGGCTGTCTTCAGTACGTTGTATATCTACATGCAGGCAAAGCTAAGGATGCAAGGGACTCAGAATAGCAGCAGCTTGGTAAGACAGAGCAGCGTCTAAGAGTGCAATCATCCATACCACCAATGTTTTAGAGAATAAAGTGTGTATAGAATCCATGAAGGGACAACCAAGAGGAGGCCTGGTTGAGTGGGAATGTTGGTAGACCATTAGTCCACAACTTCGAGCAACTGATCTATGGGAGAAACCCAATCTATAGACATGGCTGCTGCAGTTCAAGACACAGTCATCAGAGGTCACTCAAAGGACAAGAGGAGTATTGAGATATGGGAGACATAAATTAATCGAACTGAAACTGTAAACAATACATAGATTGGGAAGGTGAACAAGGGTTACAACAACTGCTGTTTCTAAAGGGGTAACTGCAGGAGCTGGATTACTAGAGGATGGTTCAGGGCATCCTTGCCTGTAATCATTGGCGCAGCATTCTTCTAGGGATCAGGTCCAGATGCAGAAAAAGCCAAGAAGTTGTACCTAAATTTGCTGAAGACATGAAATTCGTTGGAAAAGTTGTAAATGTTAATATTTAAATAAACTTGTGTGAGCTTGTACAAAGAAAGTTAAAACATTAGCCTCCAGGTACAGCAAGAAATTAGGAAGGCAAAAGGAATGCTAGCATTTATTACAAGGGGATTGGTGTACTGGTGTGAAGAAGCCTTTTTACGAAAGGTGACATGGTTGCATACTAGCAATGCTACTGAACTAGCAATCCAAAATAAAAGACATTCCACCACTACATCTGATGGAATTTCAATTCAGTTAGTAAACCTGAAATTTTAAAACTGCTCGTCTCAGTAATGGTGACCATGAAACCATTGTCAATTGCTGTAAAAACCCATCTGGTTCATAAATGTGTTTTAGGGAAGGAACTCTGCCATCCTTACGTGGTCTCGCATACATGCAACTCCAGGCCCACAGCAATGTCTTTGTCCTCTGAAATGGCTTAGCAAGCCATTCAGTTCAAGGGATGCTAGGGATCAGTAACAAATGCTGGTCCAGCCAGTGACACACCAATCCTGAATGAATAAAAGTAATTATTCTGGGTAGCTGATTATTTCTTAACCTCAGCCAATGTGAGCAAGATAGGCTGAATGGCCCTTTCCGTACTCGAACATTTCAGCGGTCTCTATGGTTTTAATGAAGGAACTCAAAGGTACTAAAATACTTGTATGGGAAATTTTCATTATGATTTAAAATTATGATTTTAATTATAAATTATAAAATTTATGGTATGATGGACATATGTCCGTATTATTGTGAGTTTATGATGGACATATGTCCGTATTATTGTTTGTTATTTTGTATATTAACAATTTCAGCCTCTGAGGAAAATGGCAGCCCATCTTCAGATCCTGAATGAATTGATTCATTTGCTTTTTATTTTGTTTTTTATTCATAGTTTCTCTTGGCTGATCACTTGGGATGGAATTATTTTCTAAGACGTCAGCAGCTTCTCGTAGGTAATTTTCAAACATTCCTGACTCCTTTAGTTCTGATTTGCTGAGTTTTTATTTTCAGTTAAAAAAAAGACAGAAAAAGAAATGACAGATTAACTGCAATGGAAACAAAATGACAGAGAAAGGGTGATCGGAGTGTTCTGCAGGAGCTGATGTGACATTTATAAGCACACAGTGTCTGCAGGAAGTGCGAGACTTTTTAAAATTCTTTCGTGGGGTGTGGGTCTCTATCACAAGATCAGCATTTCTTGCCCAAACCTAATTCACCTTCAACTGACTTGTTAGGCCATTTCAGAAGGCAGTTGGGTGTCAACCATTGCTGTCACATATGGGTTAGACCTAATAACAAAGGCAGATTTTCTTCTTTAATGGATATTGCTGTCAGAGATCTTGAAAGAGTTAATGCTCATTTCAAGTTGACTCCATCCCTGGTTTTACACAGACTCTGCAGCTAGAGATAAGCTTTTCGAGCAAGTTGTAACAGGACCTGGACCAATTATAATCTTTGTAATTATACTGCCGGGCCAAATGTAGTTGTTATTATTGGTATCATGCAGCAAACCTCCTTGTTATTGATGACCAGTGTCTATTCCATAGATACTCTACAGTGATATATCCTCAACTACCAATCACTAGGTAGCTCCAAGACAAAGCCAAGATGAAGAAGGACTGGTGGCAGTGAACTAACTCAAAGAACCCCTCCTCTGTACCACATAGCAGGAGAGGTGTCAAATATCACAAAATACCTGCAGTGTTCACCTAGGAAAATACCACATGACTGTTGTGATATGGATGGATCTGACATCCACTACGATGATAAGAAATCAGAAGACCCAAAGGAAAAGAGAAAGATTGAGCACGTGAATTTTCCATGTTCAGAATATTGCTGTTTTATGCAGACCCAAGTCAGTTAGCAGTTGAACCGCAATTACTGACAAAAAAAAATTGGCTGCAGCCATGATAGCAGCGAAAAGGGCAAAATCAGTACACGAATAGTAAAACTTCATTCAGAAGCTGGTAAGATGTGCTGGACAAGTGTTTGGGCAAGGAAAATAGAGAAAATCCAGCCATACTCAGAAAATACAGAGGAACATGTGACGCACACTCTGTAAGGAGCAAATAAATGTTCCACGAGATAAAATTATGGATCCCTAAGGGAAAAAGAGCAACTTCCTGTTATGTGTCCAGTCTCTCCATGTTAGTCAGCTCATGAGAACTCTCAATCATATTCAGACAGGCTTCTTTCTGTTAAGTAGTCATAGTGTTAGACATGAAGCCTGACCCAACTAACAATCCTGCCACATGAAGCAGCTAAAATAGGTGATATTAGCAAACCTGACTAGGGCAGGCAAGTGGGGCTGTACTCTATTGGGTACCCAACTCAAAAGACCATCTTTGGTGGTTGTGTCCTCATCCCATGCAAGCCTTCAGAGAAGAGTTATAAAGATCTGAATGTTCTGCTGGCTAGACCGAATGGTCATTGACTTAAGGTATATGCTGTTTCTCCTTTCAATTCTGAGTCCTGGCATATGTGTAAGAGGCTGCCCTACTGTGGTGCCATGAGTGCCAGTTGCAATGAAGTGGCAGACATTGATCACACATGAAGCATCTAATGTGGATGGCTGGCAGCCAACCTGCTGTCTAACAGTACTGTGCCATTACAACCTTACAACACTAACTCACACTGTGAGCAGCAGAATGTGTTGAGTAAACACTCTCTGGCAGAGAGCAGCTGATCATTCTTGCTCTTGTGGCACTGGAGCCGCACATGTTCACTAAGCTTCAGAATAACCTCTGTCCTAGCTGCCTCCATCTGCTTGGATTGTCTCTTGTTGCCATCCATGGGCAGAACTTCTTCCCATTTTCCTGGAAAGCTGTCAGAAGAACATCTAGGGAGTCGCTGCTAAAGGATTGGTGAAGTGTTATCTACCGGCCTGTAAAATACGGTGCCTGAAGTTGGAAGCCAGAAGGTTTGGCAAGTTTCAGAATCTGTTGTCCATTAAATTTGATGTTTCACATGAATAGGGGATGATCTGAGAAGCTAGTACTCTCTGAAGAAAACACAACATACTCCCAAACTGAAGTGTCTTCTGCATTAATACCTATCTCCATACTTTGGGTGGAATTAAGCCCTGAATGAAATGGGCTGTTGCAAGAATCATGTGAAAAGTCCACTGAGACTTTTTTCTCAAAGTCAGGAGCAACTAGCCTACATTTTCCAGTGCATTAAACTTCCGAGATGAGATTTTTGCTGAGCAGCCAGCAGTGGGATACCTACTAATATGGCTTGTTATTAGCTTCACTGATTACATATTACGCTTCATTGATATGCAGTCTCCTATCACAGAAGTTGCCACAAGGAAATCAGAAACTGAGAATTTCTAACTTGAAAGTTATAGTAAATATCTATCAAAACCAAGTTCGATGCCATCTTGGATATCCGATAACAACACCTCACGGCATACTCCAGTGCATCCTGGCCCAGTGTGTCAAGGGCAGCCTCCACTATCCATCCAGAGACTTCGGTATGGTCAGTCAGACTCTTGAGGCAGTCGGTGTCGAGCTCAATGTTCCCCCTAAGCTGTGTGGTTGCGTGCGTTTGCAGCTGCCTCGATGTTTCATACATGGCAATTGGCAGGTAAACATGGACCGTGGTATTGACATCCAGTCCTGGGTGCTCCTCCAGCACATGGACCTCAGAGATCTGCACAGAAGAAAAGAAAAATTAGACAGAGATTGCTCAGGATCAATGATAAATTCTTGATCAGGTCATTTGGCATTGAGAAGGTCATTTGGCATTGGGCAATCGTCCAGATGGCTTAGACCACATGACCCTGGTGGTAGCCTTGGATCAGGTTGGTGAGATTTGATAGCGTGGCCACCTCTGCTCGTCCTAGCAGAACAGAACCTTGGTGCTTTACACCAACCCATCCATTAGGACATTCAGAGTACCTTGCCACAAAACCAGGTGCCAATTTTAACTCACCTTAAATCCAGGGCAAATATCATGAACCATGTAAGGCAGCTTTAGACAGAACATGTTTATCCAGGTGCACAATGGTCTTTTAAGGATTGTCTGGATTGCAGCCTATTCCAGGATATCCTGACAGTGGCATGTTGTTCCTGGTGTGGTACATTGTAGAATTGGGCTGGCACTAGATATGAAAGGCCCCATGAAGCGCAATAGGTCAATAATAACAAAACTGAACTTAGCTGAAAAAAATGATTAAAAAAATTTGGTCCAGCTTCCTAAAGGAAAGAAAATTCTATTAGTCATTACACAATGGCATGTTAAGACAACTTACAGCTTCACTGAAGAATTTGAAACAGTATTAAAAGCCATGCAACATTTCAATGTATGGCTACCACAATAATGTTTTATAGAATCTTGCAAGCTCAACAATCATTCACTTTAAACCAGCTTTAGTGAATGCCAGATTGCAAACATAAAGAATGACAGACTCAAAGTAATATTTAAATGATATCGATTTAAAATACCTTCCCAACAATACGATTAATCAGTACTTTGAGAAGATATAGAAAGTGGAAGTAACAATAAGTTTTAGGCAATTTTAAAGTCATTGATAAATGATACAGAACCCAAGATTGGAGTTCATGGAGTTGACAGTTCCCCTATCTAAGAACAATGCCTCTCCTGTGGATGTTCTATGGTGGTGAATCTTCTTCCACTAATCACTTATTTTATTTCGAAAAATATAGTTTATTCATTAAAATATCTTTATATAGATAGTCACTTAAGCAGTTTAGTTCTGTATCGTGGCGTATGGAGAAACAAACAAACATTGGAGTTTGACTCTATTCAACAAACATAGTCATTTCTTACTCGTACAAGACTATATTTACATATATTTGGGGCACCTGGTTTGGTGGGGGGAGGTGGGGAATAACTGAATGGACCTTCATTTAACTTCAGCTGAAAGACCTCAGACAAAGCCCTCTGTTGCCTCTTAGGAAGACCATTCAAAATTCCAAATACGAAGGCATCCAAAATTACAACAGCCAATTGGGAGAATCCCCATTGAAAATCCTAACCACAATACACAGCCTTTCGGCATTCAAGAAGTTTATTTTCCCCCTCTCCATAGGAGATTTAGAAAAGTAGAGATTTCTTTGCACTGTGCTGGGAAGTCCTGTTATTAAAATTTCTTTTCAGTTCTTTGAGAAATTCCACCTTGTCATGGAAAAGCCCTAATGAGAATCCTGCCAATGCAATGAAGATAAACCGTAGTGTGTATGTGTCTATAAACTGGCTATAATGTAATTCAACATTTCTTTAAAAATTATTACTCAATTAATAGACGTACGCATGGTGGGCCAACCTTACGGCATTGACAATGCTGTATACATGAATGTTGTTTTCTTTAATATAAACACTAGTTTTTGATCATAATGGAATGCACATTGCCCTTACTCTAGTTTGGGATCTGGAAATGGGTTACAAAGTGTTCAATGACTTCTTCTTCTTCCTGTGTGTTGAAAGGACTTGATGTTTGAGAAGATTAGAGTGGCAAAATCTTGAAGCCATAGCTGTAGAGGGTGGCCAAAGCAATGAGGTGGGAGAAGGTCCTGTGAGTAGATGAAAGAGGGAGATTTAACTTTAGTCTGTAACCATGCTGTTTATAGCATAGAGTTAATGTATTGGGTATCTGAATGGAGAAGACCAAGTGCATTATAATGACACATGAGAAATCCAAAAAACAGTGGACATTTTTAATTTGTATTTTCAAGCTTTGCTCTTTAAAAGAGAGCTTATACAGCCTAAAATAGCTGTGGGTGTAAATTTAGCAGCTGCCTGAGGAGAGAGTGAGATAGATGCTAATAGAATATGTCAAAAGAAACTTCAAACAGACTGGACTGCAACACCTGGTGACTACAAAGATAATGAGGGTCTGTTAATCATTAAAAAGCAGAGGCTAACAGCAAGCACCCTCACCCCACCGCCTACAGATTATGTCCAAAACTGCAGACACATTTTGTGTATTTTCCCTTGGAAGAATACTCAAGGGCAAGGGTTAAAGGATCCAATTTTAAATCTACTGGAGTGGAAAGTGAGATTGAGTGTACCAGCCTGGACTCAAGCTGGCTTGGTGTGAAGATCACAGTCTAAAACTAATCCCCAGTTAACCTGGCATTGCAGGTAAGGAAGGCTCTTTCTCACACAGAGTGCTCCAAATCAGATTAAAAAAAAGGCCAAAAACTACACATCTGCCTACAAAACCAAGAATTTCAAAAATCTCCTGTTCATCTGCCAATGTCAACACCGCTGTCAGCAACTGCAAACAACCCAAATGTTATCTGCTGTTCACAAACAATTCCTATATCCATTTTTTTTCCATTTTTAGTATTTTGAACAATTTCTTGTTTCTAATCTCCTTGTGAAGACAGCGGCATGGAGTTAATAGTCCTAGACAACTAAACCAGAAATGCCATGCTAGTGTTCTGGGTGCATGTATTCAAATTCCACCATGACAGATGGTGAAATCAGAATTCAATATAAAAAATCTGGAGCTAAAAAATAAGCTAGCCTAATGACAATCATGTAAGCACTCTTAATTGGTGTAGAAACTCATCTGGTTCATTAATGTCCTTTAGGGGAGGAGATCTGCCATTCTTACATGGTCTGGCTTACATGTGACTCCAGACCAAAAGTGGTAGACATTTACCTGCCCTCTCGGCATTCAGGAATGGTCAATAAATGCTGGCACAGCCAACAGCGCTCATGTTCCATGAATGATTTTTAAGAAAAGTTTTGCATTACAAATTCGTCTCATGTTTCATAATTAACAGAGTCACGCTTTGTAAGCTCAAGAAAACCTGTTTAACTTGGTACCTTTCTAAACATACTTCAAATTGGTGTCCAGGAGAAAGGAAAGAGGTACTTTTTAAATTAACGTTGTTGCAACCAACCGAGGGGACAGGTGAATAAAGAAGTTTACTCGGGAACTATATAGTTCGTTCTATTCCAATGGGAATGTTCGTGAATTGGGGAAATTTTCCTGGGTTCTGGTTGTAAAACTGAAAGATAAATACATTGTAAATATTGATAGGAATAGATTGGGTATTACTGATTGCAAGCTGGAATAAATGTGGCCAAGCTAGGCATGAGAGAAAAATCGATATTATGCAAAAGCAAAGTGATGGAAAATCTTTATAAGTTACTGGTTAAACCTGGCCTGTAGTATCATGTTTAATTCTGGACACCAAACTTTTTGGAAGCGTGTTAGCACTTGAAGAAGTCGCAGAAGACATGGAATGAATTTTTTGCCAGCAACAAAGGATTTCTCCTATGTAAAAGATTGGAGACAATTGCAGAGAAGATTAAGGGGAGATTTTCAGAGAAGTGTTCAAACTGATGAGGGGATTTGATGGAACAAGCAAAGAGAACTTATTTCCAGCAAAAAGGTTATTAGTAACTAAAGAAGGCGGATTTAAAATAATTGGCAATAAATCCAACCGGGAGATGAGGAGATTTCTTTTCTGACTCAGTGACATATTCTGGTTGCATTGCCTGAAGAGGTGATGAAAGCAGATTATTCATAGTAACTTTCACAAAAAGACTAACTACACACTTGAAAAGGGAATGAGCAGTGAGTAGGACTAATTGGCCAGCACTTTTAAAGGGCTAAAACAGGCACAATAGACTGAATGGCCTTCTATGCTGTACAGTTTCATGGACTGTGTACAGCAAAGCGCTGGAACAGTGTCAATGCTGCCTGCGCAAGATCCTGTGACTCCCCTGGGAAGAAGGATGCACCAGCATCCGTGACCACCCCGACATCCCAGCATCAGCTGTCATTGACCGGGCACATCGTCTGCAAGTCCAGCTCGAGACTCCCCAAGCAGGTGCTGGACTCCCAGTTTCTAAACAGCAGGCGAGCCCCAGGTGGACAGAGAAAGCGCTTCAGTGATACCCTGAAGGCCTCACTGGCGAAGTGCAGCATTCCCACCGACACCTGGAAATCATTGGCCCAAGACCATCCAAAGTGGAGGAGGAACATCTGGGAAGGATTCGAGCTCCTTGCGACTTGCCTTTGGAAAAAGTGGAAGCCAGGTGAAAACAGTTTAAGGAGTGCGCTACCACACCAATGCCCCATCCAGCACATCCCACGACCACCTTCCAAACCAAGTGTAACAGACCCTGCAGAAGCTGCATCAGTGTATACAGCCAACCTGTGGGCTCACCCTGACAGTGGAAGAGAGTCATCCTTGTCTGTGAGGGGCTGATGATGATGACAATTTCATGATTGTGCTCCATGTTTTAACAGGAAGTGCACAATATATTTATCAAATAATTGTACAGAGTAATAATGTATACAAGCAATGATTCTACTCTGCAGTTAAATGGTCACCAGTGTTTCAGTACTGGCATAGTGCAGCCTTTGAATTGGGTGGCTATACTCTGTGCCACAGATTAGAAAGCTACAAATCTAAAACAGGGACCCAACCCAATCAGATCTTATTTTAACTAAGATGGAGCAAAGGCGCTCAAGAGGAAGGTTAGCGATTTGATTATTCTCCTCAGGCTTCTTTAATTCACTTTAATTTCAATTTCAAACCACAGTTAGATGGTGATCTCTAGACAGGATAGGTGTTGAGATGATGTTGTCCCTCATGGAAAATCCTAGAATGAAGGGGTAGACTTCCACAATAAAGAGTCAGCCATTGAACATGGAGATGTGGAAGTATTACGTTTCTCAGAATTTCTGGAATTCTTTATCAAAGAACTGTGGATACTGGGTCATTGATTATACCTGGCAATGACATGCCATTAGCAGTGTAGATGGAACATGGAGACTGTGTACAAGGCAAGGAGACAAAGGCATTTTGTTGTGTTTTCAGTAGCTGCAGCAGTGTCTCATATCACTGAGGCCGTCCTTTAACCTGGACCTACCTCCACACTTGGCAGCCTTTGTGACTGCATCCATGTGTGATTGGCCTGATGCCATTCACACCCAGCTCCTATTACAAAAAAATATCCTCCAGAGTGGAGAAGTTTTCCAATTCTGCATTCCCGATGCCACACTGAACATTCAAGCCAGACTGTCAACAATGTTTGCTCTAAATTGCACAGTGGTTCGTAGACGAAGCGTTGACTCATGCTTATCGCTGCAGCAATTTACTGACTTCACATTCCATGCATGGACTTCAGCAACTTGCACAGTGACAAATCAATGGATCAATTTTGGGCGGGAAAACTGCAGAAAGTGTATAAAAGATACCCTGCTGTTAAACATTTACTCTCCAGTTTCTCATTCATTACACCTCTCAGAACCTACACTGAGTGATCCCAAACATAAGGTCATATTACATTTTTCTCTATAGAGGAATGAGAAATGGGTCTGGATAGAAATGGTGTGTGGGAGTCTGGGGAAAGGCAGGAGATTGGAGCCATGTAATCGAACCGGTACAGACGCGATGGACCAAATGGCTTCCTTCTGCATTGTAAGAATTCTGTGATTCTATCAGCATTAGTTCAGTAATATGCATTATATGTAACTCCTTAATTGAACATGCTGCATTATGTGGTGTTAGGCATGGTGTGGCAAAGTACATCAGACAATATTAATTCTCCTTGAACACATTGTTCTGTCTGTCACTCATAAATAGATTCGATTGGATTCAATAGCACATTTGCAAAGCAGTAACAGTCACAACTGAACAGACAAAGAGCCTACTAACCAGCAAACAGCAATATCCGAACAGGGACTGAAAATTAATACACATTAATAGCCGTTAAATGACCTCAGCATATACAGATGAGTTCGATTTCAGAGGATGGAGATTATTAGACAATTCACCCCAACAACTCAAAAATATATGGCAAAATACCTAAATCAGTATTAGCTAGTGAATCATCCACATTATCCTGAGTAAATAGAGATCAACTATTGACATTAACTGGCCCACAAAGCATTAAATAGTTACATCGTATTAAACAGGGTTACAGCTTTATTTGATATGATGCATCGCTTCATAGGATTCATCAATGTTCCACTATGTGAACTGATATCACACCACCAAAGCTGCACAGGTTTAAATAACATTATGCAATGCTATATTCATTTAAAATCTAATGTAGCATTAAATAACCCTCACTTTAACCATTGTTTCACTCTATTCTACATAAATTAGAAATAGTTTTTTTATTACTCGACCGCCATACCAGAAAGCATTGCATAATGTAAGGTTGCATTTGTATAGAGTCATTCGCAGCCTTGGAATATTCTGTTGTGCTTTATCAATTAACTGCTTTATTAAAATATAACCTCTCTTATAATGTGGACGATCTGACAACCGATGTACAGTCAAGGTCCCATACTCGACAATGACTTAGGTTCAACAATGTGTAAAGACTTTTTCTAATATTTCTCCAACCTTAATTTATTGTAAGGGAATTAGACTCCACACTTGAAAAATCAGAGCCCAAACGTTTGTTCAGATGTAACTATCATGTAAAAAATTGTTGATAACCCACTTACTTTTGAATGCACAAGCTGTAAAATTTTCAAATTCATGCTATTCAGTTATTCCAATGTCGAGTCTGTCAGCAAAGCACATAGCAGTACCTCCTGTGGAGGAACAAGGTAATACTGACCACCTCTTTTGGATTTAATTGCATGTGAGATTGTTATCTAATTTATCTTGTAATAGCGTTCAATCCCTTTTTCCCCTTTTTTATTCTTACCACAAAATCAGGGCAAAGAAAATGAAGCTGAATGCCTCAGGTATATTCTGCATTTTAGGCTTGGTCTTGGATAATTGGGTTTTCTGCGTCTCAGGAAGTGAGGCAGCTAAGTGAGGTGAGCATTGTTGGATTTATCAGCTAAACACTTTTACAGCTCATGGGCCAAGAATAACAGGCTTGACTTCTTCTCAGACCAACAAATTAACCTGTTATCACCCCCCACAACACATCCCGCCCCATATACATCTCTATCCTTCCCAAACAGATATGGCCTGCCAATCCACCCTTTCACTCTCCTCTGTGATCTCTGACTGTGGTGTCACATCTCACACCAGCTATCACTCTGCAGCAGATCTTATTCTTACATATCCTATAATCATGCTGCTCTTCTAAACCTCAATTCTAAGTCTATCAGAATTACTAACAATGTTCTCTTAAATCTACTTTCAGGTTGTCAGGCAGAAGGTATAAAAGTTTGAATAAGTGTACAAACAGATTCGAGAACAGCTTCTTCCCCAATGCTATCAGACTTTTGAATAAACTGCTCAAATGATAATTCTGATTTTTCTCTCTCTCTCTCTGCACCTTGTCTGCGGCTGTAACACTGTATTCTGCACTCTGTTCTTAGTCTCCCTTAGTCTGCCTAACTGACCCTTTCTGAACTCCTCATCCCAATCTCTTCCCCGGCATCAGCCCCTGAACAATTCTTCCTCCTGCCCCCACAACTCATTCCCTCTGTTCAATGCGATTTCCCAAATGCAAAGAAAAACCACCCCATTAGCTCACTGTTCCTTCCTCACCTCATCATTATTGAAAGGACCATTTGTCTTTGTATCTATTACATTGTGCTACGTGTTTCATGGGTTGGGTCTGTTCAGTTCTCTTTCAACACAAGGCATTTCTGTTTTCTGATCCACGTAATGCTACTAGTAGTCTAACCTATTAAATAAAGAAGTACAAATGAGGTGACATCAAATGAAGACTGCAAAGATTATCAGGAGATAGACGGATTTAGGATAGTCAACAATTTCATTGTTTTTTTTAAGAACGAACAAGAATGAGTCAAATCATCCTAAGAAATGCATCAACAGAACATTAGTCAATTGACTTATGCAAGCAGGACACGATTTTCTCTTCCATTAATAAAATGGCATTATAGTAACTAACAGGAAGTGACAACACCGAACAGAATTCAGTGACTGAAGATGACAATTTGTCAATTGACAAATGAAACTGAAAGGCAGAAGCCCGCAGTGCAGGAAACAATGTGATTAATTCAGAAGCACTCATTACTTCAAAAGGAAAAAGCAACTTGCATCTTTCATAAGCTTACTACAAATAGAATATCCTTTTACTGCCACATGGTCCCGAATGTTGCCCATCAATTGACAGCCAATGAACTACTTTTGAAGTGTTGTCACCATCATCATGATGGAAATTCAATCACAGCAAGAGTTCATAATAACAAATTGATGACCAAATAATCTGCTGGTGATTTTGGCTGGCAACTGGTAGTTGATAAACTATTCCACCATTCATCACGTGGAACCTGCTGTGATTTCCAGCATTTTTTGCCTTCACCACCATTCATCATATTTGCTGGGGACTGTTACAGCCACTTGAAAAATGGCATTTCCGCACTATGCAGCACATTAGGATATCTGCCTTAATTGTGTGGACAAATATCTGAGATGAGAAGGGAACCTGCAAGCCTCTTCTTCAATCCTCCCAACATGTCGCTGTTGAAAATTGCAGATCGCCCAGTGTTGAAACAAATGTTCTTTCAGCACAGAGCCAGTGAAGGTGTCGAGAGAGAGGTGAGGGAGTGGCTGAACTAAATCTGTTTACCTACAAATGCTAGTGCCAGAAGGGCAGGGTGTAGAAGAGGCAGATGAAGGTTCCAGGCCTGTAATATGTGGAACTTTCAAAGTGATGGAGCAGATTTGGGAATAGAAGCCAGAGGTACAGCTCACCTTGCTAAAAATGGGCAGATATGGGTGAAAGCAATTCCCCCAGCAACTGAGTTAAGTCGTTGAAAGAGATGATGTTACCAACAACATGAAAAAATTTGGAATGGAATTGTGTGACCTTGTCGCAGTCACAAAGAATGTGTGTTTGGCACTAATTTGTCGACAAGGTTAGGTAAAACCTCTTAATTCTCTGAATCCAAAGTACAATGTTCAATTTCCAGAAAGAAAAATGACAGTAAAAAAAGTAATGCTTGGAAACAAACATATTGGTTGTACTGGAGCACTTGGACACACAAAAGGAGCCAGAACAGTGTGCATCATTTGCAAGGTTCACTTGTTTTCCTTCTGGGACATTTCAGATGCATAAATATGATGTTTTCAACTGTTAAGCCTTTTTATTCATTCTTATTGAAATCTTTCTTTTGTTATAAAACACTTAGTTTACCAAGGAGCCTTTGCAAATTAGAAGATTGCAGTGGGAGACAATGAGTTATTTGGAGTAAAGGATAACAAGGTGTGGAGCTGGATGAACACAGCAGACCAGGCAGCTTCAGAGGAGCAGGAAAGCTGATGTTTCAGGCCTGGACCCTTCTTCAGAAATGGGGGAGGGGAAGGGGTCTCTGAAATAAATAGATAGAGGGGGAGGTGATGATAGAAGCTGGATGGTGGAGCGGATTGGTGGAGAGAAGACGGACAAGTTAAGGAGGCGAGATGAAGCTCTCTCACTGACATACCCTGACAAAAACACCTCAACAGAGCTGCCTTTGGTATCATTTAATGAGTGCCTCTGTGATAGAATTCATATGGATCATAATTGAAACATTACACAGACTGGTTCAAGGCAACTTCCGTAACAATCCGAAAGTCAACAGTACAAAGAATTTTATTACCATGAAAAATCACATAATACTTAATTGACAATGGTTAAAAGTCAATGAAGGTCCTTCAGATTTTAAGATTATATTCAGAGAATTAGTCAAAAAATCCCAATTGAATGACAATGCGGAATGGTTTTATATGGCAGTGCTTTAGATGGATGCCCATTTTCAAAATACACTTCCAAACTATGACTCTTTTGTATTAAATATTCCATTTCTCCCATCTGTTAGCACTTGTACTGTGTGACCCTACACAGTATGTGCTAATCAAATGTAACAGCAATATATGAGAATGTACCAGATGACATCCCTGAAGAGCTATCATCAGTGACAGTGGCCTTGAATTAGGCAGTTTACATACTGAGAATGAGCATAAAGGAACTGGGTCAACTCTACAGCTGCCTAGCGTGGGCACACTCTTTGCAATACAGGTTAGATGAGCACATGCTGTTACCTTCAGATTGTTATCTTGCTAGATAACAATCTCAAATAGTTCCTACAAAGCTTTGATAAGTGCATGCAGAAGTTTTAATGAGATTGAAGCGTCAACAAGAATGTTAACAATGGGGGCCTTCATACACTGACTTACAAATATGTGACAGTGGAAAAAAATCGTTTCCTGGTGGTTACAGACTGAATTCCTATTCTGTGTTGAATTAATCAATCTTATCCATGTAGAAATTTAAAGGTAACAGGTGTGTGCGTGTGTGCATGTGCGTGTGTGTGTGTGCGTGTGTGCATGTTTGTCTTGCATGCTTGCAGGTGTGTATACACTTATCTCAGTAAGCTCCTGAGCATGCATGTGAGAGAATATGTGAACATGCATGACTTTGTGTGTGACTGTATATTAATTTACACTAATAATGTTGGGGCGGGAGGTGTCAGTGAGCTGAATGGTTGTTATTTTTAACTTTAAAAATGGACTTAATTCATAAAAAACATGTTTATATACAAGCATTGTCACTCAAGCAATTTGGTTCTGTACAGTAGCATATGAAGGAACAAACAAACATTGGAGTTTGACTGTATCTAGCAAACAAACCAAAGACCTTTCTTACTTGTGCAAGATTATATTTCCATATATTTGAGGCACCAGGAGGGTCTGATAACTGAACAGACTTCCATTTACCTTTGACAGAAACACCTCAGACAGTGGTCTTTCCCCACTGCACCATGGCAGCAGCTGCCCCAAGCTTTGAAAGACACTCTTTGGTCTGCCCAGAACTTATTTGTCTTCCAGAGCAAGGAGCTGACCCTGAAAGTGTGTTGCAGACTCATCCTGGGAAAACATACATTGTCACTAATATATTTCAGTCTGCAACGCAGAGCGCAGGATCAATTCTTGCACCAGCTGAGGTTATCACAAGGGTTCCTCCTCTTTAACCCTCAGATTAAACACACCACCAATTATCTCTCTGCAATGAGAGAGCAGCCCTATAACTTTTCGGGACTATGGCAACGTTACATTACTAATGTGCTTTCATTCATGTCTGGGTTTGGGTACATTAATGGATATGGAGTGAGGTCTGGATCACTGATGACTGGACCTGACTATTCGATATCTTACTATCGCCCATTGCTGGGCTGATGGGAGTAGATTAATGGTCTGCACAGTTACTAACCTTTGAAGAACCACAGGTCTGCAGAGATATAATCCTGAGCTGAGGAGTTAAAAGAGAAGGAAGTGGAAGTTGTTTGTAAGTAAACAGTAAAGCTGTCTCACCTACTTGGTGAGAGATTTCATAACATTGGTCCATCTGCTGCTTATTCACTTTGCAGGGATGTCTTTCAAAGTGACTCGAATAAAACAAGATGAGATGATTGGCACTTCAGCCTCACGAACTATAGCTGTACTGCTCTCTAGGCTCGGGATATGCGTGGCCCTCCAGCCTCTGTTTATTTTTGTGATTGAATTTATTTTGCTGAATATTTATGGCTGTTCATCTCAGCAGTTGAAATCAAAATTTGCTGAGTGGCTTAAAGTGCATGTTGAGAATTGTCTGCAGCCTACCAGATATCAAAGGAGCATGCCCTCATGAATCAAGCAGATACATGATCCTGTGTCAATCAGTTAGGCCTTTGAGCAGTACAGAACCACTGGGGATCTCCTTGCAACTTGGGAGGCCGAAAGGTGCACTTAGTAAAACAGCAGAATAAAACAAAAATTCAGAAGAGTAAACAACAGTCAAAACTCTGATTGAACTGTGCAATAGCTTTAATGGCAGCCACGTCTATCCCAGTTGCTAAAATTGGAAAATGTACCTTTAGATTTAAGGGAACAGGCATCAGTACTCGAGATAACAAGGCGTAGAGCTGGATGAACACAGCAGGCCAAGCAGCATCAGAGGAGCAGGAAGGCTGACGTTTCGCGCCTAGACCCT
>JAHRHZ010000100.1:2124861-2137494 GCA_024137785.1 Ginglymostoma cirratum
CGAAACGTCAGCCTTCCTGCTCCTCTGATGCTGCTTGGCCTGCTGTGTTCATCCAGCTCTACACCTTGTTATCTCAGATTCTCAAGCATCTGCAGTTCCTACTATCTCTGAGGCATCAATACTCTGTCACCATGGTGAAGCAAATAACATATACTTCTCCATGCTCCTAGTAGGAACAGAATGCACCAGTTTGCTCAGTCAAGAAGTTGAAATTGAGATGAAAATGGAATTTAACATTCACTGAAGGCTTATTGTAGCTTTGGTGATTCAAGACTAGAGTTACCTTTGTCAAGCCTTACTAGCAGGAACAGCTGCCGTGTCTGGGAAACTTCTAAGCAGCCTGGAATATGAAAGGATTCAGGAAAATTGAATGATAAAAGGTGATCAAAAGACTGACTAAGATTGAGGGGTGGGATACAATGAATACATGGGGAAGATTGACCCACAAAGACACCAGTCCTAGTAGAAACTAGCTCTCAACAATCCGTGTCCCCATCTTTCAACAAAATTACAGCATACAAAACAACCCCATCCAACCTCAACAAATCTGCCACATGCCCATCTCTAATCTATATGGAAGGGTACTAATGCTGGGGAAGATTAAGATGTGGGAAAGATTGAAGGAACTGGACAGATTGAAGGGTTGGAGAAGATTGAATAATTAAGGAATTAGAAAGACTGAAGGAATAGAGAGGCTGAGGGAGTAGGGAAAATTGGAAGAATGGAGAAGAGGTAAGGAATCGGGAAGGTTCTGTTCAGGGACCACTGTGAATGTTTATTGAATCATCTTTAGAGCCAGTGATGGAATCATATCCAACAACCTGATCTGTCTTCTCCATGATGTCCTGATTTTTCGCGGGCCTTCTTCCTGCAGTGTTCCCATGAGGTTGCTATTTGCTGGGTAGGATTATTTACCATGCTATTTCACCTTGAAATCATACGCGGTCTATATACGTAGTAGGATTACCCAATTCTTTGAAAGATTAAATACAGCCGACCCAGCCAAACAATGCTTGCCCTCAGATGTCATGAGCGTTTATCATGGGCCAGAACTGCAGCGGAGAGACTCAATCTGGAGACTTGCTATTCTGAGTTAAATATTGATAAAGATATAAATAATGAAAAAGCGCGCAATTTATGAAGTGCCTTCACAACCTCAGGACATCCCCCAAAGCATTTCTCAAACAATGAAGTATTTTTGACCTGTTGATACTTCTATAATGTAATGAATGCAGTGGTTCATTCAGGCAGAGGATTAGCAAAGTCACATGCCAGTTACCAGATGAGAATGGCTTGTATGCTTTAATAATTTAGGGCCTGTTGTAACCTTCTAACACATTATTCCTATCCTATGAAAAGAGTGTGATAGGCTAGTTGGAGGGTCAATAACTAGAGAACTCTTACATTTTAAAATAATCAGGTAAAGAACCAAAGAGATTGTGAGATATTTATTTTAAATTTCCCGTTGTTGTGACTGGGAACGCAGTCTGGGAGGGTAGATGTAACAGATTTAATTGTAACAGTCAGAAGGGAATTGAGTAGGTTCTTGAAAAGAAAAACATTTGCAGAGCTGTAAGAATAAAAAGCAACGGGACTGATTGGTCAGCTCTTACAAAGAGCTGGCGTAGAGATGATTGGCTGAATGGCCTAGTTCTCTCAGTTTACCCTTCCTGAACTGTCACTTCCACCTTTGAAACAAAGACTTTCAAGGCCCCTTTAACAAGATGGTAAATTAAGTAAACATCCTAGAATTAATCAAAGTACCTTACCACTGTTTTATCTTGTTTTCTTCATTTACTCCATCACTGTCACACACTACTGCTCTGCTTATCCGATTTGGATTTAGTTTGTTACTTTGATCAATGCTTTCCAGCTGTGAATCAGTTGGTGACACATTTGCTTCTGAACCATGAGGTTCTAACGAAGTCTCACTCATGGGGCTGAGTGCAAAAATCATGGCTGTCACGCTAGTGCAGTACTGCACCACTGGGATTGCTGCCTTGAGCACGTGTTGGAGAAATATAATTGTACCCTGAAGGCACTGGCTAGTACTGCGTTGCCAAGGTCAGGTAAGGCTTCTACCTCTGTGGTAAGGATCTTTGTGCACAGTCAATGGCAGCCATTAAAAACACATCACTTGTGATGAGTTACATGAACGATAGAGGTGTGTTTTCCGAACTGTAAGAGAGCCAGGAATTGAAAGAGCAAGCAAGAAGGGAGGGAAAAAAATGAAGCTGTCTACATCTTTGAATGACTGGGAGGTCAACCTGAATCATTTTGCAAGCAAATATTTAGCCAGGAAGAAACAAAGCAAGCCAATCAAGATGGCTGCTGGAGAGATGTCAACTGATGAGTCTGGCAAATCACTTTACACCATTAAAAAAAGATAGCATTGTCAAGTGTAAAGGTGGCTTGTAATTGTTAGAATGATGACCATTCGAATGAGTATGAAATGCTAGTGCTTCACGGGACACTGTGAGCCTCATCGATTACTCAAGATGGCATCCCAACAATGAAACCCTTGACATTAAGGATGAATTTAAATGATAGAGCAATACTCACCCTGGGAGGACAAATAAAGCTGAGAGCCCAGCTGGCATACTCGTACAACTTTTACCTCTGCTGTTATTCCCACAGTGTTGTGTCACAAACAGCCGTTAAACACATATCCCTTGTAACAGGATGTGACATTAAACTGAATCGTCAACTGCCTGACTGAGGACATGGATCCAATCACATGATGCTAGTCTGAAAAAGATCGGGAAGTTATTCTTGGAGTTCTCATCAATATTTTCCATCAATCAATGTCATAAAAAAAATGATTACCTAGTCATTACGATGTTGCTGTTTGTGGCAGTTTACTAGGTGCAAAGTGACTGTCATGTTTCCTACTTTCAAACAGTGACTGCATTTCAGAAAGTGTTTAATTGGCTGTCAAGCATTTTAAATTGCCTAGTGATTATGAAAAGTATCATATAAATTAGAGTATTTTGACACATTTTGAATCCTTTAGTCAACTTCTTTGATGTCCGACACATAAAGCAGACAAATTGCATTGAGACCACATGCCTTCTTTATGGACTGTAGAATACAACATATTTACTAGAAGGTGGGTGTCCCTTTAAGACTAAGAGTAACTACAGGGACCCATGCATTCCTGAAGTGTAGGCCTAAAATATAAATCCCTGAAAATTACCCTAGAAAAATCAGACATGCAAATTCTTGGCCTCAGTTTTACAAACCTCACCCCAGTAATGTAGATGACCACAACCGATTATATTGACCTAGACAGTTGCAGTGTCAATTTACTGGAATGATACCTGGACACCAGTGTTCACTCATGGTGAGACATGGCACAAACTAGTGTTACCTTCCCTGGAGCTTACAAGATTAAGGGGTCATTACAATTTGCAATGTATTAAGGGGAATCCACAGAATGGATACGTAGGAGCTACTTCAACTGTTTGTGAAGCCTTAGATTAGAGGGCATTGTCTAAAAATGAAAGGCAGGCATTTCCAGACTGAAAAAAGGAAATACAAAATAAAACAAATTCTTGTTTGCCACTCCAGCCAACAGAACAAGACCCATAGGAAACTTTAATTGGACGAGAGAGCAAAATTCAGAAAATCAAAATTGTCAAGGACGTCTGCAATTACATTCGCAGAAATTCAGAGGCAGCTCCACCTTCCTGATGGCAAACTTCAGCAAACACTTTTGCATGTGTTTGGGTGTGCTGATTAAAAGGACAACTCACCAGAATGAAGGCCTCATTCCCAATTAGGTTCCATGCAAGTGAGCATTACATGTCTTTAGATTCATGACTTCAGTTTGGGGAGGTGGTGGCACAGTGGTACTGTCACTGAATCCAGAGCCCCAGGCTAATATTCTGGGGAGGTGGACTCAAATCCCACTGTGGCTGATGAAGAAAAATGAATTCAATAACAATCTGGGGGCAAAATAAAGCCAAGTTAATGACGATCATGTCATGTTTGTTGAACAAACCCCCTTAATTCACTGATGCCCTTTAAAGACATACAAGTCCAGACCCACAGTAATGTGGATGACGCTTAACTGCCCAGTAGGCAATTAAGGATTGATGATAAATGCTTGTCCAGCCACATCCCATGACCAAATTTTTAAAAGCAATGCATTCAGCAAGCGGGGTAGACTATGAGGCCCACACTTTGATCAGGTTGGATGCAAAAGTGTGGGGCCACTTTTGGTCATGCTTCTGACATCTCTGGATTGGTGGGGACTGGCAAAATTGGCTGAATGGATGCTCCTCGCTCAGCGTGAGAGAACATCTGTCAGTCAGCCCTTTAAATACAGTGCTAGCAGCCCTGAGAGGTAATGGCAGGGGTAGAACTACTCACCCATCTCCAGCGCAAGATTCACTGAGCTCTCCATAGACAATGAGCTAAGAATTGTGGAAACATGTGATTGTAGCCAACCCATGCCAAATACAAATGGGAGATTCTGCCCAAAGGGCGAGAGAGTGTTTGAATGTCTTTATCACAAGTAGCATTTGAGACTGGATCAACGGCTGATTATTAAACTAAGATTGCTGGTATTAAGGTATTAAAGGTCATGTAGCGATGGAGAGTATGTGACGTTGGATCACATACCAGCCATGATTTCACTGAATGTTTGAACCAGGGCTAAATGCAGCCCCTTTTCCCTATATTCCTTGGTGAACCATAATTAGAGAGTTATACAACATGGAAACAGACCCCTCAGTCCAACTAGTCCACGCCACTAGATGTCCCAATCCGTCCTAGTCCTATTTCCCAGCATTTGGCCCACAGTCCTCTGAACGTTTCTTGTTCACTTACCCATCCAAATGTCTTTTAAGTGTTGTAATTGTACCCACTACCACCACCTCCTACAGCAAATCATTCCATCCGCGCACCATCCTCTGTGTGTGAAAATGTTACCCCTAAGGTCCTTTTTAAATCTTGCCCCTCTCATCTTAAACCTATGTTCTCCAGTTTTGGACACCCTGGGAGAAGGATCTTGGCAATATATCCTACCCATGCCCCTCATGATTTTATAAATCTCTATAAGATTACTCCTCAGCTGCCGATGCTCCAGGGAAAAAAGCCCCAGCCTATCAGCCTTTCCCTATAATTCAGATGGCAACTTGCTTGTAAATCTTTTCTGCACCCTCTCAAGTTTAACAGCACCCTTCATTTAGATTCATTATTCTAAATGCGGCCTCACCAATGTCCTGTACAGCCATAACATGACATCCCAACTCCTATACGCAATGCTGTGACCAATGAAGCAAGCATACCAAATGCCTTCTTCACCACTCTATCTACCTGAAAATCCACTTTCAAGGAACTATGCACATATACCCCTGGGTCTCTTTGCTCGGCAATACTCCTCAGGGACCTACCATTAACTGTATAAATCTTGGTCTGGTTTACCTTACCAAAATGCAGCACCTCACATATATCTGAATTAAACTTTGTCTAATAGGCTCCTCAGCCTATTAGCCCATCTGATCAAGGTCCTGTTCTACTCTGAGGTAATAGTCTTCACTGTATTCTACATCACCTATTTTGGTATCATCTAAAAAACTTACTAACCATACCTACTATATTCACATCCAACTCATTTTTATAACTGACGAAAAGCAGTAGACCCAGCACCGAACCTTGTGGAACATTGCTGGTCGCAGACCTCCAGTCTGAAAAGCAGCCCTCTACCACTACCCTCTGCCTCCTACCTTCAAGCCAAATTTGTATCCAGTTGGCCAGGTCACCCTGGATCCGATATGATCTAATCTCACTAACAGGTCTCCCATGCAGAACCTTGTTGAACACTTTGCTGAAGTCCATATAGACAATATCTACTGCTGTGTCTTCATCAGTATTCTTTGTCAACTCTTCAAAACACCCGATCAAATTTGTGAGACACAATTTCCCATGCACAAAGCCATGTTGACTACCCTTAATCGGTCTTTGCCTTTCCAAAAACGTGTAAATGCTGCCCCTCAGAATTCTCTCCAATAATTCTATCTGCCACTGATGTAATGCTCAGTGGTCTATAGTTCCCTGGCTTTTCCTTGCAGCCTTTCTTGAATAATGATACCACATTAGCCAATCTCTAGTCTCTAAATTATACAAATATCTCAGCAAGGGGACCAGCAATCTCTTTCCTAGCTTCCCTCAAGGCTCTGGAAAAACTGATCATGTCCCAAGGATTTATCTCCCTTTATGCATTTTAAAACCTACGGCACCTCATCTTCTGGAATACGGACACTTTTCAAGAGATCACTATTTATTTCCCAAGTTCTTGAGCTTCCACGTCCTTCTCCACAGTAAATATTTTTGAATCTCTCAGTGATCAGAAATTTAACTGAATAGTTATCACTGAAACAAAGCCTCTGAATCTTAGACTTTTTGGGTGAGAGTCAGTCGTGTCCACTTAGTTTTTGGAGGGTTTATCGCTGAGGCTTAGCATGATTTGTCACCTTAGGGTACTAAACCCACGATATTAACTATATCTCCCAACCCTACGGCGCCCACCTTCAACTGATTCTGCCTCCACTATACCACACGCCATTCCTAGCACAACCCGCCACTCAGTGGGCATCTGCTAAATGACCTCCATGCATGGTGCCCTCACTGTATTTACAAAGCCATAGTGCACCCAGACACAAGCTAGCATTCTGAAGCTGCCCTGCCTGGTGAGGGACAGTCATTTTGAATGCATTAAAGAAGGTCAATACATGTGACGTAGTTCTCCAACAGGGAGTGGGAGGTCCTGGTCGAGGAGATGGTACCAAGTGTCCTCCTCCCAGGCAATTTGGCAGAAGTGGTCATGACAGCCAGAACTGAAGAAGGTTCACCAGAATCAATTTTAACTCTGTTTCTCTCTCCACAGATGCTACCCGGACCTGCTGAGATTTCCAATTTTGATGTTGCGTCCCTCTGGCCAAAGGAAGAGATGAAGGCCATCCATCGCGGGAGTTTCAAGTTGTTCTAGCATTCAATAGACTGTGGCTGATTAGTACCACACTTATCCACCTTGGTTTTTCTACCCTTAATCTCCCTGCCTACCAGAAATCTATGAATCGTATGTTTTGAAAGTACTCAATTGACACCCATACTCTATATGGAAAATTACAGCTTTCATATGCTCACTTTGACTTTTTCACCCTAGCCCTGCACCCACATGTGGCTCTTTCTCATCATATGTTCCTTCTTCCCCGAGTGGTGTCCACACTGGATATGAAATGAGAAAAAACCAGCAGAAGCCATACTTTCCCCACGTACCCCCTGCACGTTCCAGACTGGCGCACTGCAAGACCTGTTCTTCTGAACGTGAAGTTTAATTGATGAATTTTGGATCCAAGCTGTCTTAAACAAGAAATCAGTCCTGTCCAGCACACTGATGATGTCTTCAAGTGTTTTCTAGCCAATGAGGTCTGGCTTGGAAAAAGTGGACTATCTAGAGTGGGACCTGAATATGAGGGTTTCAAAGCATAGCCAAATATTGTTAATTTCATCTGCTGGAATACACAATCAAGTCAAAGCCTGAGCCCCAAAGATCACAGAATCCCTACAGTGAGAAAGCTGGCAATTCAACTCATCAAGGCCACATGGCTCCTCCAAAGAGCACCCCACCAAGTCCCAGGCCCTTACCTTATACCCATAACCTTACATTTCCCATAGCTAATTCACCTAACCTGCACATCTTTGGGCTGTCGGAGAAAACCCACACAGACACAGGGGTGACATGCAAGCTCCACATGGACAGTCACCCAAGGATGGAATCAAACCCTGATCCCGGTGCTATGAGGCAGAAGTGCTAATCGCTGAGCCACCGCGCCACTCTGATCACTCAGAAAGATTATACGTTGAGCACAAAGCATTGAAATCTTTTCAAGGCATCATTTCTGAGGAGACTGTCTAAGATAGAATTTGGGAGCAATGTCAAGAGATAAAAATGGACTGTGGATTTGTAAGGCTTCTTGAGGTCAAGATGCTGGACTAATGAATTAAACAAAACTAGATTCTGAAAAGTATAATTGTGGGCAGACAAGATTAAATGAGCTTCTTCAGTTCAGTAAATCTTATCACTCAAAATAAAGAAAGAAGCTTTTAATAGTTTGATAGAAAAAAAATTGTCAGAAAGTATTCAAATACTTTTAATGCCAAAAAACCTGTCAAATCATCAGTGAATGCAGTAGTTAGGGAATGAACAGCATAACATCTACATGAAGTACCTGTTATATATGGATTAAAAACTATAACAAAAAATTGTGGAAATGGAGACAGATGATTGTCACATTGTCAGACTGTCAGTCGTTCCATGAATTCTGATTTGGATGGGAAATGGTCGTGGGGAGAAACAATAGGCTGCTTGAGTTTATCAATAATAAAAAATCTACTTGGCCTACCAAAGTTGGCAATGAAACCACAGAACCATTATATAAAAATGTTCTGAAGAAGGGTCGCTGGACCCAAAATGTTTGACTTTACTTTCTTTCCAGGTCTGCTGAGATTTTCGAGCAATTTATGTTTTTGTCACAGTCTATTATGTTAGATTGAAAGCTACAAAATGAGATGTACTTTGAAGATATGTTTTGTACAGCTGAAGTAAATGGAGAGGAAAGGAAATAATGATTTGCATGAAGCACTTTCTGGTAGTTTTAAAGTACTTTTGCATTGGCTCGGTGTTAAAGTAAGGAACCTGAGTTTAACAAGAGCTAACTCTCCATGGAATTTAACAGTGAGCATAGCCAATGACCCATGCTGAGTCTGATGTGAGGTACTTGTAAGTCAGAAAGGAGCAATTGTACAACCGCCATCCTTAAAGATTCCACGTATGTAAAAGTTCTAGGGGTTTTTTTGCATTCCTCTGTAGCCAATGCTGCTGCGGTGCAGCATAACATACAGAAGTGCAAAGACAGTGCATTGCTGTTAATCACACAACCAGCAACAAAATGCTGAGCATTATTAATACCTGTACATAAAGTCACCACACCCAAAGAAATACAACTAAATGTGGGAGGAATGGCTTAAGAAGAGATGCATTACATAAAGACCCTCCAGCCTATTTTGCACTGAAAGAATTTACATCGAAATTCTCCCTCCAGATATTTCCACCCGAGCTGCACAGAAAGTTTTAAATATTAAATGATTAAATCCTGCTTGACAGAGTCAGCATATTTTACACAAAGTTGCATTACCACACAATTTGGGAGAAAAGCATTACATGTTTGATTTGACTGAGCCTGCATGAATACGGTGTAAATCTCACCTTGGAGACTCAGATGACATTTACAGCAATGAGTTTGTAAGACGCAGTGTGAAAACCCACTTGGCCTCATGGCAAGAATCATTTCTCCAAACTCGATGCGACTTGCACTGAGCCAAACCATGCTGCCTTACGTTTTCTATTAGGGTAAATGTGGAGTAAACAAGTCCAGGTAAAGAGCAGGAGTTCCACTGAAATCACAAATAAGACTGCCAGCTCATTATAAAAATGCACAGCGCATATAGGATGCTAATGAGACATTTGGCAGCTGATGAAGGGTGAAAAGGCAATACTGACAGGTTGAAATGGAGTGTTACAAGTCAGACATTATCACTTAACTAAAGTAAAATAATAAATCATCAAAATGCTTTGAAAATATTCAAATTGACAAACACAATCAAGACATCACTGTTTGGTGATATGCAAACTTATCTGTTACCCAGCATTTTAGCAACAAGCCTTATTTGGACACCAAGGATTGGAAAGATTTGCAATTAAAGCATTCTATTCGAGGGTAAGACAGAGTGAGGGGCTAAAAGGCTATTTTTTACCAAGCATAAGAGGAAAAGAAATTGCATTTCAGTCTCTAACATACTTTCGTAAGAGTAAACACAAACATTCAGTGGTTGTCTCAGACAGTTCCAATTATGGTCCTTATATTTTCATAATGAAATGCATTAACCCTACTCACCGAAACCAGCACTGCATACTTTGACATATCAACATATTTCATATCCAGCTAAGTCTTTCTAAGTGAGGTTGCGAGTTAGTGCTAGATTCGGAGCCCATGTTGCAATGGTACTCCCTTGCCCACTAACTGTGTTGAGACAATCCCACACTAGAACTTCCTCAGCTAAACAGCTAGAGGAGACTTTCACCATATGATTCTGACTAACTCTTATAACTCACTCCTTTCATTTGTTAATTTGCTGCAGCACAGTTCTTGAGGGTTGGAGATTGGCAGCTTACTAACTAAAAACATTAATATCACATCCATCGAGAAAATAAATCAAAACATGTTTATGGTTTCAAAGGTAAAGTGTGAGATGACTGAGAAAAAAATAAAAATGCTGTTTGAAGAAAATCCCATGATGCGCTTCCATTGAAAGAAAATTATGTAGAGATCAAGGGGGAGACAAGAAGTGCGGAAACCATTTACAGTGAGAGGACAAACAAGGATAGGGTCAAATTCAATGAAGCCAAGAGAGGATACTAATGGGAGAAGCAAGAAAGATCTCATTAAGACAAGAGGAATTACTTCATGAATCTGGAGAGTGATGAGTTACATACGGTACATGCAAAAGTAAAGAACGATAACAGTCTGTAGGGAAATAACAAATGAAAAGGAGCAAGCTTTCACCTGCAATTGACCAGCAGGGGTCAGAGTAATTGTACATCTTCAGAATCAACATGAGATACGAATTGTATTAGTGCTGTATTTGAAAAGATAAGGCATATGGGATTTGTACTACCAAATTAATAAACTCCTTGCATCCTCAGGGAGAATACCTCTGTCTCCAGATTTTCCACTAATAATAGTCTGAAGATTTAAAAATAATGCAACGAGGTCTTGCAGAGCGATACATTCATGAAAGGCCACCTGAATGCAAGAGATTTTGCTGAGAACCAGCAGTACTGAGCAAACTGTTAAGAATTCAACATTGCAATAAGAAGTGGGTGGAAGCTGAAATATAACACAGTTATCGAACTGAACAAGTGTTCTGTAGTTAGCTCAAACGTCACTGATTTAAAGTCATGCACAAAAAGTAGATGTAAAATTGATTGATCTGTAAGGGGACCAGCATAATATTCACTTGCAGTCTGTGTGGATGGCCAAATGGTACAGTTAACCAGGTGTTTAGATGCATGTTGAAGGTGCCATATGCTTCAGGCCAAATTTGGCTTCTGCACTTGGAAACTGGGGTGAGACTGAGAGATCAGGATTGCGCTCCCACACACCAAGCCAAATAAAAAGTTGTAAAATATTAACTGCAAGTGCTGTTTCCCTGTTGCTTGAAAAGGATATTGCCACAGCCAAAATGTTAGGTCATGTCGATAATGTTCCATTCCTGGTTTCTCAATGGAGCACCTTACGCCACCACATTTCTCCCTCATTGCTGATATGCTACAAAAATAAAACTCAAAAATGTTGGAAATCCCATAACTGATAACATGCACGTACACCACAGGACTGCAATGGTTTATGAAGGCAACTCACTGCGACCCTCACAAGGGAAACTGGGGACGAACAATAAATGCTAGCCTTGTTGGTGATGTCCACATCCTATGATCAAAAGGCCAGGCAGCATCTGCACTGGCAGTAACAGACATTTTTAGTTTTAATGATCTTTCTTCAGATGAGAAGAATGTCTGAATTTCTTCGAATAGTGCATCCACCTGAGAGACGTTCATGTATTCTCTTAAAACCAAAACCTTTTGACAGTACAACATTCCACTTGAACTTGGGATTCACTTCAGAAACAAATGGGGTTAACACCGATGTGGGTGGGCTCACAGACCCACCTGAACCTTGCAGAATGTGCTGTGGAAGACATGGAAATCCTGTGATGTTTGTTTTTTTGATGGTGTCTCAGTAATTATTGCTTGCCCGTTATGGGCAGAGGGGATAAACCTTTAAGAGATAAACAGACACACAGAGAATAATACTTGAGAGGCTCTGATACTCTTCAAGTCAGAGGACATTTCTTCATGGTGAAAATACCAACAAATGTCAGGAATCCCAAGCCCTGCCCACAATCCTGGCATTTCTCACATTCACAGAGGTGAGACATAGTTTGGGCATGTGCAGTGTCTGGATGCAGTTGGCCATCTACATGACCAACTGACCAACTCCCTCCCCTGAAATGGTATTTTGGAGTCTGCAGTGTATGGAACTTGGAATGTGGAGCTGAGACTAGGTAAGGGCATATCTATTCTGAGCTCTTTTCTTTTAGATAGCTTCAGTACTCCTTAGGAAATCCGAGGTAGCTCTGTGATTATGTCCCAGGTCACTTTGGAGATAGGGATCAGGGATCCATGCTAGGCTTCGTCAACTATCCTTTGGGGATCAGGGCAGGAGATCCTTTGGAAAGGCAAGGAGCTAAGTGGGATTGTTAACTGTGAAGAAGATTATGTGTAAAATGTTCCTGAACAATTTGGTTCTGTCCAACATTTCATAACCTGTCAAGAAATGTCACAAGTGTCAAAACAGGCAGTTATCAGTAAGAGAGATAAAAGGTACTGCAGATGCTGGAGAATCCGAGATAACTAGCATGGGGCTGGATGAACACAGCAGGTCAAGCAGCATCATAGGAGCAGGAAAACTTGACGTTTCGGGCCTAAACCCTTCATCAGAAAGGTGA
>JAHRHZ010000100.1:2137894-2207854 GCA_024137785.1 Ginglymostoma cirratum
ATGCTGCTTGACCTGCTGTGTTCATCCAGCCCCATGCTAGTTATCAGTAAGAGTCCTTTTCTCAATAGGGTGTAGTCTGCAGTATAGAACTTATTGTAATAGATCTATGTATTTTTCTTCTATGTTTATGGATGCTCAATGTGTTAGCATGGTTAGTGAAATGGGTTTGAAATAGGCACTGAATTGGCACAGGGGTATGAGGAGCAGTGGGGAATATGTAAATGTCTACAGGTTAGATTGATTGGCGTGGTTGGGCTATGAAGACTATCTGGGAGTGAGGACTGGATGAATGTTTTGTATTTCTCTGCTGTTGGAGAGGTAAACTCTGCTTTAGAATTCTCAAAAGTATGTTTTCTTAGTATGTTTAAAATTACTAAGGGAAACACTGAGACAGGCAGAAAAGAACGAAAGGAAAGGTTTATGATAGGGGAAAAGGAAGGCGTATTTAAAAGACAAAAGAGTTGATGGGACAATGAAACAAAAGATAATGGTAAAATGTGTACAAAAACAAATGGTGGATATCGTGAAGGTGTAAATTGTTACAAAGTGCCCAAGAGAAAATTGAAATGATAGTTAATAAATACAACTGTAATTCAATGTGTAATCATCAGGCAGGCTTGATTCACAAGAAGTCTATTCTTACCTTAAAGGCACAATATAAATTTAAGTTGCTCTTATTCATTGCAGTGAAACAATGTAATGTATACTAGGGACACAAATTTCTTATTAGGTGTTCTCTCTTGGTTTTGTTTTCTTTCTGTTATCTTTTTCCTGAGCTTTAATTAGAAAAGAATTCAAATGGTCTCTCCTTCAGGAGAGAAAACCTGTCAAGAAGGGCGTTACCCACTCACCTCCTTGATGCCCGCTGGTTTCTGTAATAAACATGCCAATGATACCTCCAGCTCACTGTCTTTTCACCAAAAATGAGTGACTTGTTCTTGTGGTTTGAATCTCTTTGTTCTTGTGCTCCTGGCTCTTACAAAACATGCAATGAAGAGATAAAACATTGAACTACATTTTTGTAATACAGTGATATTTATATTGTAGCAACATTTTGTTTGGAATGTTTAGATTTGCTGTTGTCTATCATATCATGTTTTTATGTGTTTGTGAATCAGTAAATGTGCAATATGAAATTCAATCAAATATTAGGCTGTACATGCTGCGTATAAATAATTTATACATTACTTGCGTAATGTAATTTCAACTAAAGTCAATGCTTAAATGGAGCCTGATGTTCATTTAAAAATAAATCACAGCCTCTCCATAATTTGCATTTAGATTTGATAGAGGTTTTAGCCCAAGTCTCAGTTGAGCTGATTTTTATTTCTCATTGCAATGTGTATGTCTCACTTATTTTGCTGGATTTCTGATTAATTTTAGTTTTGTGCCACTCTAGGCCATGAATCTCAGATTTCCAAAACATAATACTGACCTTTTAAGGGATTGACTCTGAAGTTGTCCCCTTCCTTGTACACCCACCACCAGCCATGTCCTCCCTCCCCACATCTCAGATTTTCAGATATACCGTTGCAGCTTTAGTCTTGCACAATTAAGAAACGCCTTTGGTTTGTTTATTGGATAGAGTCAAACTCCAATGTTTGTTTGTTCCTTCTGATGCTACTGTACAGAAACAAACTGCTTTAGTGAGTTTGTATGTACACATACATTTCTTTTAATGAATAAGTATATTTTGAAATAAAACAAAAACCATTGCAGCATTCCCAAAAAAGACATTTTAACAACTTGTCACCAAATTCCAAGTAAGCCTAATAATTAAAATAATATTTTAAGGGTACAGGGAAGGACATAGGCAAGATGATAACTAGATCTTTCATCATCATAGTAAAAGGTGGAGGATATAGTTTTGATGTTTTTCAAACGATTATAAAGCAGAAGGAAGGCAGAAAAAAAAATGAAAATTTCAGCTGTTTGTCTTCTTCTTTAGGTGTTTATTTTGCTCGATCAAGTCCTGAAGTAATAATTTTTTAATCCTTCTTAGATCAGCCTTTACTTTTACCTTTAAGACAACATCAATAGCTGAGCAAAGAAGCTAGAGATCTCAGTCTGCAAATGTACTTGTCCTGCTATGAAAAAACAATGGAGAGCATTCATTGTTCAATTCCTCAAAATGAGCCAAAAACACTGTTGGAGATTACTGAATATGAGAGGGCAAATTGAGAGTAGGATGAAAATAACAATTGTCAAATGAAAGAATGAAAGATTTTGGGTGAAGGGTAGTAAAAAGTCTTAAAGGCATTTGTTCTAACAACTAGAGTGCTTCACCAGAATGTCAGATGGTTTCAGATTACATGAAACTGGGACCTGAGGGAAGAACCTTTCAATGGAGCCCTACTGAATACGTTCATTTCTAAACACATGGGTGAGGTGACAGCCTAGTGGTTTTATTGCTAGACTGTTAATCTAGAGACCCAGGCAATGGGTCTGGGGACCTGGGTTCAATTCCATGGTGAAATTGAATTCAATTTAAAAGATCTGGAATTAAGAGTCTAATGATGACCATGAATCCATTGTCAATTGTCGGAGAAAGCTGGTCTAATTCCCTAATATCCTTCAGGGAAGGAATCTATCATTCTTACCTGTTCTAGACTACATGTGACTCCAGATCCATAGCAATGTGGTTGACTCCTAACTGGCCTCTGTGCAATTAGGGATGGGCAATAAATGCTGACCTAGCCAGTGATACCCTCATCCTGTGAATGAATTAAAAAAGGTGTAAATTTTATCATGACTCACGGTGGTAATATGTTGGAAATCAAGGACCTCTCTCCCCAGACTCATCACAAATAAGAAAATCTGATCGAGTTGCCCATTTTTATTCCTAGGTTAAAAGAATAGGCACAGCAGGTATTTATAAACAAGAACGTAACTATTGATTATACATTATTATTTATTCCTATTATTATGTGGTTTTTAAACAATGGCAAGGGAAAATCATAAATCGCTAACTTACTACTCTGTAATTAAAACTCTACCCTTGTCCTGAAATTCCCATACACAGGCAAAAAGATAAACAGAGAAACAAGACAGGGCACATATTATTGGTGTGGAGGGGAATTTTAAGTTGAGATGCACCAATTCAGAAGACTGACATTGACAGGTTGTTTTCTTTCAGTTCCTTATGAGTCTTTAAGGATGTCATGAGGTTGGGGGAGTCACTGATTCTTAGTCTTCCATTCACTGATTGAAGATATGACCTTTCAGTGTCACTAAGGCTGACTTTTATCCTTTACTTTTCAACATGTGAATTTGCAGAAAGAGCTGTTTACAGGGAAGTGATGAGTGGGAATATGTACCATGAATTTTTTTTTTGTTACTCCTCCACACTGAACGGAGCGAGGTAGGTTTAGCTGTTTTCTCATGGCAGACTGGGCATTTCTGTTATGTTGGCAACATACTAGGCATAGTCATCTTTCTAGAACCGATCACGTAGTTGTTACTATAATGAGCTCTGCTGAGCCAAAAGCATCTGATCAATTGAAAAACTATGACTGGGACTGGGGCTGGGACATGCACAAACACACTCAAATGCAAGTATAATCACACTGGCGCACACGCGCACACAAGCACACACACACAAACACACATACTCACACACACACACACACACACACACACACACACACACACACTCACAAACAGACAGGTCTAGTATCCTCCCTCACTGCTTGTTTAAGCCAAAATCGTCTACACAAGTCACAATGAGTTCCAGTCACACATTTTTAAAACTAACATCTTCTTCCATAGTTCCCTTTGTTTAAAGCAATTTAAAGCAATGTCTTTTCCCATTCTGGTTCACTGCGCAAAAAAACAAAAATGATACATTTTACAATGGCCAATAAATGTCCATTAGTTTGCAGTAGTACAGTTCCAAGTTCTCACCTGTCAAAAGCATCCTGCACCAAGTCATGATATTTATTCAAGATGCTAGGAATTCTGTGTGGAGGAGCTTGCCTACTGCACAGCATCCTGGGCAAAGCAGACAGTTCAACTGGCAATTCGTCCACCATCTTCAACATTCAGTCTATCTGCCAGAGTAACAGATGCATGTGCCATCGATAAGTTATACGACTCACCAAGGATCATCCAAAAGCACTTTCTAAACCTACCATCTCTAACATATTGAGGGTCAAGGGCAGCAAATGCATGGGAACACTGCTACCCGCCAGCTCCCTTCCAAGCCTCACCCTATCCTTATTTAAGTAATCGATTAGTAATGCAGAAAGTAACATTGTTAAAAGGAGACAAGAAGTTAAAGCGTTTTTTTTCCTTGCGCTCATCAGAACTATGATCCAAGGATAAGACTTGAAAAAAAGGGGACACCAATTTATAATGTATGCTAATCGGTTGAGTCATCATTGGCATGGACATGCAGCAAGAAGAGTTAACTGTCAATCTTAATTCTCAGACCGAGCAGGTAGATTCAGATTGGTCACATGTTATCAGGAGAATGCAACTGAGAGTGGCAGTCTTCATAGCCGGTTTTTTTGAAAAATGCATAAGGTTCTGATATTTGAACAAACTCCCTTTACTTACATAATTAACACTTGTAGCTACCATAAAGCAAAAATCTATCACATGCAAGTCTTACTGATGATATTGAATCAGTTTCCATGTGACTCTTTGTGCAGTCCAGATTATTTAATGAATGATTTCCAGAAGCAGGGTCACATCTAATGGTGCACATACAATTCCAAGGCTTAGGCCAGTTGTGCATAATTGGCATGCTTCCTGTTGCAAATGGTCAACAGGATGCATTGTTTGATATGGCCTATCAGTTGTCAGAATATTTGACCTAAATAGCTGGCATTGCACTGGCACTGAAATTCGCGTACTGCGCTACTCATTTGCGTGGTAGGGAAAGTGTTTTTTGTTTGGCTAGAAAGCAGCATTCTGTTAGCCGTGAAAACCACCCATAAGTTTCCTGCATAAGTAGCATTATGGTGCAGCAAGCTTCGAACGCTGTTCAGACTATGGGGATTCCTTCCCTTTCCAGGACAATTTGATATACAATTCAGGACTAAAAGTCTTGGGCATGAATAGTCACATCCTCCCAGCGTATCTGCCCATTATCTCCAATGTCTGTCTTTTTTATCAGATAAATATCTTGCTTTCAGTTGCTTGAGTCTTGACTATGGCTGAAAGCTAAATTTATCGTGCTAAGTACAAGTTTGTAAAATGCCCATTGTGATGATGCCGTAACTTTAAGAGGTTATTTTGTAATTTTTTTTTGAATAGAGATTGTAAGGCGGAGGAGTTGAGCTGGCTACTGATGCCACTTGAGTCAACAGTTTGGGAGGCTTTGTAATTTTCTCCAACGGCCTGAATGGGTGTGACCAGCTTGCAAAGACCAGGATTTCTGGGTAGCTTCAGAAGCTGCTGAGCCCTCCACAGAGTTGGAAGCTACAGTGAATATTGCCTGGCTGCTATTCTCGCTGAATTGTTTCCTTGATGCTTTTTCCTTCTGGATTGGAGAACTGCGTGTGAAAATCTGCCTCTGAGTTTTCCTTTTTGCCAAGGAATGTGTGAAATAACTGTACAGAGGCTGGTATCCTGTCAACGAGTCACCCTTTATTTACTTGTGCACAGTACACTGGCTGTAACCAGCCAACTCGGAGTCCATCCCCTGAACTCAGGGGATTCTAATTGTCCTGGTTATATTGGTCAGCCAGGGCTTTCCTCATTGGCTTGTGTTAACAATCCCAATCAAGGATCTCGTAGTCAACAAAATCCAGCTGGTTCTGATCATTAAAGTGTGCTTATGGTGATGTTACCATATTGGAACAGTTAATTAGTAATAGTTACTGTATTTATTATTCTGTTACGTTTTCCAATAGGATTAAGTTATTCTAAATTCCTCTTTCTTTGGCTGTATAAAACTGTGTTTTGCTTAATGTTGATTAGTCTGACCGGTCACATTACATTTGAAACAGACATTTTACGTTAGGCTTCAAAATAAGAAAAAGTTAGGGTCTAGGCTACCTTCTCAAAATATTTTGAAGGGGTCTGGACTGGTTCCTAACACCATCAAAGATGAGAGTGATAACATGTGACATTCTATGGACAACAGCAATGGAGCTAGATTTCTGTTTGATAAGATTATCAAGGGTTGGTACGTGTATAGAGGATGCGGATCAGTGCAATTGAATTGAACGGTAGAACAGGTTCAAGAAATATTCCCAGCAAATTGGTAATATTTATTGAACCTTTGCCAATTTGTAGATTTTACACTGATGGATTGATGGCCTGATGTAGAGGGGAAGCAATTTTACGTTTGACTTCGGTTTGAATAGCAAAAGATCAGTGAATGACAAAATGCAAGTGTTGACAGAACTGCTACAAGAAAGCATACAATCATCTCCTTCTGCCTCTCTATTTAGCAATAAATCTTCACTGTTTTATGAGACCATGGGCTGGATTTTATGAGGAACATTAATCTGACACAGATTTCCATTCTGCCCCTTCTACAAAGTAAGGGAGCTAAGTATTTCTGACAGGAAATTTCAATCAGGTCTCCCTCAGCAGGGCAGAACCAGAGTGGTGGATGTGGTCACAATTACAACATTTAAAAGACACTTAGATAAGCACATAAATAGTAAAAGGTTTGGAGGAATATGGGTCAGCAGCAGCAGGTGGGACTAGTTTAGTTTGGGATTACGTTCAGTGTGGACTAGTTGGACTGAAGGGCCTGTTTCCGTGCTGTATGACTCTATAACTCATGGCTCTATGTCAGTTCTCCTGTGGTGCAGAATTGTTGAGGGAGGGTAAGCCATGCCCCTTTTCACTACAGTCTGTCTCCTGAAATGGAAAGGTTCAGAACCACAGTCCATTTTGACAGCTGCAGTCAAACAGTAAAACCTGTCAATATTAAATGGTAAACAAAAGGGAAGTGTGAAGTGAGGGAGCCATGAGGGCAAGGTGTCAGGTTGGTGATGCAGTGTTTAGGATAGGTTTGGGTAGGTCTGTCCATCAGGATCAGAGGAGGGCAGGGGTCAGAAAAATGGGGAGTATGGAGGCAGATCAGGTCCAGAGCATGGAAAGGGATTGGCTTCAAATCTGGAACGGCGGAAGGAGAGATGATGGTGCATGGTGATGGGAGAAAAGGGGAGGTCTGGGTCTGAAAGGTACGCTGCCAGGTCATGAGAGGGGAAAAGTGGGGTGTGGAGTTTTCTGGGTCCGGACAGAGAATGTGAAATGGGGAAGTTGGGGGAAGGGTGGACCCTCTCCAGAGCAGAGGAACATTGGAGAATAGGTTCCAGAGCGGTGGGAAACAGGGAATATGTGCTGATCCCAATGGGAGGCTGAAGGACTCCAGATTAGGCGAAGGTGGTGTTGGGTTCAGGGCAGGATGGGAGTGTCAGGTCGCGATGAGGATGGAGTGTCAGGATGTCTTGGCAAGGTCTGGGGTAGTGTAAGGGGAGTTGGTTTAGCATTACAAGACAACCCCCACTTTTAATAACACTGGCAGCCCTACTTCAAGAGTTACAGGTCCAAAAGGCACTTTGACAATTGCTAAGTAAATGTACTTGTGTAAGGTAAATGAGGGAGGAATACAGGATGCCTGATGGGTAGAGTGCTTGGTGTGTAGTCTGCCAGTAGGGCAGGGTTCCACATAAGTTTTTAGTGTTGGTTGGAGGGTCAGAATTAAATGGTAATCGTTAGTGCCTGGTCCAACAAGACCAGGGTAAGGGGGAGCGGGTATTGTGACAGGTTGAGCCTGGATAAGGTTAGGGTCGCAGTTTGAGCCAAAGGGCCCAGGCCAGGAGTCTTGTAATGTGGGTGTTGGGCTCCAGAGGGTTGGGCCAGGTTGGGTGTTGGGGATGGGTAGATGTGTCAAGCCCATTGGTAGTAGGTCGTATCAAGTGTGGTACGATCTGACAGGGTCAAGTCCAACCAGACTGAGAGGGTCACACCTCATAGCTCTGATCCTCCAACCCAGGCTGTATCCTGGTGAATTTCCTGTGCACCTTTTCTAGTACAATTACCTCCTTCCTATAATGTGGTGACCACAACTGGTCACTTTTGCAGCCAAACTAGCATTTTATACAGTTCCAGCAAAACTCCCTTGCTGTTGTATTCTATGCCTTGGCCATTAAAGACAGATATGACACCTTCATGAGCATCTTATGTACTTGTACAGCTGCCTTCAGGGATCTGTGGGCATGCACACCAAAGTCCCTCTGATCTTCAGTACCTTCCAGGTTCCTATCATTCATCCCTTGTAATCACTTGCCTTCTTAGCCTTCCCCAGGTGCACTGCCTCACGCTTTTCCAGATTGAATTTGATTTGTCACTGCTGTGCCCAACTGACCAGTCCATTGATATCTTTCCGCAGTTTATAACTATTCTCCGAGCTATTTCCCAACCTATCAATTTATGTGTAATCCACAAACTTCTTGATCATTGCTGTTAGCATTTAATATAGTTTGAAGACATGCCTGAGACATAATAGAGTGAGGGAACAGAATAGATATGTTAATTCTGGGTTAATTGTGTGTGAATTCATTCTGTATGTGTGGGGAGTTTAGTAGGTGGTGTGAGTTTTATGGAGTGTAGTTAACTGAAATAAAGCTCTCACTAAATATGTGGACTTGAACTCTAACTGATATCTTTTTGTGAATAGCATTACCCATTGCATTAAGTCCAAATCATTCATGAATACCTCAATTAGCAGCTGTCCCAGCATCGAGCCATGCCGAACCCTATTGGAAGATTCTAAACTAAGGAAAGTTTGATTTTACTAAGATAAGGTATGATTTCGCCCAAATGGACTGGGAACATACTCATGCAGTGTCAGAGCAGCAGAAGGCACTTATGTAGGAAATAATGAGAGTACAGGGCGAATATGTTCCCATAAAGACAAAAGGTGGGGTTGAGATTATAGAACCCTATATATCAAAGGACATAAAGGTTAAGATTAAGAAATGAAAGAGAAGATTATGGCAGATCTGAGGACTCATTACAGCATAGTCCCTAAAGTAGTATAAAAAACTGCAGGGTGGAACTTAAAAAAATACAAATTAGGAAGGCTAACAGAATGCATGAGAAAGCATTGGTGGGTAGAATAAAGGAAACATGAAAGTTTATTTTTCAAAATCGATAAAGAGCAAGAAAACAATTGGGAAAGAGCATGGCCCTTTCACAGGAATCATAGTAATTTGAGTGTGTATTCTGCTCAGAAACTGTTTTTAGTCTTGGCGTATCCTTATCTTTCTCCACAACTATCCTAAGTCTAACTGAAGTTATGGTCACTATTTCCAAAATGCACCCTTAACAATATGCTGTTTACCTGCCTAGGAACATTTCTGAATATTTGATCCAGACCTATCCCTTCCCTTTATGTACAGGCTTATAAAGGTCTCCTGAATGTATTTTAGGAATTTTACTTCCTACTTTGCACACTGAAATTATCGTTGTTAAAATTTGGTTGTAAAATCCCCTATATCCCTGCCTTATTATTCCTACCATTCTTTGAAATGTGATTACATCTTGATCTTTTGTCTCTCTGACTATCTGGAGGTCATTAGCCGTCATTCAATAGCATATTTGCCCCTTTTTGTTTTCACTTCTACCCATATGACCACAGTTGATGATCCTTCCAAGATATCATTCCTCCTCACAGTTTTAATTTGTTCTTTAACAAATATTACAATCCTCCCTCTTCTTCTATATCCCTCTCTATCTCATCTGAACACTGTCAATAACCAGGATCACCAATTTTGCATACATTTTTGCCATTGTGGGGATATCTATGATATTATACTTCTGTGCGCCTATCGGTGCCCTCAGTTCATTTGTGTTATTCATCAGGCTCCTTGCATTAAAATAAACTTTGCTAAAAATCACTTCTTTCTCTTCTGACTTGACTCCCCTGCCTTCCACACTCACGTACTTGTGTTTTAACTTCACCCCAGCCTCTCTCTCATCTCAATTACATCAGGATCTCAAATCCCTACCATTTTAATTTAAATCCATCCAAACAGCAGCAGCAAACCTCCCATGAGGATAATGATCCCTTTTTCGTTCAGATGTAACCTGCCCAACCTAAGCAGGACTTACCTTCTTTGAAAATGGGCCGAATATCTCATGAACCTATAATCTTGTTACCTCCACCATCTCTCCGGCCATGCATTCATCTGCTCTCTCCTTCTATGGCCAGGGCTGAGTGGCACTGGGAGTAATCCAGAGACTACAACTTTTGAAGTCCAGGTTTTCTATGTCTTACCTCACTCCTGAAAGCCTGTTTGCAGGATCTCATTTCTCTTTCTTCCTACGTCATTGGTCCTAACGTGGGCCAAAATGTCTGGCTCCTCACCCACTCCCTTCAGGGTGGCCAGCAGTCATCCCATGGCATCCTGGGCCCTGGCATCCGAAGGCAATGTACCATCAGGGAGTTACATCTACATCTCGCCTCTCTACTCCCCTTGTCAATGAATCCATGGTGAGTTTGGTATGATTGCAACCCACAGGCTACTAACAAGGTACTTGCCAAGCAACACGACCGTCGATTGACAACTCACCGCTCCCTGGTGAGAACCTCAACACGACACTCAAGAAAAACGTACAAGATGTGATGACATAATGTTGAGATGTGTCTCGCCTGATCCTACCACTCATCTCACCACAGCCCACATCAACCCAACATCATGATGCCCTAAATATCTGTATAAAGTTTTTAAGTTGGACTTACGGTCTTAACTTAAATCAATATCCAGTCCACAAGACACAAGAGAGAAATACCCACCTGCTTTTACCTACCTGCTATCTGAGACATCACACTTTAATATTGTTGAAGCGGCTCTGCCCCTTGTCTACCTGCTTCTGGGGTCTCTCTGCTCTCACTGTTCCTTTTTTACCTCGCTGATACCGTTTCCAAGTCCCACACTCAGATCTGTCTATTTCTGGGGCTCGTCTATACTCACTGCTTATTTTAACGTTGCTGTCACCACTTCTGAGTCTCACACATGTTCACCACAAATGTCTGCTTCTGAGTCCTCTACATTCTCACTGTTCACCACAAATGTCTGCTTCTGAGTCCTCTACATTCTCACTGTTCCTTTTAACTTCACCACTACCGCTCAAGAGCCCCACATAAGCCCAAGCCAATCTGTCTGCTTCTGTTTTGCCAGTTCTTCTACTGTCAATCCACTTCTCTTGAAAGGTCATCAAGTTGGAACAATTAACTCTTTCAAAATGGTGACAGGTCTGTTTTGTATTTCCAATTTTTCTCCATTTTCAGTTCAGATTTTCAACATCTGGGGAATTCTACTCTGTATTTGGCTTTCTTACTGGATGGGCCCAGTTTTAAAGAGCATTCTTTTTCTACTTTAGTTAGCACAGGCTCCAAACTATTCCTACATCATATTTTAAAAACAGAAGGAAAGGAGGAACCCTGTATCTCGGAGGATTGAAAATGTTCCTGATGCTAAATCACTTGTGCATCCACCAAGTGCACAAAGACTTTATGTCTTTGCAGCTTAATTGTGATTTGGCTGGACACAGTTAGCCAGGCAAGTGCTATTAATCTGCTGACTATACTAGGCCAGCACCTGCTACCCTCCCTTGCATGGCTAATGGATGCCATTAGTCAGGCCTCCTTTGGATTGTCTCAGTGTCCAGTGGAATGCATGGAGCAGCTTATTAATATCCCAGACTGCTGCACCAATGGCCTTCACATCAATCCTTGTGCTGATAATCCATCCTCAAGTTTGACTTCAATCATTGCTCCATTTCGCACTCTTTTAAGGAAGTCAACCACTTTCTGTATTATTAACATGCAAAAAAATACAGCAGGCTGTGGATTTGAACTTTTTTTGCAGGGTGAAAAAGGTGGAACAGAAACCCTGCCCTTACCATCTCAGTTCAATCAATCGTCTGTTGGGGAGTCAATTTGTGGCCATCCAGAATAAAGGTATCCAATTAGGGATGTTAAAGCATGTTCCATCTTCTGTTAGGAGTCTAGATTGGGATATCATGCTACACAGGGATTATGCTGTGAATCCGGTCATGGCTAGAAATTTAAAGGCCTCTTGCTTTGTGAATCTGTTTCTGTATCAATTTAAGGGCCAAAAAAGCCAATGAAATTAATTTAACAAATGTTCCTCTTTGTTGGTAACATTGACTGCTTCCTACATCCATAGCCTTGAGAGTAGGCCATTGTTACTACACTTGTGCTGCCCATCATGCCTGCCTTAAAACACTTTGCAAAGTCCTTCATGCTTAATTCCTCAAAAATGCAGTTGGTAGTAAAAGAATTTGCTCATCAAGAATGAGAGGTGACTTGATAGAGGTGTACAAGATGATGAGAGGCATAGATAAAGTGGATAGTCAGAGACTTTTCCCCAGGGCCGAAATGACTATTTACGAGGGGGCATAATTTAAAGGTGACTGGAGAAAGGTATAGGGGAGATGTCAGAGGTAGGTTCTTCACACAGTGAGTGGTGGGCGTGTGGAATGTGCTGCCGGCAGTGGTAGTGGAGTCAGATACTTTAGAGACTTTTAAGTGACTCTTGGATAGGTACATGGAGGATATTAAATTGTAGGGTATGTGGGGTAGGTTGATCTTAGTAGGACAGTAGGTCGGCACGACATCGTGGGCTGAAGGGCCTGTGCTGTGCTGTACTGTTCTACATTGTATGTTCTATGTTCTAAGAAATCAGAAGATTTTATCCTTTCTAACAAGTACAATAATAAATACTTAGCGCTCATAAATGCTTTCTTACCCACCGCTAGCAAAGATTTTGTTGAGAGCTTTTGTCACTTAGAATCCCTACCGTGTGGAAGCAGGCTAATTTGCCCATCAACTCCACACCGACTCTCTGAACAGCATCCCACCCAGACTCACCTCCCTCCCTATCCTTGTAACCCTGCATTTCCCATGCCTAACCCACCTAGCCAGCACATCCTTGGACACTGCAGGTCAATTTAGCCTGGCCAATCCACCTAACCGGCACATCTTTGGACTGTGAGAGGAAACCGAAGCACACGGAGGAAACCCATGCAGACATGGGGAGAATGTGCAAACTCCATACAGTCAGCCAAGAGTGGAATCCAGCACAGGTCCCTGGCACTGTCACGCAGCAGTGCTAACCACTGAGCCACCGTGCTGCCACTTGGATATGTTCTTTTTCTTTTTTCTGATGAGAAAGCTTTTAAAGGCATGTGTAGTTTGGCTACACAGTGGTCTCTGGAGATACCAAGAGGAGGAATATGATGCCTTGTCTAACAAATTGTCACAGAATCAGAGAATTGGAACAGAGGCCATTGAATCTGTCATATCGGTGCCTGCCCAATGGGCAACTCATTTAGTGCTTATCTCCTACCTTCTCCCCACAACCCTGCACATTCTTCTTTTTCAAAGAACAATATGTTTCCCCTTTGACTATTACAGTTGATCCTGCACCCACCATATTTGACCGAGTGCATTACAGACTTCAGTCAATTGCTGAGTGAGCAAGTTTTTTCTTGTGTTGCTTTTACTTCTCTTGCCAATTACTTTCGAATTGTTCTCTCATGATCTCGATCTCTTCATGGGAGAGAACAGCTTTTCACTGTCCAGTGTATGCAAATCTCTCATGAGATAAATGCCTCCATCAAATCTCCTCTCAGCCTCTTTATTTCAAGGAAAATAGGATCAGTTTCTCCAATCTATCCTAATAAATCGACTCCCTCATCTCTGAAATTATTCATCCATCTTCTCTCGCAATGCCTTCGTAGCCTCCCTAAAGTGTGGTGCCCAGAACAGGATGCAGTTCTCCACTTGAGGTCTACCTTAGTGGGTTGGCAGATAAGACACGTTTTAACGGCTGATCCTCAACGTAGCATCCGCCCTTTGGAGTGTCCCTCATTGTCAACGTTCAAAGCAGGAGGCTTCATTCTTCATGCTCTTGTCTGTATTGAGTTGAGTGCTCTCCACTGTTTTCAAAGAGGGTTGGAGACAGGGATCTCTGCTGTTGGTGACAAAACCAGAATCTGCTGGTAAACTCAGCAGGTCTGGCAGCAACTGAGGAGAGAGAAGCAAAGTTAATGTTTTGAGTCTAATGACTATGTGCTGTCAGGTCGGTGATGAGCTGTTTATGCTACATGTGGCCCAGGATTCTATTCACCCAGATAGTGGGTTGTAACTGGCTATATGAATATTAGCTACTGCTTGGCAGGACCTAGCGAACAATTTCCACCTCTTCCAACTCTTTTGCCTTTTGACCTAAGTTAGCATTTTGAAACTAGTTTAAAAGCAAATTTTAATTTTCATTCATTTATCTGGTGTAGGCATGGTTGGCTGGGCCAGCATTTATTGTCTGTACCCATTTGCCCTCAAAGTGGTGGGGAGCTGCTTTCTTGAACCATTACAATCCTTGGGGTAAACAGATGCCCACAGTGCCATCAGGGATAGTTAGACATACCCACAGTGTTGTCATGGAGGAAGTTCCAGGATTTTCGACTTGGCAACCATGAACAAATGGCAATATATTTCCAAGTCAGGATGGTGAGAGGCTTGGACAGGAACCTGCAAGTGGATGGTGTCCCAAGACATCTGCTGGCCTTACCCTTCTAGACGACTGGTTTTGAGTTTAGAAAATGCTGTGTAAAGAGCCTGGGTGAATCTGACCCACCTGCCACTTACCAACCAAAGTCTAGATGTTTTCCCAGTCTTGCAGAATACGGACATGGACTGTTTCAGTATCTTAGGAGTCAAGAATTGTACTGAAAATAGTGCAATTTTTAGCAAACATCCCCATGCTAACCTTATTGATGGAGGCAAGGTCATTGATGAAGCAGCTGAAGACTACCTAGGGCATTACCCTGAGGAACTCACACAGCAATATTTGGAGTCTGGGGTGACTGATGTCTAACAATGAAAATTATCTTCATTTGTGTTAAGTATGATTCCAACAAGCAGAGATTCTTTTTTCCCTAATTTCTATCGATTTCACCTTTACTATGGGTCCTTTGATGCCATGCTTGGTCAAATAGTCCCTTAAAGTCAAAGGCTGTCACTTACACATCCCCCTGAGTTCAGATCTTTGGCCAATGTTGGAATGAAGGCTGCAATGAAATCAGGCATTGTATAGCCCCGGTGGGACCCAAGTTCATCATCAGTGATCAGGTTATCGCAGAGTAATTGCCTCTTGATAATAACTTTCACAACACCTCATTTATGATCCAAATAGGCCGATAGGGCAATATTGGTCAGGTTGATTTTGTACTGATTTTTATATCACACCTTAGTGGGCAATTTTTGCTATTGCCAGCTTTAAACCAGTGGCAGAGCTGTACTGGAACAGCTTAGCTAGTTGCAGAGCAGATTTTGGATCACGAGTATTCAGTGCTTTTACTAGAAGGTTGTTGGGACCCATAGCCTTTGCAGTATCCAGTGCCTCAATCTTTTATTGATGTAAGGTGCAGCTGAAGTTTGACAGTTGTGATACTGTGGACTTCAGGAGGAGACCAAGATGGATCATACCCTCACATGTCTGGTTCAACATTGTTTCAAATGCTTCAGTCTTGACTTTTGCGCTAGGTATCACCCTCATTGAGGGTGGTGATGTTTGTGGAACCACCTCCTCCTGTTTAATTGACCATTGCCCTTCGTAGCTGCTCATGCCAAGATTGTAGAGCCTAGATCTGATGAGTTCATCAGGGGATCAGTCTGTTCCATGTTGCTTCTGCAATTTGTTCTGCTTGCTCTATAGAGAGTATTCCTGTGTGGTAGCTTCACCAGGTTGATACATCATTTTTAAGGATGCCTGCTGCTGTTCTTGACAGCTTCTCCTGATTTTGTAGGTCACTATCATTAGACCAAGGCAACAAACACATTCCGTGAACATTTATCCATTCCTTATCCAAGCTCCAGTCGCAACTTGAACCCTAATTTCCTTTCCAAACTCATTTTCACACACCATATTCTACAACCAACCAACCACTACACTGACACCATTGGACCCCATCGATTCAGACCTCCTCATTCTTTATCAAGCAATTGCACAGGCTAGTTGTTTTGTTCATAAGGTGGGTTACGGTTTGTTGTACCAAATGTCTGTCACTGAAACAATTATAAACATGCATTCATCTCCACTGAATGGCTGTGTTTTTATCTGATCATGTCAGTTGTCAGTCATCTTAAAAGCGATGTGGCCAGCTCTTTCCTCTGTGAATCGTGGGCTTTATTTGATTAAGGGCTCATATTATTGGAATCCTGTGGCAGACTCACTCAATTGTTCTTGCTTGCAGAGTAAAATCAGCATGACAATGCATGCCAGGGACAATGAAGCTGGTTTGGTTGCTTATAGAAGTATTTATTCTGAGTGTAAGCGCTTTCCTCAATACTTCATAGAGCAATTAGATCAGCTAGTGGTTTCGCAACAGGCCAACTATCTGCTGAGCTGGCCTAGGTTATCTACAGGCTGGGATATAGGGAAGGTTCTGTAGCTGGTGAGCCTGGTGAAGGAAGATTTACAGCCTTTACTTATGTTTTACCTGGATGAGTTTTAGAAAAGAACATCTCTTAATCCTTCTGTTTATTCTGAGCTTCGCTAAATGCCTGAGTGAATCCACCAGCTGGTTTAGCTCAGAAGTGGCAATATTTTACATTGCATGTGGGTGTGAAAATGACAAAAAGGAAATAATTACATTTGTAGCACACCTTTCATGGCCTCTGGAAGCCTCGAAGTGTTTTACAGCCAATGAAATATCTTTTAACTGTGTTTATTGTTATAATGTGCAACTACTGAATTAATTTTCATTGGCATTACATTTGCATTATTTCTCACTCGTGTTGTATTAATTAAATTCACTTATGTAATCCTCCGCTTTTACAGGATCAGGCTATCAACTCATGATTTCCAGTCAGGTCAAGTGAAATATAATAGTTGTGGGTATACGGTTCACTACATATTTGCATCAAACTATTTTATAGTATGAATTAGTCCCGAGAGTCAAGTTTTTACTTTTATTCACACTGTCAAGTGTAAACTGGTCGTGAGGGAGTCCAGTGGATGAATCTCTGCCCCATGGCGGTGGGAAGAACTAGAATTACGTTTTATTGTCACATGTCAAATACAAAAGTGCAGGAGCACTGTGAAAAGTGCACAGTGTCGCCATCACATGGCATCACTTTAGGTACAAAGCACCTAGTTACAAATCTTAGGTACTAAAATAGATTAAGTACAAAAATAAAGAAATAAGGAAAAAAGCTAAACATTCTGCAGTGCAGTTTTTCTTGGTATAAATTAGGAAATAAAGCTAAAAGATAAACATTACAATCCTGCAGTTGCTTCTTGCTGGGGGCTCTCCACACATAGTCTTGCTCTTCCCTGTGTTGGGTGGAGCTAAGGGAGGATTGTAAATGTAGTCCAATATTATTGCTGGGGCCGACAGAAACAGTTCTTACTGACTCACATGTGCAAACGCACGCAGACACACGCACATGTACATACACCCAAACACACAAATACAGACAAACACCTCTGAAGTGGTGATTCACCTCAGATACCTCACTTTCAGCAGTTGACCTTGGCCATACCCACTAGGGTCCATGGGATTGATTTCTTCCTATCTTGTCAAGATACAGAAATCACATCAATTGTTGTCACAAATCAGCATCCTGCAGCCAAATTCTACGGTGCATAGAACGAGGTTAACAGCTCATCAAAAAGACTGCATCCCTGACAGTGCAGCACTCCCTTAACACTGCACTGCAGTCAGCCTTGCACTTTTGTTGCACTCAAGCTCTGAAATTGGGTTTGAACCGTGGCACATAGAAGCAGGAGTGCACCGAATGAGTCACAACTGACACGACAGGTGGCAACTTATGATTCTTTGGGGAAGCCACCTGCTGGCTCAAAAGCTGCTGGGAGATTCAGGCTGACTCTTTCTGATAAGACCTGCTGAAGCACATTTCAGTCTGGCTGTGGTGAGACCTTTCGCCAGGACCAGGATCCCCTTGGCCGAGGTCCGACTGACTGTGAGCCGCCGGCCAATTTCTTTGACAGTGCCACTGGGAGGTTGTGGCTGCTGCTGGAATGACAGTCACTGGTGTCCCAGGATTGTGGAGGGAGACAGGCGTCAGGAGGTGTTTCCCAGAGTGGGTGCCATGAAGAGCGGGAGTGTTAGGCAGCAAATAAAACAGGAATGACGCTCAGCTGCCCCCACCTTCTCAACGTGCAGACCCTGGATCAACTGCTAAATGCCTTTAATGGAGGGAAGCTAACACACGAAGAGGCAAGAGATTCCTCATTCTGTGTGTCTCCTCACTCATTAATTTGTTACTTGTCTGTCTCCATCTGGTCCGGCTCCATTTCTACATCTAACTTGCTTCTTTCTTTCATTATCATCGACTTTATTCTTCTCCTTTTCTCACTTTCTTTGAACATTTTAATCATCTCTCACTCTATCTGTCTTATTTTTCACACCTAGCCCCTAGTTTCCAGACTAACCCATTAATGACGCGTAAGCCTGATTGCAAAAATTACTCAGATTTCAATATTTATTTGGCGGCAATTCAGAATGTCACTTAAAAAGAAACATCGGCCAAACTATCATCTCAGAGCTCACTGCTCCCATGCAGATGAGACCCAAAGAAATTTCTGAAGAGCACACACAAGTTGGGATCACCAGACCCATCCAGTAGCACTGATGGTCCACTTCATTGCAAGTTTTGTCCATTGTCCTGACCAAGGATCGTCTCAGGTATCTATTATTGGTAAAAGCTCAATAATGCCTTAAAGGTCTACTCATCATCAAAGATTAGTGTAAAATTCTGGATAGTTGAGGGTCAATTATAATTTGTTCAATAAAGTGTTAGCCACCAGATGACACCTCTTTTACTGTGGATCTCTGGTTGTCTGGTCTGGTGGCCTGAGTGAGGCCCAGTTTCACTCATTGAAAAGCTGCTACACCTCTCCCTACTAAACTTATACATCCAAAGTGAGCTTGAGAGACAGAAATCTTCTCACTCTCCACCATGGCAAAGATTTCTTGCCCTCATTCTGGCCTTTCCATGAAATGTGTCTGGTGCAAATTGGTCAGATATATTAACCTTCCTTACGAGATCAGAAACAAACAGAGTCCCAGTGCAGGGATAACAAGGTGTAGAGCTGGATGAACACAGCAGGCCAAGCAGCATCAGAGGAGCCTATGTTTCAGGCCTAGACCCTTCTTCAGAGTCCCAGTGCAAACAGGTTGCCAGCAGTTTCTCACACATTCAATTGTAGTTTCCCATGGAATTTAAGAAGCACCGTCCCTGAGAAAATGTGGGACTTCCTGTTTGTGAAGGGGGACAGATTCAATGCTTTCTCCAAGGAAATGAGGCAGCAACTGGACAATATGTGAGGATTTCATTGAGTTGCAGGGATATTTCAAGTACAACAGAAATTGGGAATTAACCTATTCTGTATATCTGTCTCTTACCGTTAACTGCCTATGTATATCTGTCCATGTGAATCTTTTCCTGTATTTGTTCCTTACTCTTCCATACACTGGATCCCAAAATCAAAGTAGTCTGTTCTCAGTCTTGATCTCAGAGCCTCTGATAAAATTTTCTCCTCCCTTATGGAGAACTCTACCTGCCTCTCAGTCTCTGACTTTCTCTCTGTTGAATCTTCCCCCATTTCACTCTCTCGCTCTCCCTCTGTCTCACTCTCTGTCTCTCATGCTCTCTCTGTTCTTATCACTTGTCTGTTCTCTCACCTTTTCAGTCTTGTTCCTCCTTTTTACTCATTATCAACGATTCAGTTCCTCCTCGCTGGAACTGACATTGTCTACCTTGATTTAGACATTATTTTTTGTCAGTTAAACTGTATTTTTCTCATTCTGCGCACTGCCTTCTTCTTTTCCCTCTTTACCTGTGAGTTTTGTGTGCTCTGTCGCTCTTTGCTTGTCCCAGCAGATTAGAGGGATTGACCCTTCATGGGGAAAGCACAGTATGGAATGACTGCAGGTCCATGGCTAAAGAAGGACTGTAATTTGGAACTTCTAACTTTATTACTTATTTACTACTTTATACTGAGAGCTGTAATGCTGATCTTTTAACTGCTTTATTTTTCTACTTTTTAACCTAAGATTTCGTACCTAGGTACCTTGTACCTGAGATAGCTTCGTGAATGACAACATTGTAAACTTTTCACTGTAGTCCTCTATCCCTGTACTTGAATACACATGACAATGAAACCTAATTCTCAGATAGAGATGTGATGCTGCCTGTTTCAATCTGCAATTAACAGCAGCGAAGAGAGATTTGTCCTTGTTAAAGGTGAGATGAATGACATTAAAATGATTGCTGCGGGTGGGAAGATAATCAGCTGAAAGGTGGAACAATAGGGGGCACTGAGATTATTACTGATGAAAGGGTACACTGCAAATTTGTCACAGCTTTCAGAACGGACCGTGAAAACATGACTTAATCGTACTCTCCATGTAATCTTTATGTATTGTGTTGACCTTTGAAGATTACTGAGATAATTAAACAATAGCTGCCCATTATGTGGATACCTGGCGCTTGAACCTGGGGCATTTCAGTTTATTGGAGTTTGTCTGCACCACCTAGGGGTTGAATCAGAACGTGCATCTGCAGCTTCACTTAACCTCAATACAGCTGGGGTGGGTGAAGGAATCAGAGAATCCCTGCAGCGTGGAAGTAGGCCATTCAGCCCATCAAGTCCACACCGACCTTCCAAAGACCATCCCACCCAGATCTGTCCTGTTACCCCATCCCTGTAACTCTGCATTTCCCACGGCTAATCTGCCTAACCTGCACATCTCTGGACTGTGGGAGGAAACCAGAGCACACGGAGGAAACCCACGCAGACACAGGGAGAACGTGCAAACTCCACACAGACAGTCGCCTGAGGGTGGGATTGAACCCGGGTCCCTGGCGCTGCGAGGCAGCAGTGCTAACCACTGAGCCACCATAATTGCTCTTGGCTGCCCAAAATGCTACTGTGCACACGATCCAGAAAATATGCCAAAACGTTTTGCTAGAATATTCTTGAGGCCTTGATTTTCAGATCCACTGGCCCGGCTCAAGTTGGGTGAAACAGACGGCGGAGTATCGCAGTCCATTGTAAACTCTCCCGCATCCCCACACTATGTATGATGTTCCTGCCTGTGGGGAGAAAGGGACTGCTATTGGCCAGCTGCAATTTCCAGTCCGTGCCTCTCCTTATCCTTCACAGTCTAAGAATAACAAGTAAGCCATTCAGGATTAAAATGGGGAAGAATTTCTTCATTTCGAGTGTTGTGAACCTGTGGAATTCTCTCCCACAGAAAACTGTTGGGGCCAGTCATTAGACATATTCAAGAGGAAGCTGGACGAGGCCCTTGTGGATAAAGGGATCAAGGGGTATGGAGAGAAAGTGGGAATGGGATAATGCGATTACATGATCAGCTCTGATCGTATTGAATGTGCAGACTTACAGGGCTGAATGGCCTACTCCTGTGCCCACTTTCTACATTTCTTATCCATTCTATTGCCTGGGGCTCCCTGGTGTTATGTCAGGGAAGTGAGGTGTAAGAATTAGTAATTTTGTAAATAAGGATTCCTCACCCCCAGCCTCTCGCTGTGAAAAGCCGTATCGAAGACACAATAAAGTCATCAGGGGCCCTCTCACCTTTGGTGTCGGCTCTCACATCTTCTGACAGTAAGTTGCCACAATCGTTCTGAGCTGGTCTCCTGCTCATGGTGGGCATCCATATAGAAGCATGTCCTGAAGGTACAAATATCCCAAATCCAGGAAAAGATGCCAAGGCTGTGAAGGGATAGGGTTGGTAATGCACTTGTTAGGGAAATTCAGACCAATAGCAAAAGACAGCAGACACAGGGAGCAGGAACTGTGCAATACAATTCCCACCAGGTACAGAGCAGGAACATTAGTAAATTATGCCTATCCATTATCGGAACACTACACTGCAACCATTTCCAGATACTGAACTCAATTGTGCCAAATCAAGAAGCTTGGGATTGTAGTACTGCTTTGGTTTTGACATGGAATTTATTAATATAATTATCTTTCCTCACAGATTCTCAGTCTAATTACTGCTGGTTTGAGATTAAGTATGTCCCTACATTTCTCGGGTTATGAGAACAAAGGAAACACAATTGTTTCCTTTTTAGCTAAGACATTGTCCATTTAAAACTTGAAAATATCAGCAGCGTTGTTTCTGCTGGCTACCAAATCCACAAATGTGTATGCACGTGAGAGAGAAAGGGCGAGTGAGGATTGCGACTCACCTGATCTTTATGTCTCTGGTCTGCTGAAATATTAATCAAAATTATTATCGGGAAATATGTGTTTTTTACATTTAAAGTGAGAATGGCAGATACTCTACTATCTACAGAGTTAAGCATGTCACTGTGCAACTCATAGAATCTCTACTGTGTAGCCCCCCGAAGAGCATCCCACTCAGACACAACACCTACCCTATCCCTGCATTTCCCATGACTAATCCACCCAGCCTACACATCCTTGGATAACATAGCGTGGAGCTGGATGAACACAGCAGGCCAGGCAACATTAGAGGAGCAGGAAAGCTGACGTTTCTGGTTCTTCAGAAATGCTATGGGAGAAAACCAGAGTGCTCAGAATGGACTTGTGCAGACACAGGGAGAATGTGTAAACTCCGCACAGACAATTGCCCAAGGGTGGAATGGAACCCAGGGCCCTGCTGCTGTGAGGTAGCAATGCTGACCACTGAGCCTCCATTCCACCCAAATGATGGGTATAAACTTGGATCCTCCTGTATTGTGAATAGCCACCACTTGGTTGTTTACGTTTTTGAGATGATCTGCCTCCTTTTACATAACTAACACTAAACCCAACTAATATCAGACTGATGATTCCAATTTTGCAGATAATAATTGAATGCAACCATTGTGGTATTCTATAGATCAGAGTTATAGGGATGTCATTTGTTTATATTTATGTAACAGGTTTTGTTCATAGTCCTTTGAAATGCCTGTTCTTTGCCTTTGCTCTAGGCTAGCTTTCTGGTCATTTCTCCAATTTGATTACTAATTTCCAAGTCTACACTCAGACTTAACCAATCAAGCAGAGTTAGCATAGATTAGTTACAGACTCACATAATCAAACACAAAACAATGAAGGATTCATATATCCCCCTTTGTCAAACTAAAGACATTCTTTTGAGTTAAACACTCTTAAGCAACAAATGTACATGCATTGAGTAATTTCTTAGTTTTCAACTCATCCACTTTCCCTAACTACAGAAAAAGTCTTTGAGATATGAAGGTCTCCATTTGCTGCACTGAAAACTATGAACGTGACCAACACAATAAGGCAGATAATAAATGAAAAAGCTGCTCATCAGAAAATTCATCCCCATAATTATTTTTCACAAAAGGTACTGGTCTGCTGAATATCAAGCATCTCATAATCACTGAGGGTTGTAATCCAAAAGATAAGCATTGGTTCTTCCATAACCATGGTTTCCCATAATCAGTGCATGATAGGGCCCTTAACCGCAACTGACCTATCACCCATGCTTCTGCTCTTGCCCCTTCCTATCATTCACAACAGCATGATCATGTCCCCCTTGTCCTCAATTTTCAACCCAGCAGCCTCCACATTCAAAGAATCATTGTCTGCCATTTCAGACAACTCCAGCAGAATGCCACCACCAAACACATCTTCTCCTCACTGCCCCTTGTCTGCATCTCTGGGACACCCTAGTCCATTCCTCAATAGCCATCAACACCAGCACAACACCCACCCCCCAACTTCCCATGGTGCCTACCCATGTAATTGCGGAAGGTTCAACATCTGCTCCTTAGCCTTTTCCCTGTTCTATGTTCAAGGGCCTAAACAGTCTTTCTAGGTGAAGCAGCAATTCACCTGCACCTCCTCCAATCTGGTCTATTGTGTTCACTGCACCCAACGTGGCCTACACTACATTGGGGAAACCAATGTAGCTGCAGTAATTTGCTTCTGGATAAGTATTGGTTAGTTCGTCATATGTACATGTAGATGCCGATTACCAAAACAATGAATTGCTCAGTAGGAACTCTTGGTTTCCAACACTCCACAAATTTGGCTATGGAGTCTGGCTGCTCTGAACGATGAGCTTGATTCTCTTTCTGCCAGAAACTCTTCTCCCTTCTGAAGTGAACCCTTGTATTTCTGAACTGTACTTAGGAAGACAACAAATAACTTTCTGGGTCTGTTGTAAACTCAGCGTCATTGACAATCCATCCATGAACACTAAAGGGCTTCAGCCTGTCATTTGAATGCGGTCACTTGCTTTCTTGGAGTTGATGCACTTTGGTCACAGATCCAAAAGACTTTCTGACCTGGTTTGAAAAAGAAAAAAGAATGATTCATACCTATCTGTCTCCATTTTAAATTTCAAATCTCCAAATGTAATGTAAACATTATACAGCTTTCATCGCAACATGTTAAAACTCAATCCAGGTGAAAATCCAATTTGACACATAATTCCACAGACTGCCTCTGAAAAGTGAAAAGCAATCAGTGAGCTTGTTCCTTTGTATGCAACAATTACACAGAGAAAAGTGAATTTACTGTTGACCTGTTGCAGAGATCAAGAAATGTATGTTATCATGAAAACAGAATTCACTTGTAGTGATAATGAGGGTGCCACTGCGCCCTCTCCTGTTTAAAATTAGTTCAATTAGAGATGAAAAGACAGAAAACCCCAATAGCAGTAAATATTTCACTCTTTCTTTGAGACCTTCGCTGAGGTGACAAAGAGTTAGTTCAAGGCTGCGTGCCAAATTATATCGGATGTCTACCTTTAAGAAAATATTTTAACTGATTATGTGTCTAGAATATTTGGTACTTTACTGCCTACAGGAATAAAATACTCACTCACTGCAAATAATTTCCTTCATCGACTGGTCCATATCACTCTGATGGGTGAAATTAGACCCTCAATAAAAAAAGGAATTCATCAGAACAGCTTAGTCTCTCTGAGCATTATCATCTATTATGTCTGAAGTTAATGAGTTTAACACACAGAATGTACTTAATTTAAAAGTAGAAGGATAACATAGAATAGAGAGAAAGAGAGTGTCATTAATACTCATTGCCTTTGGGCACTTCTGATTGCAGTTTACTTGTTACTTGTTAATTAAGCAGGAGGCAAGTGTTGATGAACTCATTCATGCACCAGAGATGAGAAGTAGGTGTATGAAGATGAGCAATCACTGTACAGCGTGGCACTGTTCCAAAATAGCAACAAGCAAAATTGCTTTAACCACAACCAGATCTTAAAATCTGTCTCATTTTGTTGCAGATTAGATGATCTGCCCATTTGCTTCTTACATTTGATTTTAAAGGTATGTAATACTTTAATATGAACAGTGATCACAAGTCAGCGAGTTCTGCAGTGTTTGCTCACTGTCAAATAATTCCAATTAAATTTGACATGGAAAGTTTGTGAATCCCTGAGGCTGCAAGAGATCTGTTTCATCTCCACAGTGATTTGACCTGCCTGTATTATTCTTAAATCAAGTTTAACCCTATTCAACAAATATAATCTGTGACCAATTATCATCCTGTTAAAGTATCATTTTACCATTTTGCCTGGTTTTTATAGTTTGCAATGAACGAAACATTTTTCAACAGCACGTTAAAAAAAAGCCCTCCTCTCCCTTCCTCCCAGTTAGCACCCTCTTTCAGTTGACGCCCTCTTCCAGTTAGCACCCTCTTCGCTCCCATTCCAGTCCTCCCCTCTACGAAAATGTCACATAAGAGCTGGAGGTCAGCCTAGAACAGTGCTCTTGTTAAAATCAAAGCACGAAACTATGGATGCTAGAAGTCTGTAATAAAAACAGCAAGTGCATTGAGTAATCAACAAGTCTGGCAACCCCTGTGGAGGAAGAAAGAACAGAATTAATGTTTTTAATTGATTATGGCTTTTCGAAGAGTCACGTTTGAATCTTAGAATCCCTACAATGTGGAAAGAGATCATTCAGCCAATTAAGTCCACACCAACCCTCTGAATTGTATCCCACCCAGATCCCTACACTGTCCACCACATTTACCCAAACTGCACAATTTAGCATCTCAAATCTACCTAGATTGCACGTCTTTGGACTGTGGGAGGAAACCAGAGCACCTGGCAGAAACCCACACAGACACAGGGAGAATGGTGGCAATCTCCACACAGACAGTTACTCAAGGCTGGAATCAAACGCAGGTCCTTGGCACTGTGAGAGAGCACTGTGTCACACTGTCATTTGACTATGTCATTTGACTTGACACATAAGCAAGGAGTTTACTGTAGTGTCAAGCCCCCAGAGTAATCACTCTCTGCTGCTTGAAGTTGGTAGTGAAACACATAATATAGAACTTTTATTGAGAAATAAACTGTACAGTTTTACACCCAGTGTCTTTTATCCCTTTTTGTATCTTTGAATTTCCATGTTGCTATTATCTTGTCATGTCATGGTTGCTCCGACATGAAGTATCTGAGATACTTTGAGTAAATTCACTGCCTTCATATTGACATCAGTGCATAATTTGCTTTGTGGTTTTCCATATCACAGTTTGTGGAATATTTAACAGAAGGTTTGGGTGCTTTCTGAGAAAGAAGTCTTAATTTTTCTTTTAGCAAAGTGCATCGAGACAGGCTGGTGCCGATGTGTATAGAGAGCTTGTTTGGGGACTTGGGAAGATGTGAAGGGCTACCTTAATGCAAAGGGCTACCTGAAAGGGTATCTGGATGTTTGGGAGCTGACTCCTACATGTTCAGGATGAGCCTGCAAGCTACCAGCCAAGGAGCACTCACTGTCCATTCCTCACTCACCTTCCATTGCATTGGAAATCTCAAGCGTAAACGATAGGGAACAAAATGGCTGCGTCCAAACTTGTAGTGGACAAGGTGAGTGACTCGAGCTGTGAAGGAGATGGCTACAGGACCCCACTGATGATAGAGATCTTAAAGTTGAAGAACATTGTGCAGGTAAACACATATAGTACATGAAAGAGCTTGTGTGTTCTCTATTCTAATGCATTGACCCGTCTGTGTGTTGCACCTTCTTGCCACTGACATTGTTGGACATCTCATTGATAGCTAGACCTTTGGAGAGGCTTTGAAAAAAGATGGATTTATACAATGGAACGCCAATGGTGTTGGAATGACTCAATGTCATGTCTACACAATGTTTCTCTTCATCACATGCTACAGGCAGAAGACTATGGAACCTTGTCTGTGGTCATGAACTGATGCCTGATGTTGTGACCCAGCCACTCAGGTCTACATAGAGACACCAACAATCAGATTTTTAAAAAATGCATTTATGGGATGAGGGCGTCGCTGGCCAGGTGACATTTATTGTCCATCCCTAATTACCCAGAGGGCAGTTGAGAGTCAACCACATTGTTGTGGGTCTGGAGTCACATGTAGGCCAGACCAGGTAAGTTTCCTTCCCTAAAGGACATTAGTGAACCAGATAGGTTTTTCCCAACAATCGACAATGGATTCACAGTCATCATTAGACTATTAATTCCAGATATTTATTGAATTCAAATTCCACCATCTGCCATGGCGAGACTCAAAGCTGGGTCCCCTGAACGTTATCTGAGTCTCTGGATTAACAGTCCAGTGATAATACCACTAGGCCATTGCTTACCCCGCAAGGTGGTAGGTCATGCAAGGTTACATCTGTTACATTTATGCAGAAGTGCAAGGTCAATTACAAACCTGTGTCACCCATGCTTCCAAAGTGCACTGAGTAGGTATTCTTCCTCCGATCCCATGTTAATCTAATCCCAGTTTCCACAGATGGGGCGGACAGAGCTTGAATAGCAGTGGTTTGGTTCAGTCAAGGTTTGCTTAAGGAACCCTAGGGGACTCTTGTGCCTGGATGGGTCAGACACGCCGAGAGGCTTCTTGTCAGAGACAGGTTGACCCTCCTCGGCTGGAACTTCAAGAACTTGAAGGAAGGGTGGGGGTGGAGATGGAGAGCCCGGTCACTTCTGGATTGCCCTGAGAAGGGCTGGGGAAAGGATGGTCATTTCACACCAAGCCCGACACCAGAACCTGCAAGTTCCTGGTGGAGAATTGCTGTTCCACCTTCCGATTCCCAGAACGTCCCAGAGAACGTTCGGAATGCGGCTGTGGCCCTTTAAAGATGGTGCAGGTGTAAGGTTGTGTTGGGCTTTAAACAGATATCCATTGAGTTTTTCCAGGGCCAGAAACTGGTGTCACAGAAGTTTCTGATGAAGGGTCTAGGCCCGAAACGTCAAGCTTTCCTGCTCCTGTGATGCTGCTTGGCCTGCTGTGTTCATCCAGCTCCACACCTTGTCATCACAGAAGATGTAGTGGTGAACTGTGATGAGTTCAGTAAAATACAACAAAGTGGGGCCTCATTGGGCCTCCAGGCGAAAGCCCTCTGAAAGCATGGCGATACTCTGAATTAGCCACATGAAACATCAGATTTGGCCCAAAGAATTCAATGTACGTCTTTAAAAAAGGACTTAAATTGTGTCATGTCTACAGGTATGAAAGTTTGCACTGGCCTCCTGGCAGAGCCTGGACAACCAAACCTTTGGCTCAAGTGATTTTCCAGGAGTGGACAGTCGTGTAGCACTGTCTGAATTCTATTGGCTATGAGGCAAGTCAGAATATCCCGAGGATGTGTAAACTACATCATTAATTCAAGTTTCATTTTTGCCTTTGCAGTCTGTGAAGCTTTATCCCTTTGGCTTGCTATCAATCTGTATTCTGTATATTCTGCCCTGCACTCTACAAACACACTTTGACACAACAAGCTATTTATATTCAATGTGTTGTGCTTTTATTTTTCCTCTGGTGAGCTTTGTGATTTGCCCTTTCTAACCTGAGTTATATTGATTTTGATTGAATGGGCTTGTGGGGACAGGAACTGGGTAGAGTAATCCTATACAGCCTCGCTGCTGATCCTCTCAATCTTAACACTTCTACTTGTTAGGTTTTTGCAAGTCCTGTCGGTAGGTCCTTTAAATCTGATACTATTTTAATCTCGACTTTTTCAGTGTACATCAGCTAAAAGTGAAACGCTGAGTTTCTTACACGTGATTTACAGCCTAAACACAACTTCAAGCAAGAAGTGTTATAGAAGCTCAACAGGTCAGGCAGTGTCTGCAGAGAGAGAAAAAGAGTCAACACTTTGAGTCTGTTGACTCTTCTTCAGAACTGAAGAAGGTTGAACAGCGACTGTGTTTATGTTATTGATCGAGTGGAGAGGGGGAGCTAGTGGAATAAACAGTGAGGGTGCCCAGGACAGAGTGTCTCTGACACGCCCTTCCTTTCCCTCTATCAAAGATTCATCCACAAAGTTGAGAGGTTCATCACTCATGTGCAACTCATTTCCTTCACTTCTGTCCTCACCCCTTCCCTTCCATTCCAGAACAAATGATAGGATTTCCCTCGTACTAACTTTCCACCCAACCAAGCCTGTGCATTCAAAGGCTCATCCTCCAGCAGGATGCTGCTGCCAAAAACATCTTCCTTTTCCCTCCCTTGTCAGCAATCCAGAGGGATAAAAGGTACTGCAGATGCTGGAGAATCCGAGATAACAAGCATGGGGCTTGATGAACACAGCAGGTCAAGCAGCATTTCATAAGCTTCAAAATCTCCCCTCCCCCAACCGCATCCCAAAACCAGCCCAGCTCATCTCCACCTCCCTAACCTGTTTTACCTATCACCTCAAGCCACACCCCCATCTCCTATCTACTAACATCATCCTGCCCCCTTGACCTGTCCGTCCTCCCTGGACTGACTTATCTCCTCCCTACCCCCCTACCTACACTCACCTTTACTGGCTCCATCCCCGCCTCTTCGACTTGTCTGCCTCCTCTCCACCTATCCTCTCCTCTATCCATCCTCTATCCGCCTCCCCCTCTCTCCCTATTTATTTCAGAACCCTCTTCCCCTCCCCCATTTCTGATGAAGGGTCTAGGCCCAAAACGTCAAGTTTTCCTGCTCCTTGACCTGCTGCGTTCATCCAGCCCCATGCTTGTTAATCCAGAGGGATGTTCCTTCTGTGAAATCCTGGCCCAGTCCTCCACCACTTCTCATGTTTCCTCGTACCCCTGTGGGATCTTCCCATGCGATTGCAGAAGGTGTAACATTTGCCCATTCACCTCCTCACTGCCCAGGGCCCCAAAATACATTTTCCAAATGAAGCAGCTTTAACTTATACGTCTTTCAATCTGATCAACTGCATTCACCAATCACAACATGATTTGCTTTACTTTGATAAGACCAAACGCAGAACGGGTGAATACTTTGAAGAACACCTGCACTCAGTTTGTAAGACAACATGATCTTGCAGTCACTTGGCATTTCTGTTCACCATCCCGGTTTCATGCCAGCATTTCCACGTCAGGCTGGCTACACTGTTCCATCGAAGCCCAACATTTGCTGTGTCCTCCAGTGATAGCCCCAGTGGGTCTTAGTTTTTTTTTAAATTATAAAGCATTCTATTTTTGTACTAGGGTTTAGCGTTCATCCAACTCCTCCAAGTGAATCTCATATTCATTACCATCTTTAGTGTGACTTCATCATTATAATACATAGGTGGCATAGTCCAAAGAGCACTTTCTCCACTACATCAGCTTACTGGATCCTTTAACCATGCCTGGAGCAAGCTCAACAGCAAGCAAAGAGGAACAGCACCTCATTTTCCACCATTTTCAGTGGTCATCACTGATTCAACAAATTTATAGCATGAATACTGTTCTCCATTATGAATACATCCCTCCCTGCTCTCCACGCCTCCAGTGTTTTCTTCCTGTGGTTTTGCTCTCAACGAAGCTAACCTATTTGACTGTTCATGCCTCTTGATAACATCAGGGTCTTCCTGAGTCTCACAACGCCAGGGAAGTGGGTTCGAATCCAGCCCCGGGCGACCGTCTGTCTGGAGTTTGTACATTCTCCCCGTGTCCATGTGGGTTTCCTCCAGGTGCTCTGGGTTTCTCCCACAGTCCAAAGATGTGCAGGCTACTTGGATTGCCCATAGTGCTCAAGGATGTGTAGATTAGGGGGGTGGTTCTGGGTGGGATGCTCTGAGGATCGGTGTGGACTTGTCAGGCCGAAGGGCCTGTTTACACACTGTAGGCATTCTATGATTCTATAATTGCTTTGTCTTTTGGTCTGGGGCACCATCACAATTTGTTCCACTCATTCCTGCCTTCCTTTTTGTAGATATTTTCTAATTATCCCGTTCAGAGTTGTTATTACACACCCCCGCAGCCATTGGGATTTGAACCCCAACCTCCTGGCTCAGAGATAGGGACACTAACACTGTGCCATAAGACCCCTTCCACCCCATTTTGTAAACAACAAAAATATCATATTCCCGCCCTCTTCAGTTCCGAAGAAGAAACATGGGACTCAAAACTTTAAACTCTGTTTCTGTCTTTACAGATACTGCTGGACCTGCTAAGCTTCTCCCGCAATTTTTTAAAACTGTTTTTATTTTCATACCTCCTGCATCTGAAGTATTTTGCTCTTATAATTTCAAGCAACCTATCCCAGTAGATTGTTACTTTAAAGTTACATTTCTTTCAGGGAACTAAGACCATCAGAGTCATGAGCCAGCGTGATATCAACACTTTGATGGACCGCTTTGAGGCCACAAACCTCTGATTATTGGTTTGCCTGGAGGTGTCTGAACCCAGCCTGTGACACTGATCTTTATAACCAGCAGAGGGTCTGGCCTACTTTGATGTACTGAAGGTATCATGTCTCCATGTAAGAAGTGAGCAGTCATTTTCAGGAATCTGGTTGTGTTTAAATATAGCTCAGGATGGCTGCACAGTTCAATATTTTCTGAAGGATAGGAGCATTGTAAGTTATTACAGTATTAATGCTCCATCTTGAGAACGATTCATTTATCTCTAAGGTCGATAAATGGTTTGTAGCTTATTAATCAAACCTCAGTCCTGTGGTGTGTATATTAACACTGCATATTGTTGTCCAGGCATTGTGGAAAGATCCAGTAAGCTGATGCACTGTAGCAAGGGGCCTTTGGACTATGCCACCTATGTATTATAATGACAAAGACGCGCTAAAGATGACAGTGAATGTGAGATCCATTTGCAGGAGTGGGACAAATGCTGAACCCAAGTAAAAAATAGGCTACATGATAATTTTAAAAAAACTGACATCCACTGGGGGCTATCATTGGAGTCAGAAAATACTGCAATAAATTATTGAGCATTTTGTAATGTGGACATTACAGTGGATGACTTTCATATCGGCAGCATTGTGGTAAAATCTGAAAGAATTCAGGGGCTGTTATTTAAAGGACTCAAAATTCAGTGACTATTCATGTAGCTCCTTCATTGTATGAAAATTTCCTGTTCAAAAGGATCATCAAAACAAAACTAACCACATTAGCAGATAATACTTTGACTGGTGGCCAATATCTTGGCACAAAAGGTTGATTTTGAGAAGCATTTTTAAAGGATGAGACAGGATAGAGAAGCAAAGAGGTTTAAAAATTACGGAGCTTAGTGCCTAGTTAATAAAAGGTATAGCTGCCAGTTGTGAAGAGAAGAAAGTTGGAGTGAGGAAGTGGCCAGATTTGGAAGAGCTCAGAGGAGTTAATGGATTATAAACTTGGAGGAGTTATTACCAGCACTGAGGAGTAAGACAGTGTGAGGGTTTAAGATGATTATATAATTAGGCATAAACACTGTGTTTAAGCATCAGTTAAATGACTATAGGGTAATAGAGGTGCTAATGATTTAATAAACCAAAGGTTTGTCATCAGAATATTGTATGAGGTGAAGGTGCTTCATTCCCAATGGATTTGATTTGCTGCATTATCATCATCTACAGTTGCACCATCAGCATATGCCTGACAATATGGTACATTGTTCATATATGTCCCATCCACAAAAGAGCAGGGCAAATCCAAACTGGACAATTACCACCCATCAGTTTACTCATGATCATCAACAAAGTGTTGGAAGGTTTTGTCGACAGTGATATTAAGCTGAATGTACGAAACACAAACCTGCTCACCAACTCTTAGTTTGAATTCCAACAGGGCCACTCAGCTTCTGACTTCATTACACCTTGGTTGAAACATGGACAAAACAGCTCAGCTGCAGAGATGAGGTAAGATTAACTGTCCTTGACATCAAGTGAGCATCAAGGAGCCCTAGCATCAAGGAGTCGTAGCAAAACTGAGATTCATGGGAAGGGGGTGGAAACTATCTGACGTTTGGAGCCATACCTGACACAAAGGAAGATGGTATCAATAAATGTGGAGTCAGAAAAGCACGAAGGGTTTTGGCCCGAAACATCGACTTCCCTGCTTCTTGGATACTGTCTGACCAGCTGTGCTTTTCCAGCACCAAAATTATTGATTCTAGCTTCCAACATCTGCAGTCCTTACTATCACAAAGGAAGATAGTTGTTGTTGTTGTTGGACGTCAGTTATCTCAGCTCCAGGTCATTGCTCAGAAGTTCTTCAGAGTACTGTTCTTGGCCCCACCATCTTCATCAGCTTCACCAATGACCTTCCCTCCAACATAAGGTTAGAGATAGAGATGTTCACTAATGATTGTATAATATTTAGCAAGGTTCAAGATTTCTCATATGCTGGAACAGTCTGGAACAGTCTAACAACATTCAGGCTTGGACACAAGTGACAAGTAAACTTTGTGCCAGGCAATAAGAATCTCCAACAAAAGAAAATCTTACACTCTCCCATGACATTCAATGTGATTAACCTCCATGAAACCACTAGTATCAAAATCCTGGAGACAATTAACCAGAAACTGAACTGGACCTACCGTATAAATACTGTAGCAACAAGAGTTGGTCAGAGAATGGGGAGTTTTGGGGCAGATAACTCATGTCCAACTTCCAAAAGTCTGACGATGTACAACATACAAGCCAGATGTACGCTGGAACACTCTACTTCTTTGGATGATGATAGGTCCAATAGCCAAGAAACTCAATGCCACCCAGGACAATACTGCCCATTTAATGAGCATGTGATCAACCAGATTAAATACCTTGTGTCTGCACCACCAACACAGGATGCACTAAAGCATCCCACCAAGGCTCCTTCAGTGGAAATCCCTGAGCTCTACCACTTGAAGGACAAGGCCTGCAGATGTATGGGAACACCACCACCGGCAATTTCACCTCACTCACATGCCATGTTGCCTTAAAAATGAATCACTGTTCCTTCACAGTCTCTGACATCATTGGAGATGTACCTACATAAGATGGAGTGGTTCAAGAAGGAAGCTCAACACGAGGTTCCCAAGAGCAAATGGGGATGGACCACAGCTGCTGTCCGAGCTAATGATGCCCACATCCTATGAAAGAATAAAAGAATCTTATCGAGATGGAACAAAGCCAATGATGACAGAGTGATATCATAGCCCTGAAATCAAGCTGCGATATTGTTTTCAGAAATGCCAGTCTACACAGGGAAACAATTGAATCCGCGAGCTTTGCCAAGTAAGATTTTCCTCTGAGGAAATTGGTACTAAATCAAAACGATCATGCAAAGAAAGGACTGGTGTCCATGGCATGGCAAAATAAAACTGCCAAAACTAGATAGGGAATAGATTCTGATATTAGATTAACATTGATTGTTGGAGAGGTGCAGAACAGAGGACTGTGCAGAATGACTGTGACATGTGGCCTGGAATTTCACAAGGGAAAGATAGGGAAATCTTTTTCCCTCCAACTACGGTAAGTTTTACCTGCCCTGTAAGTACTTTGTAGCCAGAACAGAGGAACCCTATTCCTGCAATCTGACCTTGTGTTGGTTTATCATTACCGTGCTTGGTTAAACAATGTAGTGAATCTTTAATCCTGCATATGACATATGGAACACTTCACCATAAGATGATTGATGCTGGGACTCCGTGTTTAAAGAAAAATAAATTCCTGACCGGGATAAATACACCAAGAAAATAAAATAACCATTGTTCACTTAGTGCAGGGAAGGATTTATTAAGTCTGGATGTTGAATCCTGTAGCTGCCCAAAATGCATTTAATATTGGTTTGTTAGGAACAGAAAACCTTATCTCTATTTACAGAAAGATTTTGAAATATTATTATTCAGAGGTCATAATGTAGGATATTCTCAGAAGATCTTATGCACAAGCCTTTGATTAGGATTCCAAGGCAGCCACTGACAGATGTATTAGCCAGCATTGAGTCGCATTTGCTACTGTCATTTAAAAAGATGCAGAGGGGTGCATTATTCTATAATGACAGCAGGAATCTTCACTAAGTGAAGTCTTGGCGCTGTCTTTCTCAATTGGGTAAAAGTCATAATTTGTTCACAGAGTTATTACTCTAACCTACTGTAGATTTTAGTCCTATTTTCATCTTCTGCTTTTCCACAGAATGTCCCCAATATATTAACATTCAAGATTGTAGAACAGATGAGAAGACAATTGATTTCTGCCGTGCTCTGTGAGTAATGTAGGTTTTCTCGCGAGTGAAGGTGAAATTGATCAGGCACTGCTTTATTCTGTTTATTGTATTTGCCAACATGAGGCATGAGAATCCCATGCTTTTTTTCCTCCCCTTTTAGCTACAGGATTAACATTCAAGTGCGAGAGGAAAGGAATAAAAAAAAAAGTCCAGGAGAAACTCAGCAGACCTGGCAACATCAGGGCAGAAAGAGACAGAGACAGAACTGAACCATTTCTGAGTAACAGTCATAACACAAAGTGTTATCTCTCCTTCACTAAGGTTTTGTTGTAGATCTGTAGCTCAGGTTGTGGGTGTTGAGGTTGGTTGGCTCGCCGAGCTGGTTCGTTGTTCCGCAGACGTTTCGTTACTGTGCTTGGTAACATCCTCAGTGCAGCCTCCAATGAAGCGCAGGTTTGCTTTCCGCCTGGTTTTTAAACTCTGGAGTCTGTTGAGCTCAATTGCCTCACTTCCGTTTTTTCTTCGTAGTAGAGTGTTTATGAGGTCGAGTTCTGTGCGTTTATTGATGGCTTTCTTTGTGGAGTACCAGGCTTCTAGGAATTCCCGTGCCTGTCTCTGCTAAGCTTGTCCCAGGATTTTGGTATCAGAGATAAAAGGTACTGCAGATGCTGGAGAATCCGAGATAACAAGCATGGGGCTGGATGAACACAACCCTAACCGGTTTTTCCTCTCACCCCAAGCCACACCCCCATCTCCTATCTACTAACATCATCCCGCCCCCTTGACCTGTCCGTCCTCCCTGGACTGACCTATCTCCTCCCTACCCCCCTACCTACACCCACCTTTACTGGCTCCATCCCCGCCTCTTCGACTTGTCTGCCTCCTCTCCACCTATCCTCTCCTCTATCCATCCTCTATCCGCCTCCCCCTCTCTCCCTATTTATTTCAGAACCCTCTTCCCCTCCCCCATTTCTGATGAAGGGTTTAGGCCCGAAACGTCAAGTTTTCCTGCTCCTATGATGCTGCTTGACCTGCTGTGTTCATCCAGCCCCATGCTTGTTACCCAGGATTTTGGTGTTGTCTCTTTCACTCTTCACAGATGCTACTAGGTCTGCTGATGTTATCCTAACCTTTGTGTTTTTCAATTTTTTTAATCAAAGCAAACGATCCGGGTGCATCCTGCATAGTGATCAGCCACTCGTTGCAGGTTCAGTACGAAGCACAAGTCCCTTCAACAAAACAAAATACTGCAGATGCTGGAAATTTGAACAAAAAATGAATGGAAAGTACTAGAAATCACTCAATAGGTGACAGCAGCACCATTTGTGGAGAGGAAAATTGAGGTTAACTTTTCAGGTGAGAGGTAGACAAACACCCATTCTTGTTTTTGGTGTCACAGATCAATGGGGGCAGACAGGTTCTAGTTCAGGATAGCTTCAAGCACCTGAAATGGTAAACTTTCTCTGAGGCTGACAGACTTACTGCGTATTTTCCTGGCCTCTCTTTTGTTATAGAGTCATAGAGTTACACAGCACGGAAACAGACTCTTCAGTCTAACTCATTTGCGCTGACCAAATATCCGAAACTGATCTGGTCCCATTTTGCCAGCATTTGGCCCATATTCCTTTAAATCTTTCTAATTCATGTAGCCATCCAGATGCCTTTTAAATGCTGTAATTGTATCTGCCTCCGCCACCTCCTCTGGCAGCTCGTTCTATATACGCACCACCCTCTGAGAGAAAAAGTTGCCAGTCAAGACCTTTTTAAATGATTCCCCCCCCACCCTTAACCTATGCTCTCTAGTTTTGGACTCCCTTATCCTTGAAAATAGCTATTCACCCTTTTCATGCCCCTCATGATTCTATAAACCTCCAAAAGGTCACTCGTTAGCCTCTGACATCCAGCCTATTCAGCCTCTCCATGTAGCACAAACCCTCAATTCCAGCAACGTTCTTGTAAATCACCTCTGAAAGCAACATCTTTTCCATAGCAGGTAGACCAGAATCGAACCCCATATTCTAAAGGTGGCCTCACCAATATCCTATACAGTCGTAACATGACATCACAACTCCTATGCTCAATGCACTGACCAATGAAGGTAAGCATGCGAAATGCCTTCTTCACTACCCTGTCTACCTGTGACTCTCCAATTACCTGCGTTTCTAGGTCTCTTTGTTCCGCAACACTCCCCAATGCCCTACCATTAACCATATAAGTCCTGCACTAGTTTGTCTTACCAAATGCGACACCTCACATTTATCTAAATTGAACTCTGTCTGCCACTCCTAGGTCTGTTGGCCCATCTGATAACGTCCCATTGTACTCTGAGATAACCTTCTTCACTGTCCTCTGCACCACCAATTTTTGTATCATCTACAAACTTATTCGCCATACTTCCCATATTCATGTCCAAATCATTTATAAAAATGGACCTAGCAATGATCACTGTGGCACACTGCTGATCACAGGCCTCCAGTCTGAAAAACAACCCTCTACTACCACACTCTAATTCCTACCTTCAAGCCAATTTTAAATCCAATTGGCTAGCTTCCCCTGAATTCCATGCGAGCTAACCATGCTAAACAGTCAATCATGGAGAACCTTGCCGAACGCCTTGCTGAAGTCCATATAGACAACATTTACTGCTTTGTCATCATGAATCTTCCTTGTCACCTCTTCAAAAAAACTCAATCAAGTTAGTGAGATATGATTTCCCACGCACAAAGCCATGTGGACTATCCCTAATCAGTCCTTGTCTTCCTAAATGCATGTAAATCCCTCAGAATCTTCTGCAACAACTTTACCCACCACTGACATCAGGCTCACTGGTCTATAGTTCCTTGGCCTTTCCTTACCACCTTTCTTAAATAGCGGCACCACATTAGCCATCCTCCAGTCTTCCAGCACCTCACCTGTGGTTATTGATGATACAAATATCTCTGCACGGGATCCAGAAATCTCTTTGCTAGCTTCCCTCAAAGTTCTGGAAAACACCTGATCAGGTCCTGAAGATTTATCCACCTTTATGCATTTAAGACCTCCATCTCCTCCTTTTCTCTAATATGCACACTTTTCAAGAAGTGGCTATTTATTTCCCCAAGCTCCTTAGCTTCCATGTCCTTCCCCATAGTAAAGACTGATTCAAAGTATTTGTTTAGTATCTTATCAATCTCCTACGGTTCCACACACGGATGGCCTCGTCGATCTTTAGGGGGCTCTATTCTCGAATTACTCTTTTGCCCTTAATGTCTTTGTAGTTGGTCAGTCTCCATCAATCATTTACATATGCCTAACATGCTACATAGCTTAACATTGCATCTGAAAGGCATTCCTTTAGTATTGTACAAAGCCTGGATTTTGTGCTCAAGTGGGATTTGAACTCACAATCTTACAATTCAAAAGCAAAATAGCTATCAACTGAACCTGACTAATAAAATAATACATTAGCATCCTAATGTGATCTCCTCTGGGATACTTCGTAATTAAGACTGGGAAAATATTCAAGTTGGGGCTGTAATCACTGGAGTTTAGAAGAATGAGAGGTGATCTCATTGAAACATAAAAGATTCTTAAAGGGTTTGACAGGGTAAATGCTGAGGGGAAATTTCCTCTTATAAGAATGTCTAGGACCAGAGGGCGCAGTCTCGGAATAAAGATGCATCAATTTCAGACTGAGGAGGAATTTCTTCTCCCAGGGGGCTGAATGGCTTTGGAACTCCTTGCACAAAGTCAAAAATCAGACAACACCAAGTTATAGTCCAACAGGTTTATTTCAAAATACTAGCTTTCTGAGCATTGCTCCTTCATCAAGTGTAATGAGAAAGGTATCAAGACACAGAATTTATAAGTAAACGGTCAAAAGATCATACAACTGATGTGAATGTATTGAATAAACCCAAAATGGCTGGCTGAGTCCCTCCTGTTTAATCTTCAATCAGTTAGAAAGGAGATGCAGGTTTTGACTGATTATAATGCAAATCCCAGAAGTTCTTTCAAGTCACCACCCTGAGCAACGATTGCCAGACAGAGGTGTTCCCTCCCAGTGGGGTAGCACTTCAGCAGCCAAGACATTTGGCTTCGGATTTTCAGGTAAGCGTCCTTCAAGGTGGACATGAGGATACACAACAAGGCAGAGTCGCCGAGCAGAGGCTGATAGCCAAGTGCAGTTCCCACGGCCTCAACCGGGATCTTGGGTTCATATCATACTACAGGTGACCCCACCACATTACACACACACACACACACACACACACAAAAATCCATGGGGTGAATTTGCATTTGCACGTTTGTATTTGCAGATGCATTCTATTTTGTTCAAAAAGCGCACAATCTGTACACACAGTCAGTCAATAGGGCATTTTATAAATTCCTGCTTTGGAAATAAAACCAGACTAACTCCAAGTTAAAACACAGACAGATTGTAAACAAAGCCTCACACCTAAAATGCATTGTCTGACCTGAGATGTCACCTCTTGTACACACTGATAAAACGTTTTAGTTTTCTTGGTGCAGTGACTCAAAAGAAATTCTGGGACTTGCATATTAATCAACCAAAACCTGCATCTCCTTTCTAACTGATTAAAGATTTAACAGGAGGGATTCAGCCAGCCATGTTAGGTTTATTCAATACATTTGCATCAGTTGTATGATCTTTTGACCTTTTATTTATAAATTCTGCGTCTTGATGCTCTCTCATTACACCTGATGAAGGACCGACGCTCCGACAGCTTGTGTTTTCAAATAAAACTGTTGGACTGTAGCCTGGTGTCGTGTGATTTTTGACGTTATCCAACCCAGTCCAACACTGGTACCTCCAGTTCCTTACAAAAATTGCTGTGAGGCCACAGCCCTTGTGTATATTTAAGGCTGAGATAAATTCTTGATCCACAGGAAAATCAAGGGTTATGGGAATATGGCAGGAATGTGAACATGAGGAATGTTGGATCAGACATGATCCTCTTGAATTGTGGAATGGGCTGTAGGGACAGGCTGTAAGGACCGCATGGCTCACTCCTGTTTCTATTTCTTATTGCAATATAGATAAAATAACAGAAAAAAAGACCAATGAGGGGGAAAACACTTCATAAAAATTACTCATTGATCCCAAAAGGTGATTAAAAAGTCTATAAGTTTATGAGGATCAAAGTTATCATATCAAGTTTTATTATTAAGATACATCTCAAGAAGGGTCTAGGCCCGAAACGTCAGCCTCCCTGCTCCTCTGATGCTGCTTGCCCTTCTGTGTTCATCCAGCTCTACACCTTGTTATCTCAGATTCTCCAGCATCTGCAGTTCCTACTGTCACTGTAAAATCTCCTCTATTTTTGAATACTTGTGAGCAGATAAACACTCAGAAACTCAATGGAGTAGGAAGAGAGATGAGAGCAATACACTTGACATCAAGGCAGCACTTCATCAAATGTGGCATCAAAAAGCTTTGGCAAAATTTAAGTCAATGAAGATCAGATTAAGAATTCTACATTGATTAGAATAATTGACTAACGCAAAGGAAGATGGTTCTCATCATTCGGGGGTCAGTCATCTCTGCTCCATGGCACCACTACAGGAGTTCCTCAAGGTAGATACTTTCCCTAGTCAACTTATTCAGAGATGTTATTACTTACCTAAGGAGCAGATGGGACTTAAAACCAGGCCTCCTGGCTCAGAGGACAGGACACTACCACAGCACCACAAGAGACCAGATCCTCAGGATAATGTCCATGGCTCAACCATCTGCAGTTGCTTCATCAATTAACAACTCTCCATCACAAGATCAGAGTGCGTTCTTCGCTGACGTTCAGTAGCAGCCATAACATCTCACTTATTCATGCAGTTTGTATCTGGGTGCAGAAAGACCTGGGCAATACTCAGGCCTTGTCTGCACAGTGGCATGATAAATCCACAACACACATGTGCCAGGGGAGTGGCCATTTGCAACAAGAGAGAATTTACCTACCTTCCCTTGGCATTCAATCACAACTAAATTCCCCAGCGTCAACATCCTGAGATTTACCACTGACTAGAAACTTAATGGGATTAGCCATTAAGCCAGTACGAATACTGTACCAGCAGGTTAGAAGCTGGGAATATGGCAGTGATTCATCTCCTAACTTCCCAAAATCTGTCCACTATTGATGCATTGAGAGTGCAATTGAATTATTTGCCTAGTCTAGTGCAGCTCCAACAACATTCAAGAAATCCAACACTACCCCGGAAAAAGCAGGCTGATCTTTTTGGCAACATATCCACCCCCTTCCAAATTCACTCCCACCATAGATCGAAGGTCAAAATATCCTCCGAGGTCTTTCGAAGTTTTCTCAACGGCTAATTTTTGGCTTTCTTATTTTTCCATACTTATCATCTCAGTTATTCAGCAATGCAGTCATGTAGCAGCAATACCTTCTGTGTATGATTTGACATATGAAGGTGGGGGAGGAGAATCTAGACTCGTACCAGGGCAGAATTAGAAGAATTAAAGACACAACACAAAAGGAAAGCCTTAAATCCCTCCAAACCCTACGGTATTAAAATCATCACAAAGGAAAAAGGCATAAGTTAACATTTCCTTTCCCAGATAACTGACATAAAACTGACACTCCAAACACACCTTCTGCAAACGAAGGAGATCACAGCTAATTTGTTTCCATCACATGCACAAAGCTGGAACATTTTAACCAGATCGTTACTATCATTTATGCTGCATCGCTGATTTCGATTCCAGGTTTAAAATTTAACAATTGACACAATGTTTGTTGCAATTGCATCCACAATGTTTTCCCCATACCGTAGCTTCTGAACATATTCAACCTTCAGCTAGATTAATTGCCCAATTAATTTCAAGGCCTTTCAAGTAATATTGCAAGCTTATCTGCAGCATGAATAGGTTAAAGACAGCCTATGATTGGAGGATCTGCAGAAATTGTCCATTCTACTTGCGAGAGTGACACTTCCCTGATTGGTCACCCCTTAACTGAATCTTGATGGCTTTCCAGAGTAAATTCTCCCCTTGTCCTTGTGTATTTTGAGCCGCTGTGGCTCAGGAATGTAAATTACCCTGTAATCTCGCAAAGGAAGGTAGAAATAATGCTGCAAAAAAGTGATCCTCAGCTGAAACAGCTCAGAATTCCCATCTCAGCTGGTGCTGCCAAATGCTGTACCTTCTAATTCTCCCTCCAGCTTATCCTGAATGGTTTGCCACGCAAAAGCTGGAGGCCTGTGCACCTGAATATTTAAGATATGGAGTGAACAATAACATTTTGAAATTAAGGGCTGAAAGGGACAAAAACATTTGTTCAAATGCGATGATTCAAAAGTGAAGGAAAAAGATGAAAATAAGCAATATGATGAAAAAGTAGATTGCAACCTTCAACGTTGTAAGAGTGTCAATGTGTCCTTGCACACTTCAAATGATTGAGATTGATATGACCATTGATTGAACAAATTAATTATATATCTATCACACACTTGTGAATAATATTTCACAAAATCTTGAAAATCCAGTGTTGCATGGTGCTTGCCCATAATTACTGCTTTGAATGCAATAAATAAATGAACTGTTAGCTTTTTGCTTCTGGAAAGGACATAATAAAATATCTCCAGTTCATGAAGAGTCCAAGAGGTTAAACCATTCTTTCAAATGCTGATGTCAAGACTGTTTAAAGTACAACTACCTTATTAGTTAGAGCAGGTTTCTGAATACGAGAGCAAAAACAGAAGGTGGAGTAGGCCGTTAGAGCCTGTTCTCCCTTTTAACAAAGAATATAATTGCTTTTCCACCTCAATGACATGTTTCCATCCCACCTCATCTCCTTTAAAGGCCTACATGCTCAAAAAGCTATTCATTGTGGAAGGCAATGGCCAAGAATTATTAATGGTATGCCATTAATTTAAAGACCTAGACAATACTCCGGGGACCTGAGTTCAAATTCTGCCATGGTAGATGGTGGAATTTCAATCCATTAAAAATCTGCATTTGTTGATTGTCAGTGAAAAAAAAAGTTTCAGGTTCACTAATGCCCTTTAAGAACTGATATCTGTCATCCTTAACTAATCTGCCTACATATGAGTACAGACCCATGGCTTGGGCAATTGACATCAGTAAATGAAAAATATAAATCTCAGTTTTGAGCACAGTCAATGACTGAACATTACCGAACATAGATTAGGCATGATCTCATTGAACGATGGAACAGCAAGAAGGATAATCTGCTCTTGTCCGAACTTGTATGATAACTAAATTTGGGACTGTATAAAGGAGAAAACAATACTGATATCATAGTTAGCGTGTAAATATGGCTTCAATCTGTGGAGGACTCTGCTGCAGAGGAGTTGCTATCATGAGGGACAATCATTCTCTACATTTTCGTTCTCCTAGATGTTTAATACAGGACATAATTAGAGAGAGGAGGATGGTTGGCTTGGGTGGCTGGTTTGCAATGTAGAGTGACACCAACAACGTGGGTTCAATTCCTGCACCAGCTGAGATCAAGGGCCATAAGATATGGGACCAGAATTAGACCACTTGGCCCGTCGAGTCTGTTCTATCCATTTGATCATGGCTGATGTATTGCCCAACCTCATTTTCCTGTCTTCTTCCCATAACCCTTGATCTGCTTACAAATCAAGAAGCTATCTATCACTACCTTAAATACACTCAATGACTTGGCCTCCACAGCCTTCTGTGGTAGTGAGTTCCGCAGATTAACCACCATTTGGCTGAAGAAATTCCCCCTCGTCTCAGTTCTAGACGGTGTGAGGCTGTACCTTTGATTCCTAGTGTCTCCTGCCAGCAGAAGCATCTTCTCCACGTCAAGTCTATCCAGGTCTTTCTCAGGATTCTGTAAGTTTCAATAAGGTCCACCACCCCACCCCCACCGCAGCCTTCTAAACTCCATCAAGCGCAGACTCTAGAGTCCTCACTGCTCCTCATAAGACCTGCGGTGCAATGACCCTCAGGTTAAATTACCACCCGTCATCGCTCTCTTCTAAGAGAGCGGCTGAATGGGCCTCTGGGACTATGGAGACATTATATTAGAGATGGAATTGCTTTAACTTTACTAAATGAATCGTAAAGGGGTCATTAGTTTTACCCAACAAAAAAAGGAAACAAGATATCAAAAATGAAATGATTATTCATTAACGTGAAATCCTGCAGAAAACCTAATTTGTGGAAATTGATGTGGACAAAAGATTTTGATTAACAAGAGTTTTCATCATCAGTACCTGGAGATGAGCCCAATTCCTGTGAAACTGGACACACTCTGAGAAAGGATAGCAACACCAGGTGCAATAAAGTGTGGCAACCTCAACAGGTGCGGTTGCAGAAAAGAGGGTTCAGATCGGTTAATCTGCACAGTCACCCACTGAGAAACCAACAAAGCAGCTGTCGAGAGCCGCACTGTTCCACTTGAGTGCTGTGCAGGCAGTTGTTAGAAATCATCAGCTAGTCCCGTTCACCACTTTACCCAGAATGCAGTCTATTCTGCACAATCCTTTGAGATCTGGGGCCTCTACGTAAAGAAAAGGAAACTTACAGAATCCCTACAATGTGGAAGCTGTCCCTTCAGCCCACACTGATCCTCCAAAGAGTGTCCCACCTAGAGCCCAGACTTCTACCCTATCCTTATAACCCTGTATTCCCCATGGCTAATCCACCAAGCCTGTGCATCCCTGGACACTATGGGGCAATTTAGCATGGCCAATCCACCTAACCTGCACATCTTTGCACTGTGGGAAGAAACCCACACAGTCACAGGGAAGAATGTGAAAATGGCACACAATCACCCGAGGGTGGGATTGAGCCCAGATCCCTCGTGCTGCGAGGCATCAGTACTAACCATGCCACTCTTCAAGTCGTCTTTGAAATTTCTGCAACCAGTTCAGAAATAGTTGCAAAATGCATCATAAACAGGGAGGTATGCAGCTTACCCAATAATAACATCCCATATACACTGGACACCTTTGAAGCAAGCCATTCACAATCCAGCGTTTGTGTTAACACAATGGCAGTCAAAGTCACCTAATTAACCTTACTCTGGATACCCAATCCTGGAAAAGAATATATTTTTCTGCACCAAAGGAGGAAGCCAGCACACATCTCAATCAATACGACAGCTGCAGAGTGCCCTTTTAGCGATAGATACCTTTAATAAACCTGTCTGGATATGGTATGACACTCCTCTGGAGCAGGTGGGACTTGAACTCAAACCGTTAGGGGTTCAAAAGTGAGGATACCTCTCCGGCAGCACAAGCGCCCTCAGCATCAGAGTGATACAATCTAACATCGACTGGATTGCTGCACTGCATGATTGAAAAGACCATTTGGATTGCTTCCTGATGAACAATCATTTATTGATAAGGTAAAGACCACATATTAAAAGGATCATTCTAACTCAGAAACAATTAAATTAGAAGTAATGCCAGAAGACAACTGGAAATAACAAAGGCTTGTGGATGATGACTTGGTGGTACATTCGATTCAACTAATGACAAATCACTGATAGTAATGTGATTGGCTTCTGTGAACTTTGGCGAAATTGGCGCTGTAAGCACAGTGCTGAAAGGTGTTCAGGGATATGCAGTGTGACAGAAATACCATTGAATCTATACTTCCTACTTATGCTACTGTTTTCCACTGGGCAAGTATTGAGTCATGCAACCAACATCGGTTCAAATGCAAAATCCTTTACTTTTTTTAATTTAAAGTCCATCAGATCTGATTGGTCCGAAAACAAAACTATTCTCCACTTGAACAGCACAGGGTCTCACTTCACTCAGTGCAAAGGGAGGGGAGATGTGATATCAGTTCCCTACAGTGGGACTGTGGACACAATTGAGCACAGTCGTCATGCTTTCCACAGTTGAATTGCCAGTTAAGGCAAGGAATTATTGAATCATACAGTAGAGAAGAAGCCCTTCAGCCCATTGAGCCTATGCCATGTGTTATTGATTTTCCAAGACCCTCAAGTGCATCGCATGCAGTGCAGTCAACATCAATGAGAGCGATGGCGAGAATAGTGAAGAAAGCAATCAGGTATTGAACAAGAGCTTCTACAGAAATCCAGGACCATCTCAAATTGGTGTTGACAAGTGAGGTTCCTTTATATCATGAACAAGTCAGGCAAAGTGGTGAATGTTTCATTCCTGGGCAGGCTTGTATTTCATCACTGGATAAAGATCAGTGCAATATTGCAAAGATTTGGCTACAATAAGGAGTTGCAATATTTTTGACTGATTTGAGCATACTTGTATTAAAAATTTTGGAGTTTAAGGCAGCAACCCAGCTGAGAGGAATAAGAGTGGTAACTTAAACAAAATAAAGAACGCTGATGTCTTTACACAACAACTATATGCATTTTAAAAAAGAAATTATTGGTAAACAGAGGCATTGATCTAACTCGTTAGGCCTATCAAGGGTTTGCCAAAAATGACAGAAGTTGTAAACAGCAAAACGGGTCAGGGATAGTAAACAGAGACATTTCAAAACATTCTTCTTCTCCTTGATACCATGTTAGAACTTTAGAGCAGTTTTACGAACACAAAACACATGATACGATGCACAGAAACTGAAAGGTAAGGAATTGACATAACTGACCATGTCCCAAAAAATTCAGATAATTCAAATCATTTAAAGTGTTTCAAAATCTGCAGGAGAAAGTAACACAAACACACATTAAATGATTTCAAAGTTTGTCTCCTTTTAGAGTCATAGAGACAAGCAACATGGAAACAGACCCTTTGGAACAATTCATCCACGCTGACCAGACATCCCAATCCGGTCTAGTCCCATTTTGCCAGCACTTGGCCCATTTTCCTCTAAACCCTTCCTGTTCCCATCCAGAGATAGTAAGAACTGCAGATGCTGGAGAATCTGACATAACAAGGTGCAGAGCTGGATGAACGCAGCAGGCCAAGAAGCATCAGAGGAGCAGGAAGGCTGACATTTCGGGCCTAGACCTTTCTTCAGAAATGGGGGAGGGGAAGGGGGTTCTGAAATAAATAGGGAGAGAGGGGGAAGCGGATAGAAGATGGATATAGGAGAAGATAGGTGGAGAGGAGACAGGCAGGTAAAAGAGGCGGGGATGGAGACAGTAAAGGTGAGTGTAGGTGGGGAGTTAGGGAGGAGATAGGTCAGTCCAGGGAGGACGGACAGGTCAAGGGGGCGGGATGAGCTTGGTAGGTAGGAGATGGGGGTGGGGCTTGAGGTGGGAGGAGGGGATAGGTGGGAGGAAGGACAGGTTCGGGAGATGGGGACGAGCTGGGCTGGTTTTGGGATGCATTAGGGGGAGGGGAGATTTTGAAACTTGTGAAGTCCGCATTGATACCATTGGGCTGCAGGGTTCCCAATGCGAAAAGTTGCCCCTTAGGTCTCTTTTAAGTCTTTCCCCTCTCACCTTAAACCTACGCCTTCTAGTTCTGGACTCCCCTATTCTGGGAAAAAGACCTTGTCTATTTACCCTATCCATGCCACTGATGATTTTATAAACCTCTATAAGGTCACCCCTTGGCCTCCAACACTCCAGTGAAAAAAGCCCCAGCCTGTTTAGCCTCTCCCCACAACTTAAAACCTTTTGAAATGTAGAGGAAATGGAAACAACGTTTTTATGTCAAACAAAACAGAAACTGTGCAGATTTGGCAGTATCTGTGGAGAAAAAGCAGAATTAACAATTTGAGTCCAGTAACATTTCTTCAGAATAGCCCCGGACACATCTGTGCCCAGTGTCACTGCTGCAGTCGTCAGTTCAGTCTCCCTGGGAGTCAACTCAAGGAAAGCCACGGGCCTGGATGTCATCCCCAGCTGAGCACTTAGATCCTGTGCAGACCAGCTGGTGGAGATATTCACTGACATCTTCAACCCGTCCCTCCTACAAGCCGAAGTCCCCACCTGTTTCAAGAAGACCACCATCATCCCCTTACCTGAGAAAACACATGCAGTGTGCCTTCATGACTACCACCCAGTGACTCTGACTTCAATAATCATGAAGTGCTTTGAGACGGTCATGGCCCACATCAACTCTAGCCCTCCAACCTGTCTCAATCCCCTACAATTTGCTTACTGATCTAACAGGTCCACAGCAAGTGCCATTTTCCATGCTCTGCATTCATCCCTGAAATATCTAGACACCAAGGACACGTATGTCAGACTCCTGCTCATTGACTACATCTCCACCTTCAACGCCATTGTCCCCTCCAGACTGATCTCAAAACTCCAAGACCTAGGCTTCAGCTCTGTCCTGTGCAATTGGATCGTCAGCTTTCTGACCCACAGACCACAGTCAGTGAAGATAGGCAACAGCACCTTCTCCACGATAACACTCAACACTGGAGACCCTAAGGAAATGTACCCCTACTGTACTCACTGGCCTAACAACTAACAAATGAATGCCATTTACAAGTTTGTTGATGACACCACTGTGGTATGACGGATATCAAACAACGACAAGTCAGAATACAGAAAGGAAATAGAGGGCTTGGTGACACAGTATGATGAGAACAACCTCTCTCTCAATGTTGTAAAAACTAATGAACTGATCATTGACTTCAGGAAGGAAGGAGGAGAACACACCCCAATCTATATCAAGGGAGCGGAGATTGTGAGGGTTGAGAGTGTTTAGTTCCGAAGAATGATGGAAACCAATGACCTGTCCTGGACTCCCCATGTAGATGCGACAGTCAAGAAGGCACAACAACACCTCTTCTTCTTCAGGCGGCTCAGGAAATTTGACATGTCCATTAGGATTCTCACCAACTTCTACAGATGCACCATTGAAAGCACACTGTCTGGGTGCCTAACGGCCTGCTCTGGCAACTGCTCTGCCCAGGACTGTAAGAAACTACAGAAGGTTGTGTGCACAGCCCAAACCAGCAAGGGAGCAAACCTTCCATCCTTGGACTCCACTTACGCGGCCCGTTGCCGTGGAAATGCTGCCAACATCATCAAAAAACCCTCACCCCAGTAATGCTCCCCTACAACCTCTTCTATCAGGCAGAAGATACAGAAGCTTGAACACAGGCACCAGCAGGTTCAGGAACAACTTTTTCCCTGCTGTTACTAGACTGATGAATGGACTCTCCAGCTTCAAAAATGCCGATCTTGCTAATGTTGATCTTGCCGAGTGCACACCCTGTGCGACATAACCTGTATGTCTCTGTCTAGTTTGTTTTCACCCTATGATCTGTATATCCTTGCTTACTATGTCCTGCTTGTACTGCTCATAAACAAAGCTTTTCACTGCACTTAGGCACGTGTGACAATAAATCAATGATTGTAGCTAGGAAAAGATGGTATATATGCTGAAAAAGGGAGTGGAGGGAAGAGAAGGAGTGAGTAGATAGGTGGACATGGAACCAAAGGAAAGGAAAGAATGTTAGGCAGATATAGGGATGGATCATTGTAAACCAGGGAGAAAGAAAACTGTTCGTGGGGACTATAAGCAGATAAAAATGGGTAGGCTGTGCTGAAAGCAGCCCGTGTCATTACAAGGCCTAAATAGCATTTTGGAGCCTTGGATAGTGAGGGGGATGGAAGTAAACAAGCAGTGAACCTTCACCTGCACTTCATTCAATCTCATCTATTATATTCGCTGCTCACAACGTGAAGATGAAATGCTGAATGGGCGACTGCTTTGTGAGAAACCTACGTTCTGTCCACAAAAACGAACCTGAGCTTCCAATTGCCTTCCATGTCAACACACCACCACATTCCCTGTTGATATTTCTGTCTCGGGCTTGCTGTTCTAGGAATGGCACATGTTAAGATGGGGTTGGACTCAGACGTGATTCAGAAATGCCACAGGGATAAGGTAGGTAGTTCATGACATAAGTTTGGAAAGGTAAAGCAAGAAAACGTGACAGGATTCATTGGGGAAAACTCCAAAAAAGTCAACACGACTCACTGTTATGAACCAGGCCAGACCCCCTCAAAATATTTTAGGGGGGTAGCCTAGACACTAACTTTTTCTAATTTCAAAGACAATGTAAAGAGTTGTGGTCCAGATGCAATTTGATTGATCAAACTACTTGATATAAAGCAAAACACAATTTAATTAAACACTATACTTAAAATACAACAACAGAAGAACTTAAAATAACAAGCATTACTAACTGATCCAATATAGTAACATCACATGAACACACCCTTTGGCAAAAAATGTAAACTCAGAAAACAGATTTTGTCTCACATACAATCCAGCAGCCTAGCAAGAGGACCCCCAGCCTTTGGTTATATTGAGAGAGGGAAACATAGCTTCCACTTCTTCAAGACCACAGCAGCAACTGCTGAAAGCTAATTAAAAACCCTTGATCTGTGAGAGCTTGACAACACCCACTCAAGCTGCTTCTACTGTTCCAACTTAAAAAAAACCCAAGGCCTCACAAGTTGTTTATCCGTGAAATCCCTACATAGACTGCTCACAACAGTCCCCTAATCTCTCTCTGAATGAAACCAGGACAAAATACACCTCTTAAAGCCACAGCAATGTCACATCACACTTAGTTGAAAAAATGTACAACTTTACCCAACATTTTTGATTCTCCAAACAACATTTCTACGAGGTCAATTACTTTACTGTTTAACTGTCCTGTGGTTATAAAGTGTATGTATAAGCCCAAGAAGGAAAAGCTGTTCTATATGTTTACTGATCAAGATCTTTAAGGCACCTGTAGCATTTAAAAGGGATATAATTGTTTGATTAAACAGATGAATATTGTCAAATAAGTCTCTACTATTATAAGATGAACAACGAATTAGACGCCCCACTGAACAGTTGTGGCTTAAGTGGTGAATGTTTATGGGAAAGTGTGACCATGTTAATGGTAGAATCCTCAGTGGGAGAGAGAGAAATTGCTGCAAAGAATGATTTGATGCTTACTACAAATAGATTGACTGAAGGCTTTAATTCAAAAGTTTACCATTCCCTATGTGATCATATGCATGACTCCTCGCAAAGTGTTATTCACATTTCAGGGAGCTAGCGCTTAATTTGAACATTGAGAATTATCTCATTATTTTTGTAATTCTCATATCTGAACACTAGGATAACCTGTCAGGTATAGGAAGTTGCATCTTACAAAACATCAGTTCAGATTTAGCCTCACTAATGACTGAAACTAAATGTGTATATCTGGTTGATATTTGCCACGTAAATATGAGTGATAATTGAGGCTATAATCACAGCCAGATGGAATACTACAATAGCCAATCATTCACAGTCAAGACAAATCCAGAGAAGAATTGATTAGATAATCTTAAATATCAGAAACCAGTTAACATGAGCATGTTATATGTTAGATAAAGAACATATCCATTTTCTTAGTTCGAGAACTGTTCCATTTTTGGAATTTCATTATGGTGTCAGCAGAGCATGTACTTCAGATTTTGTAATGGACAGGAGACTTTGCAGTGTTTCCATGGTAACTCTATTACATTGTTCGTCACTTTTTAGGCTAACTGACTATCCCTCCATTTGTTGAAAAATATCATTGTTGAGGAGAACTGAAGTGCTTTTGGCTTGTTTTTTCTTTTAAAAATCAATCACAGGATGTGGATGTCATTAGTGAAGCCAGTAATCATTGTCCACCCCTAATTGCCCATGAACTATTGCAGTCTGTGTTGTGTAGGTGCAGCCATAGTGTTGTTAGAAAGGGAGCTCAGAATTTTGACTCAGAGACAATGAAGGAGAAGTAATACATTTCCCTGTTAGACTGGTGCACGACTTAGAGGATAACTGCAAAACTACGTTTTCTCTGCCCTTAACCTTCCAGGAGGCAGAGCTTATGGGCTTGCGGGGAACCTTAGCATGTCCCTGCAATGCTTTTTACAATTCGCACACACTGCTGCCACTGCATGCCAGTAGTGAAGGGGGTAAACTTTTAGAGTGGTTCAACAATTGCCAATTGGGTATGCTATTTTATAGAAAGTTATTGAAGCTGCACCCTTCCAGGAAAGAGGGAAGTGTTCTATCACACTCCTGGCTTGTGCCTCGTAGTTGGTGGACAAACTTTGGGGAGTCAAAAATGTAACCTACAATATTGGATTATTCTCTTTTCAAAGGTAGAGCCCTCCGAGGGCAGTTAATGGTAATTTTCACAAGGACAATGAAAATTACAAGCCTAATTAACTTGAACACACTTTCATGAAAGTAACAGCTTGAAATAATGGCTCAAAATTTAATATGATACAGTAAAATACAAATTATATATAAAAACAATACGACTTTCTGTCAGTGTAAATGATTGCATGAATTACTCTGGTCTGAATTCATGCAGAATTTATCCTTGCTGGACTGAACTGTTTTTGCTGTGGCCAGAAGCAAGGAGTCAGCCAACATTCAAAGCTTAGGGTGCACATCTAAAGCCCTTACCGCTAATGAAGAAATGAGACCTACAAACGGATTGCCCATTGTCCTCTCTTCACCAATGCTACCAGATCTGTTGAGTTTCCCTAACATTTGCTATGTTGGTGCCTACATTATGATAATCTATTCATGTTCCACAAAGCCAACCATTGGTTCTCCAAGCTGTTTTATCTATCACTGTTCATTCATATGACGGCGACCTTGCTGGTAAAGACTGCTTATTGTCCATCCTTGAACGGAAGGCAGTTCCAGGAATTTAAACCAGAGACTGTGAAGGAATGGTGATAGAGTTCTAAGTCAGTAGCAAGTGGCTTGGAGGGGAACATGAGGTGGTAGTATTCCCATGCATCTGCTACTTGCGTTCTACAAGTTGGTGAAGGTTAGAAATTTGGAAGTTGCTGCTGCAGGAGCCTTGGGGATATATCCTGGTACATATCATAGATAGAACACATTGCTGCCACTGCTTGTCATAGAATCAAACAATCCCTACAGTGTGGAAGCAGGCCATTTGCCCCATCAAGTTTACACCAACCCTCTAAAGAGCATCTCAACCAGAACACCTCCCTATCCTATCCCTGTGACCCTGCATTTCCCATGGCTATTAAACCTAACCTGCACATCCCTGGACACTATAGGCAACGTAGCATGATCAATCCGCCTAACCCATGCATCTTTGTGCTGTGGGAGGAAACCAGAGCACCCAGTGGAAACCATGCAAACACGTGGAGAATGTGCAAACTCCACACAGACAAGTGCCCAAGGCGGAATCGGATCTAGGTCCCTGGCGCTGTGAGGCAATAGTGTTAACCACTGAGCCACCGTGCCACCCTTTTATTGTCAGGGCCCGTACCTTGGCAGTCTCCAGCACCTTCAGCCATTTCTTGATTTCATGTACAGTGAATGAAATCGGTTGAAGACTGGCATCTGCGATACAGGGGACCTCAGGAGGAGGCTGTGATGTATCATACACTTTGCACCTCCAGTTCAAACACAACTCGCCATTGCATCTCCCAGGTGAATTGTAGTCCAAATTGCGATTGGTAATGGTTCTGAGAAGCTACTTGAGCAATATAACTATCTTAAAGATGCTTCGAAAATGCAGATTGCTGCAATGAACTCGCTCTGTTACACAGTTGCCCATAGGTACTGGTAAGCCTTTTCTCTCGTTGCCTCTGACCTTTTCACCCTTCATGAACAAATGGCATCAAATAAAGAACAGCTGAGAGACTGATCACTCAATAAGATTGAATTCATATTATTAGCTAAATGTAGGAAGTTGGTACAATGATAACTCCACATTATCATGCTTTACGGATTCATCAGAATAGGGGGAGCTGGTTTAATCCATATAAAAGTACACAAAGGCCTGCAGTATTTAAGAAGCATAGTAACGAAAACAAGCCGAGCCAACACATAACCTGCCTCTTAAATCTCATGCAGTAATTATATTGCAGATGAAGATTGCACTTTGGTTTAAATTGTACTAATTCAATTAAAGCTCCAAACTCTAAAATCTATTAATTGCTAAAATAAGAACATGGGGTTAAAAGCTTATTTATTCCAGCGGTAGATGCAGAGAACTGTCATGTTTCTTTTAAAATGTCAGACGTTGCAATTATGTGACAATAATGGATTCTTAAAAGCAGCTGGTTGAACATTATTCAGTACCCTACATCTTTTCATTAATTCTGCCATTTCTTGGAGATCTGTGGCAGTAGACATTCATAAAATAAGTCCTTCAGCAGTTACACGTAGAAGCATCTGAAATGCACTTAGCAAATCCACATTTCTGTAAATATACAGGCTTTCTAGCTGAAACACAGAAAGCACCAATTATGTCCAGCTCTCTGTTGTTAAAATTGGTCACTATTCAAAGATTATCCATGCACAACTAACACCCAGCTTCTCTTCTTCACTCCAAATTGTCTTCTAAAACTATTTTCCCTTTCACGTTCGCTATCCAGTTCAATATCATTGTGCGTAGAACTTAACAGACTCTTATGAGAAAAGAGACCATCCATTCAGCTGCCTTTATCACTTCCCTGACTTCCTCAGCACCCCACAACCAAATTTCCCTTAATGTCACCCTTACTTTAGCACTGAACTCACAGCTTTCTCACACATTCAACCTAATCTGCTACCTGGTCTCTCCAAGATCATTCTCTCTGATACCTGCCTCCTGCTCCCTCAACCTTTTTCCAATTAAATTATTCACCACCAACTTCCATTCCTTGACCCAATGTTACCTAATATGCTAGCAGTTCTGTCTTCCTGGGCACTGCCCCCTTCACCCCTTCAAAACCACCATTATCACTCAGCTGCTTAAAATCTCTCCTCATTCCTTCTCTTTGCAAAGTATCAATTCATCTTCAATTTCTCTTTCCTCTCCAAAGTCCTTGAATGTCCTGTCACCCTCCAATATCCATACCCAGCTTTCCTTCAATTCCATATTTGAAAAGCCTCCAGTTCATTTTCATCCATGTTGCATTACACAAATAAGCCTTGTCAAAGCTACAAAATTGTATTCTATTGGAGGATGATCTTGCCAAATGTTTTCCCTGCAAACTTTTTGACATGTCTACAAAACCTAGATGTAGTTCATCATACCATCTTCCTCTAACACTTCCCCACTGTCATCCAGCTGGGTGGACATCTTCTTGTCTGATTCAGTCATAGAGTAATACAGTATGGAAACAGGCCCATTGGCCCAAAGTGGTCCATGCTGACCATAGTGTCCACTCAGCTAGTTCTAATTGCTCGCATTTGGTCCCTGTCCATCTAAACCCTTCCCAATCATGTACCTATCCAAATGCTTTTTACGTGTTGCTACTGTACCTACCTGACCATTTTCTCTGGCAGCCTATTCCAAATACACATAACTCTCTGCGTGAAGAAGTTGCCCCTCAGGTCTTTCTTAAATCTTTCCCCTCTCACCTTAAACCTGTCCCCTCTAGTCTGCAAATCCCTATCCCTGGGAAAAAAAGACAATATGCATTCAGCCTAACTACGCTCCTCATGATTTTATACACCTCAGTAAGGTCACCCCTCATTCTTCTATGTTCCAAGGAATAAAGTCCTATCCTGGACAACCTCTCCTTATAACTCAGGCTTACTATTCCTGGCAACATCCTCGTAAATCTTCTTTGCACACTTTCCAGTTTAACTAAGTCCTTCCTATAATAGGGTGAACAAAAGTGTACACAATACTCCGAATGTGGCCTCAGCAATGACTTATACAACTGTAACATAACATCCCAACTCCTAAACTCAATGCCTCGACTGATGAAGGCCAACATGCTAAATGTCTTCTTCACCAAACTGTCCACCTATGACACCACTTTCAACAATCTATGTACTTATACTCCAAGTTCCCTCTGTTCCACAACACTCCTCAGAATGTTACCATTTAGTGTATAAGTCCTAACTTGATTTGACTTTCCAACGTGCAATGTCTCACATTTATCTGTATTGAATTGCATTTGCCAATCTTCAACCCACTTCCCCATCTGATCAAGATCCCTCTGTAATTTTTGATGACCTTCCTCACTTTTAATGATACCTCCTAATTTTGTATCATCCTCAAACTTAATAATTATGTCTTGTACGTTCATATCCAGATCATTTATGTAAACAACAAATAACAAAGGTCCTAGCACCGACTCCTGTGGCACACCACCAGTCACAGGCCTCCAGTCCGAGAAACAACCTTCAACCATCACCCTCTGCTTCCTACCATTGAGCCAATTTTGAATCCAATCAGCTAGCTCTCCCTGGATCCTATGTGACTTAATCTTCATGACTAACCTACCTTACGGCCTTACTAAAATCCATATAGACAACATACACTGCCCTATCTTCATCTATCCCTGTGGTTACCTCTTTGAAAAACTCTAAAAGCTTGGTCAGACATGACTTCCTGCACATAAATCCATGCTGACTATCCCTAATCAGAACTTGACTATCCAAATGTCGGTTGATCCTGTCCCTCAGTATTCTCTCCAATAACTTGCCTACCACTGATGTCAGGCTCACTGGCCTGTGGTTCCCTGGCTTGTCTTTGCTATCTTTCTTAAACAACAGAATAACATTAGCCACCCTCCAGTCTTCTGGAACTTCACTAGTGGCTAAAGATGAGGCAAAGCTTTCTGCAAGGGCCCCTGCAACTTCTTCCCTAGCCTCCCAAAATATCCGAGGATGGACTTAGTCAGGACCAGGGAATTTTTCTACCTTAATGCGCTTTAAGGCTGCAAACACCTCCTCTCTGGTAATGTGTATGCAGTCCAAAACGTCCGCACTTGTTTCCCTTATTTCCTTAGCATCCATGATTCTTTCCTCAATAAACACTGAGGAGAAATATTCATTAAAAATGTCCCCCATCTCCTGTGGCTCCACACATATGCTGATCTTTAAGGGGACCTATTCTGTCCTGAGCTGCCCTTTTACTCTTAATGTAGTTGTAGAACCTCTTGGGATTATCTGTAACCTTATCTGCCAGAAACCCTCTTTTTGCCCTTCTGATTTCCCTCTTAAGTGTGCTCCTGTACTTTTTATAATTATCTAGGAATTCACTTGAGCCTGATAGCTTAAACCCAATGTATGCTTTCTTCTTTCTCCTGACCAGAGCCTCAATATTGTTCGTCAGCCAGGGATCCCTAAAGCTGCCAGCTTTTCCCTTCACCCTAACAGGGACATACTGGCCCTGGACTCTTGATATCACCCTTTTAAAAGCCTCACACTTGCGAGTCATTCCTTTTCCTTTCAATAGACTCACCCAATCGACCTCTGCTAGATCCTTTCTAATGGCCCCAAAATTGGCCCTGCTCCAGTTCAGCACCTTAACCTGTGGACCTGTCCTACCTTTTTTCCAAAACTATGTTAGAACTAAGAGAGTTATGGTCACTGGACCCAAAGTGCTCTCCGACTGACACTTCAGCTGCTTGCTGGATTTCCTTTCCTCAGAAGAGGTCCACTGTTGCCCCATCCCGTGTAGGGATCTCTACATAATGATTTAGGAAACTTTCTTGGACACATTTGACAAATTCCACCCCATCTGGGCCTTTTACACTCCGACTGGTCCAGTCAATACAGGGGAAATAAACTTCTCCAACGAACACGGCTCTATCATTCCTACAACTATCTGCAGTCTATCTATCCATTTACATGTAAGCTGGAGAATTTTAGCAGCTTCTTTGCAACCCCTGAACTGTAAATGTTGCTGACCCCAAGGATTTATCCTTTGTCCTTCCCTATTTCTAATCCTTATGCTGCTCCTCAATATTTTCATCTAAAAATGTATAAGGTTCCAAAAAACTCCTGTGTTGCCTCATTCTACCTCACCATCACCACTTTCTACTATTCGCTATCATTAATTTGTCACATGTGTACTTGTCTGACATCTGATAATGGATGAGCTGAAATGCCATTCAACTACATACTGGGAAGGCTGAAGCTGTGTCGCTTTGTCCCTTACAGACACACTGTTCCTAAACCTTGCTGTCGTGATTGATTCTGAGATCAACTTCCCACCATATATCTGCTAAACATTGAAGACTGTTCACTTCCACCTCATTATCTCCAAACTATGATCCTACCTCAGCTCATCTACTGCTGAAACTCTTTTTTAAGTGCCTTCGCTGCATAAGGACTCAACTATTCCAGTATTCTCTTGGCTGGTCTCTCATCTTTCACCCGCAATGGAATTGTGTCATGTTGCTCTGCTTTAAGGGTGTGTCCTCTGCCCTTTTCTCCACATCTCGTGGTTTTCAACTGACTTCCTCAGTTGCTCATAGAAACCTCTCTCTTTCAATTGCAATAAGCAGTATCTGTAGGAAGAAGAACACTTGAAATAATTATTACTGCCTTTCTTGTGTGTGATTAAAGAAACAATCTTCCCGATGGATTCTCCAACTGTAATCAATTGTCGTTCCTCAAGGTAGTTGCCTTTCCTGCTGTAACCACCCAAAATTTGATGTTTCTACCTCTGGCCATGGCTTGTAACACTGAACACAGGATACTTCCTTAGGGCTTGGGGCAACTTCTGAAAAGAACAAGGACAATCATCCTCTGATAGCTCAAATGCCACCATTCATCTAAAATCCTGTTGCCCTTGCCTGAACCCAGTGCTTGTTGCATCTAGACGATAGTATAACAGCTTAATTAGGAATTTCCTCCCCTAAATAGGCAGCATTGTGGCTCAGTGGTTAGCACTGCTGCCTCACAGTGCCAGGGACCCGGGTTCAATTCCAGCCTCGGGTGACTGTCTGCGTGGAGTTTGCTCATTCTCCTTGTGTCTGCGTGGGTTTCCTTCAGGTGCTTCAGTTTCCTCCCACAGTCTGAAAATGTGCAGGCTAGGTGGATTGGCTGTGCTAATTGCCCAGGAATGGTTAGGTTAGATGGGTTAGACATGGGGAAATTAGGGGAATGGGCGTGGATGGGATGGTCTTCAGAGGGGCGGTGTGGGCTTGTTGGGCCGAATGGCCTGTTTCCACACTCTAGGGATTCTATGATTCAAGTACAAGTCTTGTCCTTTGATTCTACTACTCTAGAGGTGAAATAGTTGGTGAAGATCAATATATCGATCACTTTAGAATCCTAAAATCAGCAATCATTTCAAATCAGAACATTTCCACTTCTGTGAGAACATATCCAATTTACATAATTACTCTTTATAATCCAATCCCCTTGCAAGAAGTGAGACAATCCTATGTACCTTCCTAATCACTCTCTGAGTTTGCAACATTCCATGAATTCCTCACCTGATCTATCATTGTCCCTCCGATTTTAGCAGTCATCTTCTGCCTTAAAATCCCTCATGATAGTCATCGTATCTTTCTGATTGAGCTCCCACTATTTCTTCCTTGATACCCCATCTTACACCTCCCTCCCCTCCCCCATTACGTGAGTAACAGCGTGGTTACTGTGAGGTGACTTGTACATTGCTTCCATCGGTGACTTCAACTGTGACAGGCATCGCATGCGAGCTCACTTGATGGTCGTATGTGAATACATTGGAGAGCAATCAGACTGGCCTATTGTTCTGCCCTTTTGCAGCAGCATTTTGGTTGAGGACGGTTCAGCACAGTTTTGTGATTGAACATGGCAATCTCAGCCTCACAAAATGCATTAGTTTAAATAGTACCTGATGACGCTAGAACAAGAGGCTTAATTATCCACTCACTGGCTGTGGGAAATAAAATAAAAGGCAATAGCTGAAGCTGCTGCAGGGTCTAATTGCAAAGTGGAATAAAACAGCAATCTTAAGACTCCAAATACGTTCTGCACTCGGAAGGAGAGCAAGCGTGCCTCAGGCTACATCTATAAGCTCAAATTTAATCATTTCAGAAATTAGTAGTTGTTCGCCAGTACAGTAACGCAGCACATTTCCACTCATCTTCCCCTTGTCTCCCAAGGCGGCATAACCTCATAATATTGATGCATCCCTCAGTCTTTCGGGCAATGTCATTACACACGACTGCATGTGTGAAAGGAAGGTGCTTTGGTTTATTACAAGGACTGATTGTGCTCATAGTTTGCATCTTCAGATTGCAGCCAAGAGATTTCCGAGTAGCAGCATGGCAATGACATTCTTTATGTCATACTTTCTCATCACAATCGCCTCATCCCCATGCTTGTACAGTGCTGAAAGCTGATGCAACGGACAAGCTAGCAAAAAGACTCTTGAAGAGATTCATGCCGATCTGTGTTATTTTGAATTTGGTCAAGTGCCTGCATAGAATTGGTATCGGGAAGCAAGTCTTTTTATTTTTCTTAATCATGTTTCATCCTTTTTTTTAATACTTTTTGTAATTGCTTTGAGGTAAATAATAGAGATAGAATGAATCTGCAACTCAGCATGAATGGAAGTGTTTCAAGTTCCAACACACTAAGGTTGATGTGACTCAGGCAGTTGTGCAATTGTTCAGTTTACTGGATTTTACCTCTGGAATGTGAGTTCAACTCCAACCTTAAATTCATGGATACAAGTGCCTCAAATTGAGAAGGCAGGAGGCTGCAGTCAATGAATTACAAACACATTGAATTAAATAACGGTAAATTAAATTAATACAGACTGGGAGGAAAATGAGCAACATTGGTTTATAATGAAAATAAAACATTTCTTTCAGCTTTGCTGGTCCCAGCACCTTTGTATTTTATAATATCAAGATAATCTGAAAGTGACTGAGCCAAGGAAGGATATTAGATATATAACAATGGAGCACGAGTCCAGTGGGATAAGTTAAATGAGTGAAAGAACATAAATTCAAAAAGAGATTTTCTGGAAGAAAAAGCACTTATTCAACAGATGATTGTTGACACAGGGAATATTCAAAATGAAGAAGAATTCAAGCTCGAGTGCTACAAGTCCCATTGACCTGCTCCAACCTTGAGTTGTGACAGGGCAACGTGACCTGTTTTCTTAATCTTTGGGGTTGCAGGTTTACAACATCTCATCTTCCTGGCTGCAAGAACTTCACACACCATGAGCTTGGACAATTGCAGCTTTGTTGCTGAGAAGATGTGAACCTGTTTGCAAAAGCATGAAAGGAATGACTTGCCTATTTCAGAGGGTAGTTACATCAACCACATTATAATGGGTCCAGAGTCAAATATAGGCCAGACCAGGTCACAATAAAAGTTTCCCTTCCCTAAAGGATATTAATGAACCAGAGGACAATTTTTTCTACAAGTTATTAACTATTAAAGATAGTTTTGTTTAAGGTCACCATTATTCAGGCTGACTTTCATTTCCAGATTTATTTCATTGCATTTAATTTCCTCCTATTTCAATGCCACCACTTCCCTGTAGCTTAGATAACTTGGTAACCAATTTTCACATAGCTAACACCTACAAACAATATGATAATGATTAGGTAACAATAATGTTCAGTGATAACGATTAGCTAAGGTACTGGAGACACTAACTTGTTCTTCTTAAAAGTAATGCCATTCATCTTAAAGAGCAGACAGAGTCTTGGTTGAACATCTCATCCAAAAGATGGCAATGTTGATTGTGTTGAACTCTCTCAGTACCACAGTGTGGTCCCAGCCAGCGTAATGTGTTCAGAAGAGTAGAGCACAACTTGAATCTACAAATGTCTGACTTAGGCACAAGTGTGCTACCAGCTGAGTTATGGTTACAATGCTGTGTCTGTTACACATCAAGGGACCTCAATGCTGGTGAGGAAATGGAAAGGCTGCCCTGAAATAGTATTTTTGTGCATTGATTTGGACTGGGTAAATATAGTTTTGTTGCATCACTATAGTCTCATTAGAGAGGAACAACGGGTGGCTATTTAACCTAAGGGCCACCATACCTCAGACAAGGCGTGAGCCTGACGAGCAGAGTCCTTCATGGTAATCTCAGGTAGTGATGGAGAATTGAACTCATGCTGTTGGCATCACACTACTTTGCAATCAACCATCCAGCGAAATGAGCTAAACCGATCCCTATTCAATACAGGTAACTTCACACTTGATATATTTACAACTAAATGAAACCATGTAGGGGGATTATGTCTGGGATTTTAGGCCCTCATGAACACATTTGTATGAAGTGTAATGTTTCATTATCGTGACAAATATAAATGTTTTTGATGCCGAAAATGTTTGTCAAATTGACTTATTTTTGAGCACCAACAAACCTCATCTTGATAGGTGGAAGATCTTTTCAGAAGGTACCCGACCAATACTGCCCTGGCTCTGTGCTTGGGCCAATAGTAGATAAACCGGCATCAGACTTCTTTGCATTGGTCTGCAGTTTAATGATAGACAGAAGCCTTGAATGGACTCAGTCAGGACTGTAGATGCTGGAAGCCAGAGTCAATAAATGTGGAGCTGGAAAAGCACAGCTGGTCAGACAGCATCCACCTCCCTCCCCTCCCCCTGCCCAATCCTGACGAAGGGTTTCGGCCTGAAACTTTGACTTCCCTGCTCTTGGATGCTGTCTGGACAGCTGTGCTTTTCCAGCGCCACATTTATTGAGAAGCCTTGGAATGTTTTGCTTATCAGAGTATGTTATCACCGAAACCCAGTTAAAAGAAGAGAATGCACAAATAGGGAAGCAGTTTGAAAGACACATCATTATTCTTCCAGGTGAGAAAACCATACTATCAGAACTCCTTTCAAAGTTAGAAACACACAAAATTATCAGTCTAACTCAAATGCTTTGGTTCTTCATTTTTCATCACATTGCAAAGTCTCACATGAACTTAAGTGTACTCTCGTTTCATTGGCTCAAATATGACATTCATAATATGAATAATAACCAGCTAATACCAACAGACATGAGTACTATGTAGTTAGGCTTTGGTAAGCTTGGATAGCTGATTGTAATAACACTAACAGTGTGGATCCAGTTCTTGCACTGACTGAGGTTACCATGAAGGACTCTCCTCAACGTCTTCCTAAGACCTGCCTAAGGCTTGGTGGCCGTCAAATTAAACCATCACCTCTCACTAATGAGACAGCAGCATATGGCCTGTTAGAGAGAAATGACTGGTGGTGATTTAACCTAAGGGCCACCATACCTCAGGCAAGGGGAGAGCTTGAGAAGCAGAGTCCTTCTGGTAACCTCAGGGAGTGATGGGATTTGAACTCATGTTGTTGAATTCTGGACTCTGGCAATTTTACCTAACACCTCAGGCTATACTTAATAAGTTCATATTCCTGCTTATAAAACATTCTGGTGACACAAACATAACTGGTTAGCTCAGTCTGTTGTACCCTGACGAGTGGAGATGATCTTTTGCTGTCAGTTAACACCTTCAGATACTCCTTGTTTTATGCAGCAAGGGGTCGGAGGGAGAAGATGGAAGGCAATAAGATCAAACAAGTCATTTATTAAATTGCTATTCAGTTTCTTAACTCAGGTTAGTGTATGAAATTAACAGCTCGAATTAAATGTGTAAAAGAAAATCCAAGGAGATTACCCTCTGCCCTATACCTGGACTTTGGGTTACATACAGTACAGAGATAGGCTATTCTGCCCAACAAGTCCATGTTTGTGTCTACATTCCAACAAATTTCCTCCTGCTGTCTAATTCATTCCCTTCTACTCCCATAGCCCTCTATTTTCTTCTCTGCCATTGGTTATATCAAGCCCTCTGTGAATGAATCACTCTTCTCTGCTTGCAGTATCCCATGTGGCACAGAGTTCTACAGTCTTGTGTAAAGTCACAAGCCTGACTGTCAACATTGTTTTTCTCTCTCTGCACTGTGCTTTCTGTGCTTTTCAGTATTCCCAGCATGTCCTGCTTGTATTCCATACTCCCACCACGCGTTGTCTAAAGATGTTTCTCCTGCATTCTTTTTTAACGGTTACTGTCTACATTCAATTTATAAGTCCTTTTTCTAGACTCAACAATGCAAGCAGGTGTTTTTTTCTTCAAAGGCGATCAAAGCCCTCTGAAATTAGACAGCTCCTTTTTCTCAGGCCTCCACTTAGACTTCCCAAACCATTGATGACTAGTGGTGTTCCGCAAGCATCAGGGCTGGGACCTCTGTTGTTTGTAATGTATATAAATGATTTCAATGGAAATGCAGGTGGTTTGATTGATAATATTGCAGATGACATGAAAATCGGTTGAATTGTCAATAGTGAAGAAGGTTATCAAAGGATACAGCAGGATATGGACCATTTGGAAATTTGACAGAGAAATGGCAGCTGGACTAGTGTGAGGGGATGTATTTTGGGAGGTCAGATGCAGGAGGAACGTATGCAGTAAATGGCAGGACCCTTAGGAGCATTGGTAGACAGAGGGATCTTGGGGTACAAGTCTGTAGCTCCCTGACAGTGTCAACACAAGTGGTTGAGGTAGTAAAGAAGGAATGTGGCATGCCTGCCTTCATTGGTTAGAGCATTGAGTATAAAAAGTTGGTAAGTCATGTTGCAGCTACATAACTCTTTAGCTAGGCTGGACTACTTTAGTTTGGAGTATTCTGTACAGTTCTGGTCACCACACTATAGGAAGGAGGCTTTGGAGAGGGTGCAAAAGAGGTTTACCAGAATGTTGCCTTGATTGGTGTGTGTTAATTATAAGGAGAGATTGGACAAACTTGGATTATTTTCACTTGAGTGTCGAAGGCTGAAGGGCAAAACTAAAGAAGTATATAAAATTATGTGAGGCTTGGATAGGGCTGGTCATCAGAGTCTTTTTCCCAGCGTGGAAATGTCAAATACTAGGGGGCATTGGTTTAAGGTTGAAAGGGGAAAAGTGTAAGGGAGAACTGTGAGGTAAGTGCTTTACACAATGGGTAGTATGTCCTGCAACACACTGCCAGGGGATGTGATAGAAGCAGCAGGGTGGCTCAGTGGTTAGCACTGGTGCACCACAGCGCCAGAGACCTGGGTTCAATTCTACTCTTGGCCGACTGTCCATGTGGAGTTTGCACATTCTCCCTGTGTCTGTGTGGGTCCCCTCCCACAGTCCAAAGATGTGCAGGCTAGGTGGATTGGTCATGCTAAATTGCTGATAGTGCTCAGGGATGTGTAGATTAGGTGAGTTTTAGGGGGATAGGTCTGGGTGGGATGCTCTGAGGGTCAGTGTGGACTTGTTGGACCAAAGGGCCTGTTACCACACTGTTGGGATTCTATGGTCATATGATAACAATGTTTAAAAGGTATTTAGAGAGAGTCACATCAACAGCAAGCGATATGGGTGATGTGCAGGCATGTGGGATTAGTTTAGAATGGCATTATGGTTAGTACAGACATGGGGGGCTGAATGGCCTGTACCTATGCTGTACTGTTCTATGTTCTAAATCCACTGAAAAGAGCCCATTCTGCTCATGGTTTCCTGACAGATGTTTTCTTTCAGTTCTGGTAACTTCCTGGTGACTATTTTCTGCCCATGTTCCAGTGGTTTATAGCTTATAAAAACTAAAAATGCAGACTGTACTCTAAAGTTTGATAAGAATTGAACATGGCTCCCTACTTTTGTATTCTTGTCCTCTACAAATGGGTATCAAGCTGGTTACAAAGTAGAAAACAGGAACCAAGGTTAAAGGTATTTTCTCAGACTAGCAAAAGATGAGTGCTGGTGTTACATAAGAATCAACACTGGGACCATTTCTTCATCTTCATTTGGAATCAGAGATACAACTTCAAAGTGTTCAGCTGACTCAAACATTGTCAGAGCTGTGAGAGCACAAGTTGGTGGTGGTATACTGCTGTTAATGTGCACTTAACACAGAGGAAGCCTGCAGGAGTGCAGGAAGACATGAATAAAATATCAGAATGGACATGTAATTGGTGGTCCCTACCATCCCTGGTTAAATAAAGAAGTCAGGGAAAGTGTCAGACTTGAGAAAACAGCAAATTGCTTAAGTGGAATTCCAAATCGCTCAAGGAATTTGGTGTCATGGCACATATGATACAAAAGGTTAGGATGCATATAAACACACAACCATGGTCAAGAAGGCAAATGGGATGCTTTCGTCTGTTGAAAGAGGAATTAACCATGAATCTAAGGATGTTATGATTCAGTTATGCAGTGCATTGGTAAAGCCACATCTCAGATGCTGTAGGCAGTTTTGGTAGCCTTATCTAAGGAAGGATGTAAAAGCATTGGAGACAATTCAGAGGAGGATTACTGGATTGATATCTGAAATGAGAAGGTTGGGCAGGCTGGACTTGTTTACACTGGAAGTAAGAGGGCTGACTTGGTTTGAAGTATATAAGATTGTGAATGGTGTTGACAAGGAGCCATGAAAAAGAAGCTTCCTCTTGGGTTGAGTTGAGTCCAGAACAACGGCGGGCACTTTTTTAAGAATAGGGATCACTTTTCAGGACAGAGATGAGGAGATATGTTCTCTTTATGGATTGTGCGACTTTAGAACTCTCTACCTCAGGAGGTGGGATCATTGAATATTTTTAAGATAGAGGTGAATAGATTCTTGTCAGGTGCAGGAATCAAGGGTTTTGAGGGATAGATGGGAATGTGAAATTTGAAACACAAACAGATTGGCCATGATATTATTGATTAGTGAATCAGGCTTAAGGGACAAATAGTTTACTTCTGTTCCTATTTTGTACATTTGTAAATGAACCTCAATACAAATTAAGGTTTCATATTTCATTTGAAGAAGAAGAAGACCATATGGTCCTTGGGGAAATAAGTGTCTAAATTGGGTAGCACAGTGAGAGACCTGGGATACAAATGTACTAAGCGACAAAAGATGTGAATCTGGTTCATTCCTGTCACTAAAATAGAACAGTAGAGATAAAAGAGAAAAAGAAGAGATGAGTAGGTAAACTTTGGATAAATGTTTGGTTAAACCCAAAGAATTTTGAACAGCTCTGGGTTCCATATTATAAAAAAGATGCAGAGATGGAATGAAAAAGTGTCAGTAGAAGCTTGGGAATAATACCTGAATGGAAGGGTTGCTCAAACTGGACTCTTTTCTCCCCAAGAAAAGAAGACGAATATGTGACCTGTTTGATGTATTTGAAGTTCTGTAATGGTTTGACAGTGCAGACATGGAAGGGAACTTTTGATCAGCTGTGATGCTGCACACATCACTACTGACTGCAGAGAGCTTCATGAATACATGTATACTTGTGGTGCCAAGGAATACAAGGCAATGGACCAAGTGCTGGACAATGGAATTAGAGAATAGGAAGTTTTTGTTTTTGAGTCGTGCAGATTCGATGGACTTATAGACCTTTTTCTGTGCTGTGGACATCTATGATTCTATTAAGGCTTACTTCTCTTTATACATCCTTCTGACTGGGACACCCTGTAGGGAGTTGGTGGCAGGGAGTGGGGAATTGTGGATCGAGGTAGTTGGGTTGGGATTAGTTCAGAGTGCAAGAGAACTGTGTTTTCAGTGGGGGTGGTAGGCTGGGTTGTGCAGTAAATCACTGAGCGACACCTGAAATTAAACAGCGCAAAGGAAGGATGTATTGGCCTTGGAGTGGGCTCAGAGGAGGTTCACGAGAATGGTCCCAGGAATGGAAAGCTTAACATATGAGGAACGTTTGAGGACTCTGGGACTATACTCATTGGAGTTTAGACGGACGAGGGGGTATCTAATTGAAACTTTCAGAATACTGAATGGCCTGGACAGAGTGGATGTTGGAAAGATGCTTCTATTGGTAGAGAGTCTAGGACCCGAGGGCACAGCCTTAGAGTAAAGGGAAGACCTTTTAGAACGGACATAAGGAGAAACTTTTTCAGCCAGAGAGTGGTGAATCTATAGAATTCACTTCCACAGAAGGCTGTGGAGGCCAGGTCATTGAGTGCATTTAAGACTGAGATAGAAGGGTTCTTGATAATCAAGGGCATCAAGAGTTAGGGGGAGAAAGCGGGAGAATGGTGTTGAGGAACTTATCAGTCATGATTGAATGGCGGAGCAGACTCGGTGGACTGAATGGCCTAATTTCTGCTCCTTTGCCTTATGGTCTTCTGGTCTTAAATATTCTAAGGCAGGTATCTGGGTAAGTGGCGCGTAGCTAGCCCAGTTCTCCAGCACTGACATCAATGAATTTTCACAAAGAATCCCAAGCAATGCAAATCTGCCATCGGAAGTTTAAACCTTCCAGGCAATTGAATATTTGAATATGCGCACAGCAGGACTTCCTCAGGATCATGATGCACACCAGCACAGCCTGTTCAGTGTATCACTGCTCCAATACCAGAAAACCAGGCTTGATCTTGCCACTTGCAAGAGTGATGAAAACTAGGGACCACAATCTGTCAGATAGTTATAAAAATGTTTGTGAGAAAATTCAGCAGAAACTTCTTTTTCTCAGGGAATGGGATAGAATGTGAAACCACAAAGAAGAGTTGAGATCAATAGAAGGGATATATTAAGAAGAGATAAAGTCACTGTTACTGCCAGAGGACCCTAGGGCTGCTGTCTCATTAGAGAGAGACATGACTGGTGCGAGTTGAAGGTGATGTTCACTACAGCTGAGGGTTGAGGCTGAGAAGGTAAGATCCTCATAGTAACCACAGCCAGTCTAGGAATGGAATCCATGCTGTTGACGTTACTTGCCAACCATCCAGCCAACTGATCTAACCTACTCCCATATATTTATTTAAGATAAATAAGTGAAAAAAGGAGGCAGGAAGGAATAGATAAGTTGCTCGGTTGAGAGGTGAAAGAATATCTATCTGGAGCATGTGCGCTGATCGCTCTTGCTGGGCTAAATGGCCTGTTTCTGTCATGTAACTATGATTTAATATGTAAATGAACTCCAGTATTCTGCATTCTTTACAGCCTTACCATTTTATGTCCCTATTTTGTCTACATTTATTCCCAGACCTCTGAGCTTCTACCCCATTTAATTGTCCTTTCAAGGAATACACAACCTCTTTAGTTTTGGCAGAATTTTGCCACAGTGTTGTTACACTTGCCTAGTCCGAAAGCCTCTTTTTGTTTTCCTGCATATTGTTGCAGTTATTTACATTAAGTTAGCAGAAGTAGCGGTTATGTAATTTTCTGTGACAACGTGCCTGCAAAAAGAAAGCATCAGAACTCTCTCTATGCATCTCGTTCCTGTGTGGAGGTATCACTAAGCCTGCTAGCACAATTCTCCTCACCAAGAGGAAAAAAGATCTGCTTTTTGCTTTGGCGAGGACCTCCAAAGAATCAACAGGGAATCTGGGAACTGTCCATGCCTGCTCACCTCTGGATGGCCTTCTCCATCATGTGTGGCATCTCCAGTCATTGCTGCCATTCGCGTTTCCAAAGCGTTCTTGTTCTGTTTACGTCCTGTCTCCAGGAAATGCGAATTGGGTGCTACTCCCACAGCCAGACCACGTGCATTTTTCTCACAGCAGTGACGCAGACATGAATCACAGTTCGGGTCCCCCAGACTGAGCTGGTGGCTGGGCTCCTGAACCAGAACTGAACATCTAACTTCATACGTCAGATTCTAGTACATGTATTGAAATAATAATGCCTGAAATGAATGCATTACTTTGCCTCATCTTGACTGAAAATTGAAAGCCTTGAATGCATAATTATAAGGCAAGACACAAAAGCTCAGGATGACAGGGAGAAAACTCAATGTCGAAGGAGGAGTAGGATTTAGAAGTCAATTTTTGTTATATACAGAGTTACCTGACTTCATTGGAAGAGATAGCAGGAACTGCAGATGCTGGAGAATCTGAGATCACAAGGTATAGAGCTGGATGAACACAGCAGGCCAAGCAGCTTCAGAGGAGCAGGAAGGCTGACGTTTCGGGCCTGGACCCTTCTTC
>JAHRHZ010000100.1:2232854-2253413 GCA_024137785.1 Ginglymostoma cirratum
CACAAACACACTCACAGAATGTGGCATTCCCATTTCCTGCATCTTCACCCTTTCCCCTCTTTCCCAAATCCACAATAGCATTGCTTTGGTCCTCACAGTCTCCACTTCCCCTACCCACTCCCCAGCCCAGTTTCTGCATTCAAAGTTTCATCCTCCATCATTTCTGACACCTTCAGCATGATGCCACCATCAAAGACCATCTTCCCCTTTCCTCTCATGGCAGCATTCCGAAGGGATTGTTCCCCCAGTGAGATACTGGTCCATTCCTGTATCGCCCCTATCAGCCTTCCAACCCCCGCCCCCACCGTATCGTCCCATCAGCTGACCCCTACCCCTCTACTCCTTGTCAAATGCATCTTCCTAGAGAAATCACCCCTTCACCTTCTCTCCTCACTGTCGAAAGCCTCAAATACTCTGTGAGGGTGAAACAGTATTTTGCCCATACTTCATTCAATCTAGTTGACTGTATTTGCTGCTCATCATGTGGTCTTCTTTACCTGGGGAGTCCAAACCCAGTCTCGGTAAGCACCTTGCTAAATGCTTCCACTTAGTTCTCAACCGTGACCCTGACCTTCTCGTCACTCACCATTTTAACACAATATCTTGTTGTAATGCTAACGTTTCAGTCTTAGGCCTGCTAGAGTGCTGCAGAGAAGCCTAAAGCAAGCTGGATGAACAGTAGCTCATTTACTGTCAGTGGCTTTACAGCTTCAGGACTCAACATTGAGTTTACCAACTTGAGGCCATCAATTCCATTTCATTTCCCTTGCCCCTTCCCTCCCTAAATCCGCTGACTAGGTTTCCTGGCTTTGCTTACAGTATGGCTGACCTACATTCTGCCATTAACACTTGCTATATACCTCATTCACTTCTCTATAACCTTTAATATTCTCTCTACTTTTTGATCTATGACACTTGTGATCTCTAATCTCTGTCGTCCTCTAACCTTCCCTTGACTTCCCCTTCTGTTTCACCTGCTGATCAACCTTATGCAGGAAGCCAACTATTGGTGGAACCACTGCTCAGGAGTGAGGGACCAGATTGCCACATTTGACCGAGGATAATCAGCTAGAAGTGACTGCTTCAGGATGAAGCGATATTTTGAAGATTGTGGTGCAAATGGTTAAAACATCCAACAATCTCATGTATTTCTCTCTAAAGCTCTTCCAAGTGCTGTAATCCACCTGTCAGATACACACAGACATATTCAGCAAAAAGGCCTACGTTAGAAAGATCGAATATAACCTGGAGCCTTCACTCAAATCCCCCTCATATTCTTTAATCCCAAAATGAAATGGGTTCAGAATCTGAACCCAGAGCAATTGGTGCATTTCCAAAGTCACAGCCCATGATTTTAGTCTGCTGACAGCCCAGGTCATTTCTGTGGCAGGTGATTGAAAATAAGGATGAAGTTCAGCTCTGATGTCTTAACCATCACCAGTGCAGCGAGGCAATGCTTGGAAAGGATGGTTATTAGTTATAGGTTGGTTAGAATGTGAGAAACACAGGAATGGGGTTTGCAATATTACATTACCTCTGAAGTACGTGTAATTTGACTACTTCAGAAATAACTATTTGAATGCCGGTAACTGTGATTATGAATGAAAATGGAGAAATTTGTGTATTAGTTAACTGGTCCTGTCAGTTCAGACCAGAACACATTGTACCTGAATATAACTGTGTCCAGTTCTGGTCTCCCTGTTAAAGGAAGAATATTATTAAGCTGGAGAGGGTTCAGAAAAGATTTACCGGGACGTTGCCGGGAATGGAAGGTTCAAGTATTGAGGAGAGGCTCGGACTTTTTTCACTGGAGCGTAGGAGGTTGAGAAGTGACCTTGTAGAGGTTTACAAAATAATGAAGGGTATAGATAAGGTGAATGGCGGGTTTCTTTTCTCTCGGCAGTGGGCTTTCAAGACCGGGGGCATATTTCTAAGGTGAGAGGAGGACGATTTTAAAAAGACATGAGGGGCAATTGTTTTACACAGAGAGTGGTTCGTGAGTGGAAAGAACTTCCAGAGGAAGTGGTGGATATGTGTACAGTTACAACATTTAAAAGACATTCAGATAAGTGTATGCATGAAGTATGTTTGGAGGGGCATGGATCAAGCGCAGGCAGGTAGGACTGGTTTAGTGTGGGATAATGGTCGACATGGACTGGTTGGACCGAAGGGTCTGTCTCTGTGCTGTGTGACACTATGGCTTTTGATTCAAGTACCATCCTTGTTGCAAGTTCTCTAGTACCTCTTGTCCTTTTTGTAATATGCAACCAGAATTGTGCACAGTACCTAGAGTGTGAACGAGCCAAAGCTCTACATGTGCAAATTAATCATGACTTCTTCACTTTTCAATTCTGTATTCTACTAATGAATCGCAGTGTTATGCTTGCTTCATTTTTATTTTCACTTATTAAGCTGTGTTATTACTTTTGAAATGATTTTGCTGTAAAAAAAAAACCCAGATCACTTTACACCAAACTTAGTTAGATTATTTTCTTCGAGGAGTTTATGATCTTCTTAAGTTTTCTAGCAAAATGTGACATATCGTAGTTAGAATACAAGAACAGTGCCAAAAGTCTATCATTAATGTCCTAAAATGTTCAAGGTGTCATTCTCCTGTAAAATGAATGTTAACACCGAGCTACACAACGGAGAGAGTCAGGCAGGTCACCAAAAGCTTGAGGTTTTAAGGAAGATGTTAAGGAGGAAGCAGAGGTAGAGATTTAATTAAGAAATTCCTGTGTCTTAGAGCTCTTGACACCGGAAGGCGCAATTGCTAAATGTGGAGCAAATAAAATCAGGGAGCTCAAGAGGGCAGAATTGGAGAAACACAGACACCTTGGAACGTTGTAGGGCTGGAGGAGAAAATGAAAATAAGTAGGGAGAAAATTCTAGAGGGATTTGACAATGAGGTTGAGAATTTTAAAATCTGTGCATTGCTTAACTTGACTGATGGGTGAACAGGATTTGGAGAGAATTAGAATTTTGGATGGACCTGAAGTTCATAGAGGATAGAAACTCAGAAGTGGATTGGAATAGTCAAATCTAAAAGTAACAAAGGCACGGTTAAAGGTTTCAGCAGCAGATCAACTGAGGCAGAAACAAAATGGAAACAGAAACAAAAACAGAAATTTCCAGAGAAATTCAGCAGGCCTGGTAACATCTGTTGACAGAAAGCAGCTCTGGACCTGAAACATTAGCGGTGCTTTCTATCAACAGATGGTGCCAGACCTGTTGAGTCTTTCCAGCAATTTCTGATTTTGTGTTTCTGATTTTCGGCATCCACAGTTCTTTGCTTTTTTTTGGTAAGAGTTGGGTGATGAATTGAGAGGGAAATGGGTAGTCTTGGCGTTGAGCAGATATGTGGTGTTGGGTCAAGGAATAAAAAGTTGAGAACGGTTTGATCGAGACTCAAGCAGTTGTCAGGGGGAGGAATGGACTTAGTTTATAGGGAATAAAATGAGTTGCGAGGAATCAAAAACAATGATTTTAGTTGGGAGGCATTTCTGCTTATCCAGTACTAGATTTCCAGGCAATCTGTGTCTGAGAGAGGTGGTGATTAGGGAAAGCAGAAATGGAGACTATTCAGCCCGTTGTGTCTCTGACTTGCCTTAATTGAAATTTGTTTGTCAGTTATATGCCCATTTTACAAGTTTATGTATGCCTTTTTGTGTTTGTAGTAACTTCTTCAGTATTAATTATAATAGCAATTTGTTTTCAAATGCAAATTTGAATTCATTTATTGGATTGCTGAGCCCAAATTCTGGATGGAAATGGGCAACAACAGACCAACAGTTCTCTCAGCAGCAATTCCTATGGACTACCTCTTTTTTGCTTGAATAACTATCTATAACTCTGCCTCTCTTTCCTGTTTTAAAGCTATCTTACTATTGATACTGCTACTTGACACCTGTCTGTACACGTTATGACTTTAGTTAGAGTCTATCACATAGATTATCACTCCAAGACCTTTTGAAAATTCAACTATAATTGACTAAACATTCTGCTAACGTTCCTGAAATAATTCAATAAGTTTGATAAAACATGACCTTTCTTTTCAAGTTGCATGCTGACTAGTGTCCATTACATTTTCAGTTTCTCGATATTTTTCTACTGCATCTTTGAGTAAAGATTCCATTTAGATTACTACCACTCGATGAAGCTAACTGATCGACACAGTCATTTCTTGAAATTTTTAATCTCCCTTTCTAAATATACAAAAGTAACATTAGTTGTCCGTTAGACCCTTCGCAGTACTCCCTTTTCTAATGCATAACACTTGGCAATTGGATTATTTGTTTAAGATGGCTTTATTCAATATGAATCAATGTTCCTTTAAAAATTACTTGTTGAGAGTGGACCTATTTTTTTTAAAGTGTGCAATCTCTTTAGTTTTTGTTTTGCGTGGTCATTCAGACATGTTGTTCATCACAGATTGAGGCCCCCACAGCATCTTGAAAGCTGCTTCATGGCTATGCCATCTTGGCAGGAATAGTGAGTGAGCTGAGGTACACATATAGCAGCCTTTACTGCTAAGCTGTGAGAGATCAGAATCTAATGAAATGGGGTAAGGTTCCACATCTTTATGGAAGTGCAGAAGATACATGAACAGAGCAAAGATGCAGGATCCATATCCCTATTGTATATAGGAGTAGAACATATACCAACAGTATAGTGACCCAAGAACCACATCTCTACAAGATTCAGGAGCTAAATGTGTACATGATAATACAGTTAGATCCAAATCCTTACAAGATGTGGGATTAAGTTTTATATCCCAAGCTCTACAAAACCCAGGAATCACATCCCCAGCTAACTCAATACAAGAGTGGGGTACAGTATCCTTACTGCTGTGGAAGGCATTACATGCACGCACTTGAAATTAATGGAATTGCAAAAGCCACGATGGCCAGACTGAAACAGGATTTAGGAGTGCCTTTGACAGCTGTGTAAGCTGACTGTTAACTAAGCCTGGTGTAACCAACCATTTTGGAGTCCACAGCAAAACAAAAATCATTGATGCATTGTCATGAAATCGATAACCTTGCTGAGAGAGGCGATGAGGTTGGCAGGAGCTGGGAAAGAAAATATTAGTCTGTTTCTGGAAGATGTGCTGTTCCTTGTTTTGGGACTATCAAAGGCATTGTTAGGGTCGTAGAGAGGCAGAGTTACCCTGCATCACACGATGCTGTAGTCTTGAGAGGATACGTAATACTTTAGTTTGGATCTAGATAGTGATCTGTCTGGCCTCTGGTTGGTGTTGACATCTTTTTGTTAAGAAGTCATGGGCTGTGGGCATCATTGGCTAGGCCAGCATTTATTGCCCATCCCTAATTGCCCTGGAGAAGGTGGTGGTGAGCTGTTTTCTTGAACCACTGCTGCCCTTGGATGTAGGGAAACCCACAGTGCTGAATGGAAAGAAAGTCCAGGATTTTGACCCAGTGACTATGAGGAATGATGATATCGTTCCACATGAGAATGATAAATGGTTTTCCGGGAAATCTGCAAGTAACTCCTATGCATCTGCTGCCCTGTCTTTCTAAGGGTCATGGGATTGGAAGAAGCTTTGTAAGTTATTGCAGTGCACCTTGCAGATGGTACACACTGCTGCCATTGTGCACACTGTGCCTCAGTGCTGAAGGGAGTGGATACTAATTGTAATGGGTTTGATGACCATCAACCAGGCTGCCTTGGCCTGGATAGTGTTAAGCTTCCTGAGAGTTGTTCACCCATCCAGGCAAATGAAGAGTATTCAATCATACTCCGGCTTTGGGGAGATAGAAAGTGAGCTACTTGTCACTGAATTCCTACCTTCTGAACTGTTCACATAACTACATTATCTATATGGCTTGCCCAGTTCAGCTTTTAGTTAATAGTAGCACTCAAGATGTTGGTAGACGGGGATTCATTGATGACAATATCAGTGAATGTCAACAGAAAATGGTTAGGTTTTCTCTTGTTGGTGATCGACATTGTCTGGCATTTGTATGGCACAAATATTACTTGCAATTTATCAGCCCAAAACCTGGATGTTGTCCAGGACTTGCTGCATTTGGGCACAGACTGCGTCAGTATCTGAAGGCCTGTGACTAGTATTAGTCATTGTGTAGTCATCAATGAACATCCCTACTTCTGATATTAAGAAGAGGGAAGGTCCAGGAGACAGGTAAAAACCAAAAGAACTGCGGATGCTATAAATCAGGAACAAAAACAAAGTTGCTGGAAAAGCTCAGCAGATCTGGCAACATCTGTGGAGAAGAAAACAGAGTTAACGTTTCGGGTCCAGTGACCCGAAACGTTCTGAGGAAGGGTCACCGGACCCGAACCGTTAACTCTGCTTTTTCCTCAGGAGACAGGTAAATGTGGCACAGGCCTAGGACACTACTCTGAGGAACTCCTGCAGAGGTGTCCTTGAATAGAGATAATTGACCTTCAGCACCCACAATCATCTTTATTTCTGCTATATACGACTTCAATCAGAAGAGAATATACCCTGTGATTCCCATTAGCTCCGGCTGTTCTTGCACCCTTCAATGCCATGCTTAGTCAAATGTTATCTTGATATCGGGTGCCTTAACTCTCATCTCCCATCTGGAGGTAAGCGCTTTTGCCCAACTTTTGAATAAGGCTGTAATGAGGTGAGGAGCCGAGTGTATCTCGTGGAACTCAAACTGGATGTGGTGGGATTGCAGAGCTTAGATCTGATTTGTAGGTAATGGGATTGCTTAGTCCTATTTATTACATGCCACCTCTTTTGTATGGCATGCCAGTTATTCTGTGTTGGCACCATTTTCAAATGTGTGTATGCCTTCCTGCACACTTCGTTGGTGCATGGTTGATACCTTTGCTTGACAGTAATGGTAGAGTGATGGAAATTCTGGGCCATGAAGTTATAGGTTGTAGTTGAATATAGTTCTACTTCTGATGACCCCCGTAGCACCTTCTGGATGTCCAGGTTTGAGCTGCTAGTATTATTCAATGTTTGCCCCTTTCAGCACTGTGGTGATGCCACACAATACAATAGCACACAACATGGTAAATGCGCTGTGAAGCTCAGTAAGTAGCAAATGTCTGTAAGGAACTGAAGTAAGAACTACGTCTCCTACTGCTTATCTTGACAAGTTTGTTAAAAAATTATGAATGTCTAAAGAGAGCATTGGCCTAATTTACTCAGTTTCTCATCATAAGAGAGCAATCTGACCCCAGGAAGTCATCTAGTGGACCTTTGCTGAACCACCTCAAATTCGAGTACACACTTGCTTCAAATATTAAGATGAATACTATGCACCGTACTCCATATGTGATCTTACCAAAGCCCTGCACAATTGTAGGATCACTTCCTTATCCTTGTACTGTAATGCCCTTTAAATAAGGGCAAAAATGCTACGTACCTTCCCAATTGCTTGCTTTACCTCTGTGCTAACTTTCTATGTTCTTTGTATGAGTCACCTAAATCTCTCCAAATACCAACTGTTAAGTTTTGCACCTTTGAAGAAGTATTCTATTTCCTATTCTTATCACCAAAGAGGGTAGTCTTCCATCCTCACATTATAATCCATCTGGAACTTGTTAGCCACTTGCTTAAAGCGTCTATATCTCTTTGTAGCCTCTTTGCACCATCCTCCCAGCTTGTATCCTACTTTTATTTGTGTCATCAAAAAGTTTAGTTACATTATTCTTGGCCTCATCCACTAAGTCTGACTAATTCTATTCTGCGTTTATCTCTACCTGTCTGTCTACCTGCTCCCTGTCTGTTTACCAATCCTCCCTCTATGCTCGTACATTACCCCACTCTGTCAGCATTGTTTTGTGTATTAATCTACTGTGAGACACATTGTCAAATGCCTTTTGGAAATCCGAGAATACCACATCTACTTCATCATGTTTTGAATCTTGTAAAGCCATGTTGACTTTGTCTGACCAACCCATGATTTTCAAAGTGGATTGTTAAGATTTCCTTAAGGAGAAATTCCAGTAATTTCCAATGCCAGGCTAACTGACCTGGTTTCTTTTTTTGCTTTTCTTTTTGTTAATATTTGCTAACACCTCATTCACATGTACTGTTCTAGTAATGACAGAGCTTTGGAAATTCAGAAACAATGTATTTACTTGCTTGGATGTAGACTGTGAGGTTTCTTGATTTCTTGGTATTCCATCCGTTAATTTTCTCCACTATAATTTCTCTCTTGATATTAATTACCTTATGTCCAAACTATTATTAGCCCATTTATAATTCTTTATCTTTGATATATAACCTGCAACTTCTACTGTGAAGACAAACAAAAAACATTTGACCCGGTGTCTAGTTCTGTATAATAATTTAGAGTGATAGAGTCATACAGCATGAAAACAAACTCTTTGGTCCAACTCATCTATGCTAACCAGGTTTTCCATACTAAACTAGTCTCATTTGCCTGAGTTTAGCCCATATCCCTCCAAACATTTCCTATTCATGTACATGTCCAAATGTCTTTTAAATATTGTAACTGTACCTGCATCCAACACTTCCTCTGGCAGTTTATTCCACATACCAACCACCCTCTGTGAAAATTTGCCCCTCAGGTCTCCTCTCTGCATTTACTCTGCCTACTCTTCTTTTTATATGTGAATGACACTGTTTCAATCTGTTTTTATTTTCCTGACTCATTAACTCAAATATTCTACCTTTCTTTTCCTTTAAATTTTGGTCACATTTTGCTGATTTCTAAAACAGTCCGAATCCTGAGCCTAACTGCTATTATTTTCAACACTGTAAACCTCTTCATTAAATTGAATATTATCCTGAACGCTCAAGTAAGCCACATTTTTGATTCTTTTGGTTGTGGTATTACCACTTACTGGAATGGAATTTTGTTGATCAATTTGAAATATATATTTGCTCTTTCCTGCTGTTTATTTGAACCCACACGTTTTAGACTTTTTACTCACTTAACTTTAGCCACTTCTCTCCCCTCATGCCTAAATGTGACTTCAATTAAGTTTCAGATTTTGATCTGGATTGGTGTGCTCTTTTCAAATGTAATGTGAAATTTAATTGTATCATGATCAATATTTCCCACAAGATTGTTTTATCATTACATAACTGAATAAAATGGCCTCATAACATAATACCAGATCTAAAACAATGTTATCACCCAGGGCGGCATCGTGGCACAGTGGTTGGCGCTGCTGCCTCACAATGGGTAACCCGTGTTCAATTCCACCCTCAGGCTGAGCCTTCACATTCTCCCTGTGTCTGCATGGGTTTCCACCGGGTGCACCAGTTTCCTCCCCTATTTCAAAGATGAGCAAGTTTGGTGGATTGGGCACATTGAAATTCCCTGTAACTATTCAGGGATGTGTAGGCTAGGGTGGTCAAAAAAAAATATGGGGTTACAGGATAAGGTAGGGGGCTGGGTCTGGGTGGGAGGGTTGGTCTGGGCCTGATAGGGTGAATGGCCTCCTTCCACACTATAGGGATTCTGTAATTCCAGTTAATTCCAATATGCATTGTTTCAGTATGTGAAAAGACTTTACAAATCATCTTTTGTGCTTTCATTATCAATTTGATTGATCTAGAGAAGATATGAAGATTAAAGGCCCACGTTCAATATTTTGCCTTTGCTGCAGACTTTTTTTTGCTTACTGATCTGTCCAATAGTACAATGATTGTTAAGGGTTGTATAAGCCTCTCCCATCAGTCCTTGTTATTCCTAATTTCCACTCAAACTGATTTACCTCCTGATCTTCTGAGCCAAGATCCATTTTCACTGCTATTTGTACAATATATTTTACTATCAGGTCTCTGCCTCTTCCTTTTCCATCCTGCCTATCTTGTTACCATCTGACAATGAAGAATGTGCAATGCAACTGAGAATGATATTAGGTGAATAGCTACTTCAGAGATCCAGCACAAACACAATGTGCAGAATGGTCTCCTTCAATGCTGTACCCACTTAGTTATTCTGTAATCTTTTGGAAATGTTATAAGCCACGGAATATTTGTTTCCCAACCTTGGTCACTTAATATCATGCCTGTCCAATGATGATTGGATCTAAACCATTTATCTCAATTTTTGCCACTAGTTCATCTATCTTGTTATGAATGCTTCACACATTAAAGATAAAGAGCGTTTGTTTTAATTATTTACACACTACCATTCTTTCTGTCCAAATTGATATGTTGCTGTATTGCCTCAGAGTTTCCCTTTAGACTTCTAAAGTTCCCTCCATCTGACCTTTCATCTTTCTTTTAATTTTAAAACTCTATCCACCATAATTCAAATTGAAAAGCAAACATGATAGCAGGTATAAGGCTCTAAACTCCAGAGGTGAGTTAGAAATGGCAATGCACTTTTAGCTCCTACAGTCTTAAAGCAATAGATATCAAATTTTGAAGAGAGACCCTAGTGTTTTCTTTAACCCAGGATACTCTCCATTCTTGCAATGTCAAATAAATAACTTCTGCAAGATGCTGCACGTCAGCCCAATCTGACCTGATAGATGGGGTTGAAGGAGATGAATACATCCTGATTTTAGCATTTAAACATGAGTACGGTGATAAAGGAAGACCGACTGATTGTTGTTGGGGGAAGTATTCTGCTCCAGAAAGTTTTCAGCAAGTGATCGGCTGTTCTGATCCTCCTTGTAAGCCTAGAATTCGAACATAGGCACACACACATACAGAAAAACACACATACAAACATAACACCCAGGATAGGGATGCGCACATACACATATTAAGATGGGACACAGTGACTGTGGAGTGAGAGGCAGTGATAGTGAAGTGAACAAACCACTACTGAGGTGGGACAATCTAATAGTGAGCTGACTCACATCAATAGGGAGGTGACACCTACTAACAGTGAGTGTGGGGCACACCAGGTAGTGTGGTAAAACATATGGATAGTGGGGTAGATGAATAGAACACTGAGGTGGGATATACTGATAGGATTTTTAATTTAATCTTAGGATGTATTTGTTGCCAGTAATGCAATCATTTATTGCTCATCCCTAATCACCAGTGAACTGAGTGAATTGCGAGGCCATTTCAAAGGGTATCAGTGAGCTAACATTGTTGTGGGTCTAGTGTCAAATCGGCCAGAACAGTTAAGAATAGCGGTTTTTCTTCCCAGAAGGGCAACGGTGAACCAGATTGATTTCTGACAACAATCATGTTCACATGGTCACCCCGAAGCCAGTTCTTATTTTCTGATTGAATTGCTTTAAATTCAACTCAAATCTGCTATGACACGGTATGAATCTAGGACATCAACCAAGCCTCTGGATAACATGTGACAATTACCGTAATGCCATTGCCACTGCTGAATATATAAGGACAAATCAATTGCACCATGGGACTATAGAGGGCTGGAGTACACTGATAGTGAGATGAGACACATTGATAGAGGGATGGGACACATTGATAGTGAGGTAAAACACAGTATGTGACTGTAGTGTCTTGTAGTGCAGTACTTATTTCTCTATCTCTGAGCTCAAAAGGTCCAGGTTCAAGTCCTGCATTTCTAGAGAATTTCTAAACAAGTTGATTAATATCATTAGAGTGTATGACTGAATACTGGGCTGCAAGCTACTAAATGAGCAAACACAAAAGAAAAGCACTGGGATGTTAGAGAGTAACAGTCCAAAATTGAAATGAATAAAATAAACCTGAATCTTTCCACAGAGATACAGAAATCTATAATAGAGAAACAGGCCATTCAAGCTCCTGATGAATGTTCTGGCTGTTCGCCAGAGTAACCGAATGATCCTGTGCCTTGCTTTCTCCCCATAGCCTTATATCTTTCACTGCTTCAAATATTTATTCAATTTTCCCTTTAAAAGATGCAATGGTTTCTGCTTCAACCATTCCCCATGGCAAAACATTCCATGCGCCAGCAATTCTGTGTGCACAGAAATTATGCTTCACCTCTCTCTACTCCTTCTCAGTCACAATTTCAAATTGATCACTTTTGGTCATTGACTTTTGAAAGGAAATAGTCTCAAGCTATCAAAACCCTTCACAATCATTAAAAAAAAATCTCTAATAGCTCACTCTTTGCTCTCTCTGCTCCAGGGAATTTGTCTTAGCTTCTCAAGTCTCTCCTCATAGCTTCAGTTTCACGTTCCTAGAATTGTGTTACCATGAGTCATTCTGAATTGCATGCTCACTTTGTGGGTCTATTGGTAGTACTGTTGCGTCTAAGGACAGCAGGTTTTGGGTGTTGTATATCGTATGACAGCAGTTCAGAGATGCACTACTTTCTAAATGTGCAACAGGTTTATTGACAAGAGTTTTAAAATATCTCTGCAGTCGCAAGATACCTGCACCCATACTTATCACAGCTGTAGTTGTAATATCTTGTGTCTGCTGACACTCCTGAGTCTACACCCAGGCTTAAGCAATTAAGCATTGTGAACATAGATCAGTGACCAGAATTTGTGATCAAACCTGGAGTAATTAAAGCATTTACTTGACAGTGAGATCAGTTACAGAGTGGACAGAATTGGATCGAAGAAGTTGGGACTGTTCCCTTTGAAAAGAAGAAGGCTGAAAGAGATTTTCAAAATTATGAGCAGGCTTAATAGAGTAGGTAGGGAGAAACCGTTCCTCATCATTGAAGGAGCAACAGTGAGAGGGCACTGCTTTAAAATGATCTGCAAAAGAAGCAAGGATAAAGAGCGAAAACCCTTTTTTTTCCCCTCGTTCAGTGAGTAGCTAGGGCCTGAAAAGCACTGCCAGGAAGTGTGGAGGCAGTTTCAACTGAGACATTTAAGCGTGCTTTGGATGATTATTTGGATTAACATAATGTACAAGGGTATGGGGAAAAAGCAGGAGATTGTCACTGGGTAACGATGCCCGTTTAATGACCCAGTGCAAACACAACAAGCTGAATAGCCTCCTCTTGCACTGTGACACCACTGTGATTCTGTGAAATATCACCCCTGAATTTCAGCAGAAGACATATTTCGATACTGTAATGAGGGAGTGCTGCACCGTTGAAGGGGACATCCTTGGAATTAAACTAAATCCCGATCCTTCCTCTCAGGTGGATGCACAAACTCCAGTGACACTTCCAACAGGTAGAGCATAGAAGTGACCTGAAATATCCTGATCAACATTTATCCTCCAAAAATAACTAATTACACAGTCATTTTCACACTGTTGTTTCTAGGGCCTTCCTGTGTGCAAACTGGTTGTTGTGCTTCCTCCACTACAATGGTGACTACTCTTCAAAGGTAAGTTGAGGAGGAGTGAATCCGTGGATAGACTTAAACATGAGGATGAATACTATAAGATGAATCCATAGGTGGGACAAGTGTTGGTGCAGGTCAGGATTAACGAGATCTAGAATGAATGCAATAAGGTAAAAGGTTCTTTATCTGTTTGTTGGATGTGGATTTCACTGAGCTGGGCCAGAGTTGTATTTCCAACCCTAATTGCCCTGGAGAAGGTGTTGCTGATTTGCTTTTTTTTTCAACCACTGCAGTCCTTTGGATGTAGGGACAGCATGTTGCTTTGGAAGGAGTTCCAGGATGTTGACTCAGCAAAGATCAAGGAATGGAGGTATCGTTCTTAGTCACAATGCTTGGAGGGGGCCTTGCAAGTGATGGTATCCTTGTTTCTCCACATGGTAGAGGTCATAAGTTTGGGAGATGTTGTTGTGCATCTTATGGAAGGTACGTATTACTGTCACTGAGCGACTTGTCAAAAAAGTGGTGGATGGGTGTGTCAATCAAGCAGGATGCTTGGTTCTGGATAGCATACAGCTTCTTGAGTGTTGCTAGAGCTGCATTCATTCAGACAAGTGGGGAGTATTCCATCACACTTCTGACTTGTATCTTGTAGGTTGTGGTTAGGCAGGAAGAGAGTTACTCACTGTAGAATTCCCAGGCCCTGACTTATTTGATAATTTGTTAATTAGAATACATATGGCAGAATTTTACGTGAACATGTTAATGGAGGATGGAAAAAAGAAGGAAATGGTCTGGAGACAAATGGGATACTCGAGTGCAGAGGAAATAAAGATGTTGTGAGGTGATCTGCAAATGTAGCTTGGGGAGGGGAAAGGAGCAGTTAAGAATGTCCACCCACAATTTAACATGCCAGGCTCTCACCTGCAAAGAGAAGATCTTCCTATAACCTTCTAAATGGATGGCAAGAGAAATTGAAAGAGAAGTGCATTTTTCAGCTGTGTGTGTTTGATTATGTGAGTCTGTTTAAAATTGATGTTCCCTGCTGCGTAGGGCAACAATGCAGAGAAATAAAACTATAGACAGAGCTAGAGGCTACTGGTAGCATGATAGAGCTCACATCTTAAAACACTGAACAAGACCAGTTAAACACATAGAAATTACTGTCATCTCTGCCTTGTGCCATGATACAACAATTGTACATTAATTCTGCAATGAGGACAATTGTGAAAATTTTCAACTCTATCAGCCACAGCCATCATTTCTTTCTTTTCCAGGAGATTCGCCCATGCTGTGCGATTGATGGATTTTTACTTGCCATAAGGGTGGACAATCTGGAGTTAGAAGCAATCCACAACAAGGTGCGACTCATACATTGCTTCACAGCAGAAGGGCAGCGAATATTAAAGGAAATCACCGAAGACGTATCAATGTTAAATGTGATGGTAAGTGCTCTTGAAAAATACTTTGGGCTAAAGAATCACGCTGTAACTGAATGATGTACGTTCCACAAGAGGTTCCAGAGAGATAGTGAACCCATTAATCAAATATCGTACAGGGTTGGAGCAGTTGGCTTCCGCATGTAAATTTGGCACACTAACTCGTTTGTGACCAATTAGCTGAAGATAATTAATTCCCTGAATTGGAGACTGTCTGTCTCCTCAAGGAGGATGACGACACAGTCTTGGAAAAAGCCACGATTTTGGCAGTCCAAATTGAACCTGCTGCATTATCTTTGAAGGGCTTACAGAGAAATGCACCGTTAGACTCATACTTTCAGACAAGGCTTGTTCCACCAGCTCCAGAGAAAACCTTGCAGGTAAATAGACTTCAACAGTGTCATCAACACATACCCCATCACAGTTAGATATCATTGAAACTGTACGCAAATTATCAGGATGATTGCCGATGCCCAGTGCCACGTCAATTTTGAGAATCCAAGTGCTCAGAATGGATTGCAAGGATGTACTAGTCATAAGAGAATAGGATTTTATTGAGTTGACACATGAAGCCACAACTTCTTTTCAATTTTGTCGCAGACACTGTTCAGGGTTAAGACGACTGACTGAGCTCAGTTTTGGATAAATGACAGCTCGAGTCTGCTCCAAAAATATCACTTTAGACAAAAAAGAAATTCTGCTTCTCTTAAAACTTTGCGCCACAGCGTCTCACGTGATTTAGGTCAATGTGTCATGGGTCACCGCCTCCTCATTGCAGCATTCTCTGATCCTGCACGGACTGTACAGTGAAGTGTAAAAGGCTGCCTGTCGTCCCATAGCTGGGAAAGGCCTCTGACTGAGAAACTCGACCCAGAAACTTCAAAGACGGCAAATCCGTATGCCAAAGACCATCCTCACCCCTGCTTCAGTTTCTTTTTTAAATACTGTATGGATGATCACCATGGGAACTAGAAAACGAAGGCCCAGCCCAAACCACAAACAAAATGGCAGCACTGCCATCCCAGCAAGATGTTGCCCCCACCTGCCCTTCAGGAAAATGGCACCCCCACACCGAACTTCACAAAATGGTGGCCGCACCCATTACAGCCTAGTTACTCAAAATGGCAACACCACTCTGCAGAACTTGAAAAAAATGCTACAGCACAGATGGATTTGGATGGGCTCATGTTTAAATTATGAAAAAAAGCTAGCTTCCAATTTCGTCAGACAGTGGGAAGGCTAATAGAACATTGGCCCTCATTTTAGTAAAGTACATGGTAGGGACATCTAGCTAAAACTATCCAAGGCACTGGTGCTGGAATACCGTGAACAATTTTGTGCACCTTATTTGTGGAAAAATATACTGGCGCTGGAGGCAGTCTAGAGTCTAAGCATGGAGGGACTCTAGTATGTAGTTGGGTAGGCTGGGCCTGTACTTACTGTCGTTTTGAAGAAAGTGAGATGACCTAATCGAAAATACAGATTTCTTAGGGTATTTGACAGGGTAGGTTTGGAGAGTTATTTATCCTTGTGGGAGAGTCTTGGAGCAGAAGGCATAATTTCTGAATGAGGGGTCACCCAGTTAAGACAGAGATGAGGGAGATTTCTTCTCTCAAAGGGTAGTGAATTTTTGGATTTTTTCTACTGCAGAGGACTGTAGAGGCTGAGTCATTAATAGTGTTTCTTCTTCTTTCCAGCTGTGTTGGCCTCCAAGGTCAGAGCATGGCAGTGACTTCCAGAACCGGAAGACAACCCTCCAATAGATGTGATGACATCGATCGCCATATGCAGAACATGAAACACAGCCTGGGGAACTGCTTTGTTCTGCCCAAAAATATGACCCTGAACTTCCAGCTGCCTACCACTTCAACAGACCAACATCTCTGTCATGGGCTTTCTGCAATGCTTCAGCAAAATTCAGCACAGGCTGGAAGAACAATATCTCATTTTCTGCTCGGGGAATCTGCAGCCTTTGGGACTCAATATTGAGTTCAATAATTTTAGGGTCCAAACACCTTCTTCCATAATCCTTTACCTACCCCCACACTCCAGGTCTTGTCATAACTTGGGCTTCTTTCAGCACAGTCAACATACTTTCACTGACTATGGTCCCCATAATCAGCTTTCTTTCTCCCTAGCTTACCATTATCTATCCCTTTGTCAATCTCACTGTCTTTCTCGCTCTCTCTCTGGGCTTCATTGCCATCAATCCACTTACCCCATTTGCAGCATATATACCAGCTTTTTCCTATCAATTCTGAAGAAGGGTCAATGGACTCAAAAATATTAACTTTGCTTTCTCTGCTGCCAGACCTGCTGAGTTCCTCCAGTAATTTCTATTTTCGTTTCAGATTTTTATTCAGTGAGAGAATCCAGGTTTTGGGGGAAAAGGCAGGAAAGTGGAACTGAGGATGGTTAGATCAGCCATGATCTCCTTGAATGGCAGAGCAGACTCGATGGGCTGATTGGCCTATTTCTGATTCCCCCATCCTATGATCTTAAAGACAAGTTCGTGCTCCATGTAGTGAAAGACAGAATTCAAATTGGGGTAACCTTTTTGATTGGCTTTAAACTTGAAGACCCAACAGAGTACACATCAAAGATAAAAGGTACTGCAGATGCTGGAGAATCCGAGATAACAAGGCATGGGGCTGGATGAACACAGCAGGTCAAGCAGCATCATAGGAGCAGGAAAACTTGACGTTTCGAGCCTAGACCCTCTTCCCCTCCTCCATTTCTGATGGAGAGTACACATCAACATTATTGATAGTGCAGACTATATACACTATTATCCTCCTTTATTTACTGGAGTTCAGGAGACTGCATGCTCCTTACATTGCTTTTCCACCAGTTTCACAAGATTGGAGACATTGCCAGTTTCTATCTTTGCTGAAGAGTCACAGAAGATGAAGCAACTCGGTGCAGACAATCTCAATGAGCAGATGGACTCATGCCATGAATCATGATGCACAAAGTGGTGAATTTGGACTTTATGTTGATGGTGAAATGCTACAGAAGACTATAATCATTCCAAAATGGTATCCACTTCCTACAATCCAAAAACTATCAACATAACTTTGTTATTCCACGGTTTTCTTTAAGCTAAACATGAACAGGTATTCTCAGACGCCACAAACAGTAATGCTTTTGTTACCTAAGGTGTGTTTCTGTCCTGCAGGATGCCCCATGTGTTTTTAGCATAGGCTCTTTATTTCTTCATACATACTCAGACCAGACTTCCAACTTGTTTTTAAGTGGTCTTTATGGACATGATGAGCCAGCACTAGGTATTGCTACCTAAGGAAGCTCTTAGAACAACCTGACAACTGGTGTAGTTACAGAACAACTGGTGTCATACAATCACACAATCATCCAATCTATTCACCACACTACGGACTACAGTCAGCATGTTCAGCTCCTCATGCATTCCAGATGATTGTTTTTTGGTATTGTGGAGATACTGTTTCTATTCGACAATTTCATTGGTCACATTAGGGTCAAAGCAAAGCACAATCAGCAATTATTAACTGTTCTCACTTCACTGGCATGACTCAGTTTGATGCCTAACAAAGGCAAATGGGCATTTGCAAACCTGAGTTTGACTTTCAAAGTCACAACAACCAGTGTAAAGTGTACACTGAATGTCAAAATCATTAATGATTTTCCAATTATATCTGGAGTCATGGAGTCACAGATTCATCTAACGTGGAAACAGACCCTTCAGTCCAACACATTCATGCCTACCAGGTTTCCCATACTAAACTAGTCCCATTCCTGCACTTCACCCATATCCCTCCAAACCGTTACTATTCATGTACCTGTCCAAATGTCTTTTAAATGTTTTAGCTGTACCTACATCTACCACTTCCTCTGGCAGTTCATTCCAAATACACATCACCTTCTGCATGAAAATGTTGCCCCTCAGGTCCCTTTAAATCTTTCCCCTCTCACCTTAAATCCATGCCTCCTACACACCCAGGAAAAAAACGTTCCAGCCTGACGTTATAACTCAAACTCTGTAGTTCTGGCAATATCCTTGTAAATCTTTTCTGCACCCTTTCCAATTTAATAATATTTTTTCTATAGTGGGGTGACGAGAACTGTACACAGTACTCCAAATGTGGCCTTACTGAAGTCTTGAACAGTCACAGCATGACACTCCAACTCCTATACTTGATGCTCTGGAGTTAGCATTGTTCCTTAGTACTGCCAAATTTCTTGCGAATTTGTTCCTAAAAATGAAGGCATTGCAAAGTCTTTTCAAAGGTCACTGCACAAGTTTGCACAGTGGGTATGGACAGTCACCACAGGATGTGATATAGGTAATGATAGCATCTCCGCAAATCCTCTCACATTTAAACCCACATGCAGGACTATCTGTCACAACAAATGAGTCAGGGATTACAATTGGAGCTGTACCTCCAGTGCCTTGAAGGAAGTGAACGACTGATTGCTTATGTCATGCCTTTTGTTAGGAAATAAATGCTAATATTCTACTGAAGTGTATGAAGTACTCTCCTGCAATGATTATGAACATTGAGGCATGTATCTCTATGGTAGAGAGTTCATTCTCCACTCCAGTCACACAGGGCTGTCTACATTGTCAGTCATATCAGGATCTAATCATCAGTCTCTGTGCATCACATGGTCAGATTGTCTTCATCAATGCAACTTGAAAGGTTAAGTATCTCAAGTTTGTGCAACTTGGGTTGGTCACACAGAAACATAAGCTCAAGTGCATAGATACCCATATTGTTTGCAGGGAACTTCATAGATACACACAACTTTCAATCAGAAACAAAAACAGAAATTGCTAGAAAAGCTCAGCAGGTCTGGTAGCGTCTATGGAGAGAAATCAGAGTTAACGCTTTGGGTCTGGGCTTCTGAGGAAGGGTCACCCCACCCGAAATGTTAACTCTGATTTTTTTGAGTTTCATGTGTTGTTTTCTCCAAAACTGAAAGTAGTCTTTGAGATACAAAGATTAGTGTAAACTTTCTACCCCAAAGATATGTGTTCCATTTACAACTGTTTGTTGTTTAGGATAGTTTAATATAAAATATAGTCTTTAGTTTTAAAGGGAGTGGAGAGGACATGCCGTATTCAATTCTTCTGCGTTTGATTATATGAATCTGTTCACTATTGATGCTTACTGCACTTGATTAATTAAGCCTGAGTGTAGTCTCAGAGAAACAAAACAAGCCATGGAAAGATGTGGAAGCTGCTGGAAACATTATATAATGCAATGGCTAGCATCTCTCTCCTTGAGCTGTAGGCGTGAGTCCCACCTCAGGACATGGATAGTCATGGAAGGTACATTCAAAATGTGGCCAAGCAAGTTGAATATCAAACTCCAAATCCTTCCAATATGCCAATGACAGGCACTAAGATTGATAAAGCTTCCTGGTCAGTCAGAATCCCACATATGGTACCTGCAGCCTTACGACCTTGAAAGGCCCCATGTGCAGGCTACATTCCATGGCAAGCATCTTTCTCACTTCCAGAGACAAACAGAAAAGGCGTGAGAGGGAAGAGATTTCAAACCACTGGATAAAACCTCTTGTTACACACGCACAAACTATTGTCATCTCTGTTTTCCTTCAAGATATTTAAAATTTACAAGCAGGAAGTAAACAAAAAAAATCTCGATCTGGGCCAGATATTGCCAAAGCAGGATTTCTAATGATAGCTACCATTAGTCGGGTTTTCTCCTACGTTCTCCAGATTAAAAGTCTACCGCTGCATGTGTGAGCTGACAATAGCAGACCAAGGAATACAGGGCAACTGGAATCTGAGTGAAGACAACCAACAGCACATGTCAGAGATAAAAGGTACTGCAGATGCTGGAGAGTCCGAGATAACACAGTATGGGGCTGGATGAACACAGCAGGCCAAGCAGCATCAGAGGAGCAGGAAAGCTTGACGTTTCGGGCCTAGACCCTTCATCAGAAA
>JAHRHZ010000100.1:2263413-2301600 GCA_024137785.1 Ginglymostoma cirratum
TTCTACGACAGTCTGGTTCAGGTTAGGAATTGCACTGAGACAAAAAAGCTGCAGATGCTGGAATCCAAGGTAGACATGGCTGGGAGAACAACACAGCAGGGCAGGCAGCATCTGGAGAAAAGGAGAAGTCAATGTTTTGGGTATTACCCTTCTTCAGGACTGAATTTAGGTTAGGGGAGCTGCAGATAAAGTGGGGTGGGGTGGGGTGGGGTGGGGTGGTGGTGGAGGGGTGTGGGTGGAGGTGGAATGATGGTGATAGGTGGACGCTGGTGGTAGCTGTGACCTGGTTGGTGGATGGGAGGAACAAATCCAGTTGGTGGCTGGAAGGGAGGGTAGATGGAGGAATTGGGAAAACGGGATGGAGTTTTTGCAGGATACAGGGTGGGAGGAGGTGTAGTCTAGGTAGCTATGGGAGTCTGTGGGTTTATAGTAAATGTCGGTATGTAAACTATCACCAGAAATGGAAACTGAGAGGTCAAGAAAGGGGAAGGAGGTGTCTGAGATAGACCGTGTGAATTTGAGGGCAGGGTAGAAGTTGTTAGCGAAGTTGATGAACTGCTCTAGTTCAGCCTGGGTGCAGGATGCGGCACCAATGCAGTCATCGATGTCAGGGCAGAAGAGTTGGGGAACTGTACCAGCGCACGTACTGAAGAGGGACTGTGTGACATAACCGACAAACAGTCAGGTGTAGCTGGGGCCCATGTGAGTGCCCATGGCCACCCCCTAGATTTGGAGAAAGTGGGAAGAATTGAAGGAAAAGTTGTTGAAGGTGAGGGCTTGTTTGGCGAGGTGGAGGAGAGTATTGATGGGCGGGGGAGTGCTAGTGGACTGGATGGGTCTGCTGGCGAGGAAAACATTGAGGGCCTATAGGCTGTCCTTGTGGGGTATAGAGATGTATAGGGATTGAATATCCATAGTAAAGATAAAGCGCTGGGGGCCAAGGAACAGGAAGCTACCAAAGAGTTGGAGTGTGAAGAGAGTGGAGCGCTACACGTTTGGAGGGGGAGAGGTTGGAGTGGACGAGGTGGGGTGGAGAGGTTGAGACGGTCAATGTTGCATTGGCAGTTAGCAATGAAGAGGTCCAGAGCAGGTAAGAGGCTCGCAGAGGGTGTCCAAGAGGAGGAGGAGGTGGGAGTAGGGGTCCCCAGAGGATGATTGGGTATTTTTATTGAAGAAGGAGGCATGGAGGTGGAGGCAAGGGAAGCAGAATTCCACGTTGTGGCGGGCACTGAACTCATTGAGGTGAGGGTGGAGGGGCACAAACATGAGCCCTTTACTAAGGACAGACCGCTCGGCTTCAGAGAGTTCAAGGCCGGGGGAATGGTGAATATGCAGCAAGGTTCATGGGTGGGGTTTTGAGGGTGTTCTCAAGGAGGCTGAAGGAGGGTGGGGAGGGGAAGGCGATAGCATGTGATGGGTGAGGGTTGGACACGGTGTGATGGTGGGGGGAGTAATTGTGGGAGGGGAAGATAGGAATTGCACTGCTTGGAAATGTGTTTGAGCTAGGTTCAATTGGGGCATTCAAGAGGGCACTGGATAATTATTTAAATAGAAACAATTTGCTGAGGTATGGGGAAAAGAGCAAGAGAATAGCACTCAGTCCATGATGCTCATTTGGAGAGATGGCACAGACATGATGGGCTGAGTTGCCACCTTCTGTTCTATAATAAGACTATAATTGGATTGCTCGGGGACTGTTTTCCACTGATCGCCTATTGTTATGCTCTTCTCACAAAATGAAACATTCTGTGTCCGGGATATCAATAAACTGTTTTTATAATTTTAAGCACCTTTATTAAGTTACCCACACCACCTTTTCTCAGGAAAAAAAGAGATTCAACCTGTCCATTTCTTTTCCTGATATGTGTACCCACACATGTCTGTTAAATAGTCTCTGTAACCTGTTCAATGCCTCTGTATTCTATGTGTAATATAGCGATTAAAACTACATGTAGTGTTCCAAGTGTGGAGTAAGTGGGTTTCAATACAGTATTAGCTTAGCTTCTCTAACTTTTCAATTGTATCCCCTATCAATAAACTTAGCATTTGGATTGCACATTTCTGTCTTTTGCACAACATTTAGTGACTGATGTATTTGTAGTTCAAAATCTTATCGCTTTTATTCTTTTACGACACCAAGACTTGCACCTTTCAAATGACGTGACCATCCTATTTTTCAGAACAAAATATATTTCCTCACGTTTAAATGTGCTGAACTTTATTTGCCCTTCCTCTATGCTCATTAATGCTAGCCAGCAATTTGTATTAATTTCTTTCGGTATTGATTACTTTCAACAAGGCCACAAGCTTCATTAGCTGTAGCTTGATGAGCTTTTAATTCCGGATTTTATGAATTGAATTTGAATTTCATTGCTGTCGTGGTGGAATTGAACCCATGCCCTTAGAATAATGGTCTCTGGATTACCCACCCCAGTGACACTACCATTATACCACTATCTCCTGCTGTTAAAATGTATAAGCCATGTTTTGGGGTGCAATCTTTGTTAAAATCTTGCTAATTAGATCAGAAACTACAGTGAAATGTATGGATTCTTACCTAGCCTGAGTGAACAAAAGGTTTACAGAAGGCTGTTAGAATAGATATTTCATGTTTGACAAGGCTTAGGAAACCCATCCCCTCAAGCTTAAAATCTGTGATATATTGAATTTGATGGCTGTATTTCATCAGGTATGTATATAACTATTGTTAATGATAGTTGAGACCAGAAGACCCAGAAGCTGAAGTAGGGCGTTCAGCCCATTGAGACTGTTTCACCATTCAACAAGATCATGCCTGATCTGATAATCCTCAACTCCACTTTCCTACCTTTTCCTTGATTTTCTTACTGATTAAAAATCCATCTACCTCATCCTTGAATATGCTTAAATACCTGGCCTCAACAGGTCTCTACGGTAAAAAATTCCAAAGATTCACTCCTCTCTGGGAAAAGAAATTTCTTCTCATCTGTATTAAATGCGGTGACACCTTACCCTGAGATGATGCCCCCTGTTTCTCGACTCTCCTACAAGACAAAGTAAACCTGACCGCATCTACCCTGTCAAGTTTTCTGAGAATGTTATATATTTCAATAAGGTCACCTCTCATTTCTCTGTGTTCCAGCGAGTATAGACCCAATCTACTCATCATTATTGTTTATTTGTGATTGTCGTCAATGATAGGAATTAAGGTACAGTGATAACTATGAAAGTGACAAATACCTTTGAGCTTAAATATATCTTGCAGTATCATAACCCTTTAAAAAAAAGTTCATTTCCCTACATCACCCAATGGCCTTGCCATGTATTAAACCAATCACACTGCAGTGCCAAGCCTTGTCATTCAGGTCTCAAATGGAAGATAATTTTAATGACTAGATGTTGTTGTGTGTGAATATCCTGTACCTTTCTCTGGGAAGGACGAATTTCGGTTGTTTCTGGCAGCGCTTACTTAGGCTGAAGAGTTTGCGGACGGTCTTCTGCGCCTTGTTGAAGAGCCCCTTTAAGCTGGCCTCCAGCTGCTCATAGCGATGCTGGAGACTGAAGTCCATTGTCCACAGCTGCAGTAGAGTCGAAGAGTTCAGGAAATACTCAGTTGGCAACTTCTTCAGGAAAATCTTGAACTCATCTGCGTGGAGGGTCAGACAGAACACATATTACACAAACAGAAAAAAAAAGTCCGAGGAGAGACAATGTCCACTCTGCAAAAGAACATCATTACGTCAGCAAATATACAGGTGTCCATACTCTTTCCCAAAATAAAAATTGAGAACACTTTTTTTTGAGTGTTGAGCCAAAAGAAACCAACTGGTGAAACCAATTTTGGAAGGAAACACTCTGCAGATCACCAAATATTTGCAAATGTGAAACTTAGGGAGTCATGGTGACTCAGTTCAGAAGCAGCTGGGGAACAATTCACATGTTAGCACTCATTGATGAAAAATCTCAGAGAGTGGTCCCCTCTACCTTCCAAATATCCTGACAGCCACCAAAACATTCCTGCATGAATAGGATTTTCTATTTACAATATGTAGCACTAAGAAGTAACAGCAGGGGATAAGTCATGGTAAGAAGAGGGACATGACCAGGATGAAGGAAGTGGTTCTGAGAGAAATTATGGATGGGAGAGAAGGGAAACTGACCTAGGAGGGATGAGAGACAGGAGGAATGGAGGTGGCTGAGGGAGGAACCAGAGTGCTTAGGGAGAGGGTGGAATGGGGATGCTTGGGTGAAAGGGAGATGGATGGGATCGGCAGTCGACGGCTGGAGGAAAAATCAATGTCAGGAAAGGGAGAAAAAGGCTGCTGGGGAGTGGGAGGAAGTGGGCAATGAGTGGGAGGGAGAAAAACAGGGATTCGAGCTGGCAATGGAAAAGTTGACAACTGGGAGGAAAGGGCATTAGAGTGGGGGAAGGTGATTGCAGAGGTCTATCAATTGATCTATGGGAATGGTTTGGTTATTTAGGATAAAAAATTGTAGCAATAGGTAAATAATCATCTCAATGTTGCATTTAACCGAGAAGATCCAAAACATTGATCAATGTAATTTAAAAACTGAATGCACAGTGGTATATGCCACAGACATGTGAGGCACAACATCAATGAAGATTCTGACTTTTTTTTTCAACTGTATATGCCACGATTGCAAAGTGAGTTTTCAGCAGGATTAAACTTTCTAAGAACAACTTTAGACTCAAGCTTTACTGCTCTTACACATAGAAGGAGAATGCTCAGGTAGTTGATGGAAAGAGGGCTCAAGAAATGAGATATAGCACCGATGTTGGACAATCAAATGATTCTCAGTCTATTTGAGGGGCAAGTCTGACTTCATGGAAATTGCGGACAGAGCATAGCTCCGCTAATGTACAAGAGTCTTTTGATATACTGTCACAGGATAATATTAACTTAAGTAATGTGTGTGGCCTTCCATAGGATAAAGACTAAAGCTAAAATGAAATATATTATGCATTTATCCAGATAATTTGAAAAGTGTTGCAAAATCAGGATTTCAAAGCCTGTAAATTGTAACTGGTTTAAGTATAAACTGCTTCTGCTTTTTGGCAAGGACGCAAATTGGCTCATTCTGAAAGTCAAAGAAGTTAAAGAGAAGAGTAATTAACAAAATTGCTAGGCTTCAGGCTGAGAATGTTATACTCCCAGGAAAAGTGATCAGTATATGTCTTAAAAGATCATTTTTGTCCATGATTGTTCTGCTATGGTAGTGGTGTTGATGACATGAAAATTCCAACAGGTTTGCTGAACTTTTTTATGAAAAAAAGAAATATAAATTTTGATGAGCATGAACAACATAGAAATAAAAATTATGGCCAAAAAATTTAGCTGCTCAAAGTTGGCTTTTGTCGGTGCTAGGGGTGCTGTTTTAGCTCTGAAATCGTTTCCACATTCTGCACACGGATGTCTGGTGCAAGTTGTGCTGGATAATATTTCAGTAAATGTGTTAACCTGCAAGCTGTGTGCGTTTGTCAGAAATGTACAAAATTGAGGGACGGTGATGTCTGTCAGCATGAAACAGAATTTAACAAATTTGATTTAAACATTCCTGCTATGGTCCTTTTTAAATCTTACAGATGAGCACCCATTTGATGTCAGGAGGGACACCCACCAGAGCTACCTAAACGGATCATCAACCACTTTCGGGTTAGTTGCTGCTTGATGTTTACTGGCTGTTACTTTAATTGTGAATGTGTTTGGTTGTGCAACATCCGCTGAGGGACTTTGCCTTAACTTCAAGAATTCTGATTGAAGCACTTGCTGCCAGACATCAATGCAGTGGTACACAAACCACTTCTCCTCCCTTGGATGACAGCCCTCCTATGAGAATGAGCAGAGGTGACATGAAGAGGGAGGACAGGGACAAGACTTCTCAGTAAAATACTCCTATTCATCCACAGTAATTAGGGAACAATTCTCAGACTTGAACCTCAGTGAGTAATGGTGCGTTTCATTTTCGCTAAGGATGTCTTCACTGAAATCTGCCACCAGCTGCAATCACAGCCGTAGCTTGTCACAATACTAAGATGACAAGGTGTGGAGCTGGATGAACACAGCAGACCAAGCAGCATCAGAGGAGCAGGAAGGCTGACGTCTCGGGCCTAGACCCTTCTTCAGAAAAATACTGTTGCTTTAAGAGGTGTGATTTGTCCTGGTTTCTGTTAGAGAGATGCTAGGGGACATGTGCTGAGCAGCCTATGAGAAGATAAACAACTTGTGAAGCCTTGGGTGTTTTTTTTAAAGGTGGAACAATAGAATAAATGGGTGTGGTCAGACTCCCAGCTACAGAACCAGGGTTTTAGGTTTAGCATTCAACAGCAGTTGCTATTGGCGTCTTGAAGAGGTGGAAGCATTTTTTTCGCCTTCTCTCGGTTACAACCAAAAGCTGACATTCTCTGCCTGCTCGGGGAGTTGCATGTAGACAATCTGTTTTCTGAATTTGCCTTTTGCCAAGGGTATGTTTATGGTATGTTGCTATATTGTAACAGTTAATTAGTAATAGTTACTGTATTTTTAATGCTGTTAAGTTTTCTCAAAAAGATTAAGTTGTCGCAATTCCTTCTTTCTTTTGTTCTATTTTAACAACAGTGGATGAATAAAGTATATTTTGCTTTCAATCCGGTAGTTTGACCAATCAAATTGCATCTGGAATGTCACACCTTACATTTATCCTGGAAAATAATTTTAAAAATTAGGGTCTAGACTATCTTTTGAATATTTTACGGGGTTTGATCGAGTTCGTAACAAGCCTCAGAGCAGGAGTGCATTAACAGTGGATGAAAAAGTGTCTATGGTGATAAAAATTTAAGAGGCTAAATCTTTACAAGCCAGTAGGTGACTTTTGAACTATTGTCCAGTTTATCATCCGCTCTTGCATAATGGAGATCACCGAGGCTCTATTTTGCAAGCCAGCTGGATACAGAAAGATACCTGAGCGATAATATACCTGTGATAGAAATCCCGAAGTCTGGACTAATAGTCTGGTGATACAAGCTAAAATCCCACCATAACTAATTAATTCAATTAATTGAGCAATCTGGTAAAAGAAACCAGCGTTAATCATGATGATCATAAAACTAATAGAGAGTTGGTTTAAAAAAAAGGAATGCATTTGTTTCACTCATGTTCCTATGGGAAACGAATCTACTGCCCTTATCTGATCTGTTCTATGTATGACTGCAGATCCATTACAACATTGTTGCTTCATAACTAGTCTATGAAAAGGCCTAGCTCGCCCTGTGCTTGTATTGAACAACGGAATAGATCACCTGGGAGTGACATAGATACACTCTGCCCATTTGACCCTTAAAGTACTCCTCACCAAAATCTAAGCACTTATAGTCAAGCTGTTCCATAGATTAGTCAGGCAAAAACCTGTGGAACCCATCTTCACTGATGCTACTCTTCAACCAGTTTAATCCATTTCATGTCGAAGGCACCGGGTATAGCAAAGGCTATGGAACTGATAATGTCCCAGCTTTAGTGTGAAGACTTGAGCCCTAGAGCAAGCATGCCCTAAACCAAGCTGTTCCAGAACATCTACAATATTGCATCTTCCCAACTCAATTGTTCAGATTTATCCTGTCCACAAATAGCAGGAGCATTCTAACCCGGCCAATTAATGCCCCTTCATCCATGCACAATCATCAATAAATCAATTGTGTATCCCCTCCTCTTCCAGCCCTATGTTATCCTTGTTCCCTGTTCACCATGTACAGATCGCATCTCTAACCTATCCTCCAGAGTATGTGCAGTGTCATTATCTGAGCCGCTGACCATGAGTATGAAAGCATGAAATGGTGTTTCTTCCTCCAGTCGTTTGCCACTTTGTCCTGCGAGGGAGAGGGAGGAGTGTCAGTGAACGTGATGGAAACTGTTTAGTCAATGTGATTGCCGTCTTCAAATACCCAGCAACGTATGTGAGCCACGGAATGTGGGTGTGAAAAGCTTGAGGAGTGTAATGTTGAGGTGCAAGTCTTTGGTGGGTCTCTGACCGATCAAGGTCATTGAAGTGTGGTGCTTTGAGCAGTGCACAGAGCTAGTGGTGCAGCAAATGAGGCATTGAATTTCAAGATGACTTCACTAACCTTAACAATTCAACTGAGGACATTGAGCTTCATGTGCCATAGATAGTTGCTTCCACTGCCATCTCAGAATTGGTCAGAAGGGAGTTCTGCCTTGCCATCAATCTTTCTCCTCCTCTCAACCAATATGCAGCATAGCATCAAAGAACCATAGAGAATATTTGCTGTTCTGCTAAAATTTTGCACTCATCTCACTCGCACTTTTCTCTTCCATAACTAGTTTCTGTAGCTAGTCCAGTTGGATTACACCTCCTCTTTAATAATGGCAGGCTGGCTTTAAGTAGTAAAGGAAAATCTCTGGATTCTATATATCTGAAATGACAACAGAAAATGCAACAAGTCTGGCAGTATCTGTGGAAGGAGAAAAAGAGTTAAGATTTCTCAGAAAAAAAACTGTCATCAGAAGAAGAGTCTCATTCAACTGGGAATTTTGATTCTGTTTTGCCCTCAGTGAAAGCTGCCAGACCTGCTGAGAAGTTCCAGCACTTTTCTGTTTTCATTTGACTTCAAGCAGTGTTGACTTAGCTGAAAATGATGCTTCTGTGACATGAACCTGAGACCCTACTGCAAACTTCCATCAGACAAATGTTGTTTTAGCCACTGGCTGCATATAGCCATCATTAAACATCAATGGAGAGCATTTTGTGTCCTGCCTGCATCAGAAGTAGCAGGTGTAGGCTATGTGGCAATCGATATATATGGCACAGAAGATGGCTTTTGTGGTAAAGCGGTAGTGTTTGTCTCTGAGCTCGAAGACTCAAGTCCCATCTGCTCCGGAGATGCATCTCTGAACGGGTTGGTTAAAAGTAATAATATGGCACAGAAACAGGCCATTCAGCCCAACCAGTCCAAACCAGTATTCATGTTACACTTAAACTCTTCCCATTTTTAATCTATCATTGTAACCAACTACGATCTTCTATCTCTTATGCTTGTTTAGCTTCTTTTGAAATGCACCTAGATTATTCATTCCAATCATTCAATCATCTCCCCCAGCCCCCATTGTAGAAAATTCCACATTCACACCTCTATTTGGATGAAGAGGTTACTTCTGAATTCTTTATTGGATTCTTTGGTGACTATCTTACATTAATGGCCTCATTTTATGCTTTTCCTTACAAGAGGGAAATGCCCCATCACAACGTTTCTTAATTTCAATGACATCAATTAGGTCACCATTCCGCCTTCATTTTTCAGGAGAAAATGATGCTCGCCCACTTAGTCACGCATTGTGGTTCCATTCCTGTTTTGGGGGCATGTCCAAATTTTTGACCTATGTCTCATGACACCTCACATCACCAACATGTACAAAGAGGCATTTATTAATTTTCAAAACCATTTCCACATCAGAGGAATTCAATGTCAAATTTTGAGATAGTGTTTAATAATCATCATGCGTGTAGCAATAAAAGCCCCATCTCCATGATAAATGGAATCAACTGGCAATTTGCATTACCAGTAATATAGAGTCATCACTCTCAACTGTCCCATCACATTGATACAAACTGCTCTTGTCCTATTTAAAAATTATTGATGGACAGAATGTGACCATCCAAGCTCTTTACAAAATCAAATTGCAATGCATCTTTTTTCGCGTAAATTCTGTCTTACTTTGGGGGCCTCACAAAGACAGTGTGTTTATTCAACTTGCCAGACTTTTCGACCAGAGAGTTATCTCTTCACCTACAACTCAAGCTTAAATCTCTTTATCCAAACTGACATCGGTCAACCTCCACTTTATGACCAAACCCTGCAAATTCTTTCAAAGGTTAAACAGCGTCATCAGATGTGCTGTCATAGTTAAACCATTAGAATATGTTTTATTTACTTTTATTACCAAAACAAGCCAAAGGATGGTAAAGATTAAAGCTTCTGTAGATATTGGATGAGGCAACAATCCAGGATTATCCCAGCATGTCTTGCAATAAATATTTAATCCTTCTGATCACTGTGAGCAAGATTGGGAGGAAAATCATACAAGAACATGAAAACAAATTATTTTTCATTAACTCACTTTGAATCTTTTTTATTTGTTGGTCATAAATGTAATAGAGCTGAGGTAAAGGGTCATGTGACTGACTGGAGTGTTTGGAGACAGGAGACCATGTAAAAAATCTTCCAGATATTCAATCAAGCAGAATTAGGTACTCCAATGGTGAGATGCTCTTTTAACAAGCGTCTCAAATTTGCTACAAGAGCCCTGGATCGCTAGAGTGATTGATATAATAAGTCAGGGAGCTGAAGAGTATCTTTCGCATCACAAGAATTCTCACAATCCACTATTCTTTTCTGAAGTCTGTTCTGTTCATTTACCAGGCAGATAGAATCCTCGGAATAATATGTGGTGCTGTAACTGGCTTTCACAAAACCTATCTCTGTCCTAACCATCATTGGCTACAATATATTGAGGTTGAACACTTGACTGAGAACATGTCATGTCCCTGTGCTGTGGACATCAGTGGGGTGAAGTGACCAGACATGGAGACAGCAGAAATCCAAGACATTTGTTTTAAATCAGGTTTGTGTTATTGATACCAATTTTGGAGCAGCAATTCAGTCTGCCTGGAGTGCACACATTGAGGACCAGGACTTCAATTCATTGGGTCTTCAGTATTTAGCAATAGTCTCCCTTGTTCTTGCTCCTGCATCTTGAAATCCTACTTACTATATTTTAACCTTACTTGAATCTGTACCCAATTCTAATTGGATTAACTCTTTAAACTGCAAAGCCCTAATTAATACTTGGCTCAAGGCTCATTCTCCAAAAAGCAACATGATATCTAGTAGCATCGGAGTAGGAATGATGCTTGTTTAATATTCTCAAAGAGTGTGGCGTCTGGTATCAGTCAAGTTGCAGGATTGGGACTGTAGAGAAATTTATGAATGACAGCAATCAAAGCTTGAATGCAATGCTATTCACCTTCGCGTAGTATGACGATGAAGGCAGGCACAATTAATTTCTACCACAACTATTGTCAAATGTTGTACATTTCCCCTCGCACTGCCCTCAAATTGGGTTCGCGCAAAGGCAAATTGCAAGCCATTAAAAGGGAAGGAAATGTTCCAGCTCACCCGTCACTTCAAACTCTTTGTTGTAGTTGGTCCAGGTGTCTGTTACCCACAGCAGACTGTCCTCCAAGGCTTGGATATCCATGTAAGGGCAATTACACTCTGGGTATTTGGGTGTGCACTGGCACCAGCAGTCATGGTTCTTGCAGATGAAGCTGCCCTCCGAGTTACAGGCAATGTAACTGAGAGCAGCTTCGACAAACCGTTCCCGTAAATGCCCAGGCAGAACGTTCTGTAGGCCTGGAATAACAAGGACAGTGTAAAGTTAGACTCACATGCACAAATGGGAATAAAACTATAGAACCATTTTCTCTCCAAAGCTCGGCAATGAATGCAGCGCCAAGGTTAGCTCACATCAACTTGGATGGGATCTGGGACGCTAAAAATGGCTTCGTAAGACTGAGCAGGTGATGAGGTCAGAATGGGGAAAGAAAAGTCATGCCCCTGGTCTGACACTGCAGTGAGCTTAGTGAGGATGTCCATATATGAAATTCAGTCGAGTATAGGAATGGGGGACTGAAGTCTTGTATAGAACTTTGGGGCAGCTACCAGTAGGCTGTCATTATCTTTGGAACCTTGTCTACCTTGAGTCACTGAGAGGTGACAGCACCATCGGAACTACACCACAGTATAATTGATCAATGGGTGCATAAGTCTGTGAAGATCTATCCCAGTGTGAACCTCAACAATCTCTGTGGCATGAATAAATGGAGGCTGCCAGTGGCTTACATCCCAGAGGCAAAGCAGGTGATGTCTTTGGAACAGTATCTTTAGATGTATCTGCAAGGATTGACTGTTCATCTCACCTATGTACATAAGATAACCCTGATTCACAGAATACATCAACTACAGCCAGAAGTTCAACAAAACCTGTGAATCCTGTAAATCCGCTTCCACGAAGTCAATTCATAAACACACCAAGATACCAGGTTTCAAAACATATCTTTGCAGAGTTGCATTCAGTGTTTGTTTGAAGCAGCGCTGCAAAATCAGTTGTCTTTCTAATTCACTAAACCCTCATTTCCCTCTCAGGGAGGTGTTTATTTTGGCCTGGTACCATTGGAAAAGTGGCAAGAGAGGCTGTCCCAGAGCCCTGGCCAATATTTCTCCTTCAATCAGCGTTGCTAAGACTAATTAATTCCATAGTCAAAAGTTCTATCCATGTTTCAAAAATGATGCTGGATAATTAAACAATTAATTGGAGGACATTCCTGTTGCAGTCATAGAAAGGGCCGCATGGTGTCTCAGTGGTTAGCACTGCTGTCTCATAGCACTAGGAACCTGTGTTCGATTCCACCCCGGGTGACTGTCTGTGTGGAGTTTGCACATTCTCCCCGTGTCTGCGTGGGTTTCCTCCAGGTGCTCCGGTTTCCTCCCACAGTCCAAAGATCTGCAGGCTAGGTGGATTGGCCACACTAAACTGCCCGTAGTGTTCAGGGATGTGTAACTTAGGTGGGTTATAGGGGGATGGGTCTGGGTGGGATGCTCCGAGGGTTGGTGTGGACTTGTTTCCACACTGTAGGGATTCTATGATTATTCAAAAGCCATCACAAAATAACAAACAGGGAACAATTGCAACCACCTTTAGATCACTTGATCAATCTCAACCTCCTCCTGAGGTCCCCTGCATCACAGATGCCAGACTTCAGCAAACTCTATTCACTGCATGGGAAATGCCAGTATGCAATGGATTGAGCAAAGTCTATGGTCCTGATAACATCAATGCTACAGAGTCAATACATTGTGTTCCAGAAATAGCAATGTTCCTAGCCAAGCTGTCCAAGTGTAACTATAACACAGGCATTATCCAACCATGACAGGAAATCACCCAGTGAAATCCTGCTCAGAAAATACAGGACAAATTCAATCTAGCCAATTACCATGCTATCAGTCTACTCTTAATTATCAACAAATTGAAGGAAGAAATTAACAGTTGTGCTATCAACTCACACATATTCACCATTACTCGGCTGGGATTCCGCTAGGACCACTCAGATCCAGACCTCATTACAGCTTTAGTGTAAACATAGTTTTCTATTGGAATATTCTCCAATTGCTTGATTGCAAATTATCCCATTGTTGTGTTCAAATTGGCTGTAGGTAGACATATATTGCAAAAGGGGGAGGCACAGTGGCTCAGTGGTTATCACGGCTGCCTCATAGCTTTTGGGGCCTGGGTTCAATTCCACACTTGGGCAACTGTCTGTCTGGAGCTTTATCATTCTACTCTGTGTCTGTGGGGGTGGGGATGCGGTTTCCACTGGGTGCTTTGGTTTCCTCACACAGTCCAAAGATGTGCAGTTACATGGATTGGTCATGTTAAATTGCCCAGGGATGTGCAGGCTAGGTAGATTAGCCATGGGAAATGCAGATTTAAGGTTTGGGGTGGGATGGAGAGTCAGTGTGGACTTGATGGGCAGAATGGCCAGCTTCCACGCTGTAGGGATTCTATGAAAAGTGGTCCATAGGCTCTAAAGCAATTGACACGTCATGAATGGTGACATACGAATGCAAGTTCTTTCTTTCTGTTACCGTGCTAATGTTTTATCTGCAAAGATACAATTGAATTGGAGGGGAGGGGTGGTGATGACTATAAAATGCTGACAGTTGAAAAATATTTGATGGCATATGTTTGGGTTGAATGAATAGAAGCTGATTGGCAAGGTACATAGTTTGAGGCTCTGGTTGATGTTGCACTGGTATCAGGGCTATTGTACTTATTTTGGTGATTATTCAGCTGTTTGGTTCACTTTTAGAGACAGGAGGGCGTCTGGTCTAATACTGGAAGGATAAAAGTCCACATTACTCATGTAAAAGAGGGAGGGACATGGCTTGAACAAAGAGATGCTGAGCTTAATTTTATGGATGGGAAGTGGGTGAACTTCCTGGGAAGTTCAGAATCAAGAGAACTGGTTTAATGTGTGTGTGTGTGTGTGTGTGTGTGTGTGTGTGTGAGTGAGTGTGAGTGTGTGCGTGTGTGTGAGTGCGTGTGGGGTGGGTTTCGACTAAATCCGGAAAGGAGGGAGGATTAATGGAGGTGGTAGTTTTAGGAATATTGTAAAATTTCATTTTTCATGAAAGGAAGTCAAGGCACCTAACAAGCAAGCAGAACAAGTTTGGCTTATCAGTGTCTTCGTTGTCCCGAAACGTCCTTTCACATGATGCACTGTTGCCAGGTTCAAATAATGGTTTGAGTGCGATCATTCCCAGGAGTGTTATTACTGGAATAGCATTTTCATCAATTGACTTAAAACTAAATCGATACATTGCATTTCAAAGCTCCCGAAGCTCGTTATCAAGATATACTGAGTGAAGATTCAACATTGACTTGCTGTGGCATCCCCTGTAGAGAAAACACACAAACTGGCATCATACAGAACTGGTCTCTGGCAGAGTTACACAGAACCGAAGAAAAGGATACCACGCTTAAATGCCACACAGCAGCAGCCCACATTGTGTTGATATAACGTAGGTGCTGAAACCTGGAAAGAAACTTTGGCCAGCTGCCTGACAAACGTAAAGGCAGGCAACAGTTTTCAACAATTCAACTCAGCACAAGGGACTGGAAAAGAAAGGGGAATACAAGACTGGACCAAATACAAGTCCAGGACTTGTGCAAACTGTTAATTAGACTGATTCTGCACCAGGACACAACCTCAGAGCTTAAACTACAGGCAAATGCAGAAAGACCTTCTTACAAATGGGAGAAAATCAATGCCAATTCACATTAAACCCATGAAGAACAGCAGTCATAGAATCAGGAGGCCAATCAGCCCATTGAGTCCAAGCCCACTGGCCATGAAGAAATCCAGTGAGTTCCATTCCCTGCTCAATCCCCATAGCTGTATTGTCTTTCATCCTTTTGAAAATTATTGATTGTTTCTGTTTTGTTCTTCACATTTACATTCTGGTGTGGGGGTGAGTTGGGAAGGGTGATTTTTCTCTTTAATGACTCTGCAATAATCTATTGTATTTTAACACAAGTTTTTTTTGGATCACACTACATATAGATAGTGATCAAAACTAACTCTTCCATGTGATCCCTCTCAAACTTAATGGGATTGTGACTGGTGAAATTGCCTCTTATTGCTGCATTTCTGCCTTCACCTCCTTGGAGAGAAAACATAAAATTGATATTGTGATTGGCTGCAATGTTATGTGGCATACACATTCTTAGCCTTCCCATGCCTGAATGTAACTTAGGAAGTTCTTCTCTAGATTCTGTATCACTATCTTCCGTAGCAATTTCATCTGTTTTAATGATCAATTTTAATCTTAAACATACTAACCTGTTGAGAAGTGAAGTGTCTGAAAGATATAAAATTCAGTTATCACTTGAGCTTTATATGTTTAACTTGCCATGATGTGATCTTTGAATTTCAACATTGTCCCTACTAATACCTGTAACTTGAGTGAAAAGGGTTACCATTTGATCTGTTTTAATCGTTTTAATTTGTAACACAAAATACTAATGCCTGCACCAGTGCCCGACTTTAACGTGGTAAGATTTAACAACCAGTATTTACTGCCTGGATAATTGATTTTTCTCAAAATGTCTAACTTATTTGACTGTCCCACTTTTTGGATGTATTTGTTTGCTGTTTATTTTCTTCACTTGCATGTTTAGAGTGGCAGCATTTCTTGAAATGACCATGTTTACTACGACTACAGCATTCAGCTCCACCTGCTGGGCAATAATCTTTCTTACGCAGGAGCAAATCTGTGCCTTGTTCTGCTGTATCTGAAGCATTTGAACATGGTTGTTGGCATGCTGTCCATATTTTTGCTGGGTTTTTGCTTAGATATGCTTTCTGCTCATGGGACTACCTACTGGACTAACTTCGTTCGAGTCTTGCGCAGACCTTCGGTATCACGGTGCATTATACACCGGCTTAGCTTCCAGACCTCGGATTGTCTCTCAAACTGCGTCAGTATTAAGCCCTTCTTGGACTGTAAAAAACTGACACTGTCCCCATCATACCAACTGTGCAGGTGCACATTGGTTTGTACCTTAAATCTCAAGATGCACAATTGGTGGCAATCTGGGAAGGTCACCGACGAAGGAATGAATAGATTCCCATGGTGTCTACCTCAATTTATTAAATTCAAGTTGAATGTTGATTGAATCTTTTCAGACTGTGACATATGGCTTTCAGGAATTCATTGTGAGGAGGTTAGCTTTCAACCACCCCTGATTTAGCCATGAGACAACTGATCCAATTGTCCTGGTCTTTTTACTGCAACCCCAAGACTATTCGATACCAGGCAAAGTTTTCTCCAGTTACCCTACATGTGCCAGCTGCAAGCCTAATCCCAGGAATGGCTCCCGTAGTGGTAGGGATGCAGCCATTTCCTTGCCTGCTCAAAACTCTTCTGCTCTGCCGCTAATTTGAGACCCTTTATCCAGTCCCAGAATGCAAAGACTTACGCTGGTCATTCAAAGACTATTCTTCTGTTCTTTCCTTCAATTGTACAAAGTTTTTTTTTTAACAGTGGATTTCCACAGCAATAGCCTTTCTTTTAGTTCTGGCTGCTTTTGGGTTCTTCAGCATAGCACTTCACAGTTTCATGTGTTGCCATCTTGCAACAACTGTATTCTGTATTCATGCTGGTGTCATGAGGAGAATCTTATTTCTCTTCAATTCTGCAGTAGCCAAGGTACATTTTACTGCAACCTTTGTATGCATAGTAACATGACATACAGACATCAATCTACACTAACTCAAAGTGCCTCTTTGGTCATACAATGTAACATCATCATTATATCATGATCAAATAAGGTCATACTGTTAAACCATTACTCTACCATATCTATTTCCACCACCTTCACGATCAGCAAAGATCGCTTCCACTTGTCGTATTAAGATGTTCCTCTTTGCCTGTCCCCCTGCATTTTTTTTTGCTGAAAACCTTAATCCCCAATCCTTGTACTATCAACTAATTGGGCAGCTTCTCTTTGAGTTATCTAAATCTGTCATAATCTTGTAAATGTTTTTCAAATCTTCCCTTCATGTCCTCCGTACCAGGGAAAATAACTCCAGTTTCTCTAATCTAATTTTCTACTTAATTCTCCTCCATCGCTGAAGCCATTTTGTTAAATTTCTTCTGCACCCTCTCAAGGACCCTCACACCCTCCCTAAAATGTGGTGTTCACCTCTCACGGGGCCTAACCAGAGCTTGATAAAGGTTCAGCGTTACCTCTCGACCCTTGTACTCAGTGCCTCTATTTATGAAGCCCAAGTTCCCACATGCTTTGATAACATTTGTCCTGCCCCCTTCAAAGGTTGATATGTGCATACCACCAATCCCTTCAGTTCCTGCTCATTATTTACAACCGTGTATTAAGTCTGTGTTGCCTCTCTCTATCCCTTCTGTCAAAAAGGATCACCATATGAAATTCCATTTGCCACTTGTTTATCCATGCTGATAGCCTATATTATTATGCAGATGATTCATACTGTCCTCACCGTTTGCCTTTCCTTACAAACTGGTATCATCGGCAAATTTTGAAAAATCCTCTGTGTGTTCTAAAATGCAGGTCATTTCTATACATCAAAAAAAAAGCCGTGATCTGAGCTCTGAGTATTGTGGAACACCAACGCCTCCAGTCTTCCATTGTGAGAGACAACTGTCTACCAAAACTCTTGTCCCTTTTTTAATCCAATAGAACACTAGCACACTTGTCCCATGAGTTCCAACTTTGCCATTAAGTCTTTTCTGTGCTATTTTGCCAAATACCTCCTCGAAAACCATATTGACAACCTCCAAAGCTTTCCTTTCATCACCCTTCTCTGTCATTTCATCAAAAATTTTAAGTCATCAGACATGATCTGCTTTTTAATGATTCTTAATTAATTCAAACCTCTCCGTGTAGCTGCTGATTATTATTTTATTATCAATGTTAAAGTAACTGGCTTGTGGTGGCTAACACTTCCTTTCAAAATGGGCTGACAACATTCTGATTGAGGTGATTCTCCTGAACACATTTCAGAAATTCACCCCCCCAACACAATTCCTTGCCATAAAAGCTAACATTATCCCAATCAATATTTGAGCAATCACAGCCCTCAAAAACACCATTCCATACCACTCTCGCATCTCTGATTTCCGTTTTAAATATGTTTTGCATTCTTTCTCTTACCATTTGGAAGCTTCTAGAATACCCAAACTACTGGGATCACACTCCATTTGCATCTCAACTCTGAACAAAAGTATTCTGTCCTTGCCCCCTCCATGACATTGCTCCTTACTAATCCCGATGTCTTCTTTAATAGATCCTGTCACCCCATCTTCATTTCTCCTCTTTCACCTGAAGAAGGAGCAGTGCTTCAAAAGCTTGTGATTTCAAATAAACCTGTTGGACTATAACCTGGTGTCATGTGACTTCTATCTTTTTTGAATACTTCATATTCTTTGCTAAGTACTAAGTTTTGCCATTTATGAGCCTTCTTTCCATTGTAGTCACTACATTATATTTCTACACGGCGTTTAATGCTTGTAGCTCACCAATCTTATTCACCGCACTTTATATGTTCACATAGATGCATTGTAATTCTAAGGTCTTTACATTATTTGCTGGTCCATCTGACTCTCCTGTATTATCCAAAACGCTTATTTTATGCACCTTAATCATCAGGAAGTGGGGAAGTTATTTTTGAGATTGATCAAGGGCCTATCCAAAAAGAAAGGACATTTTGCTGAGTTTTATTTGATAACGCTATCCATTTGTCTATACAGAACTGAATTCCTCCTTATGCCTTATAAAGTCTTCCCCTCGGTTAGTCAGGCAAGATAACGTAACACTTTGTTAAATATCAGATTGAACGTCCGACCCAGATTTTGTTCAGAGCAGTGCGTTCAGCATTAGAGCAAGTTTGGGATCTTCAAATTGAATCCTCCAGTGCAAGTGCAATATTTTACAAGTAATTTACCACTCTGATTCATTAGAAACGTTTCTCCTTCATAATTGACAGGTTCTTAATCAGAACAAAAATAACAAAATTTTTTTTTAGGTTTTCAATGGACAAATCAAATGCAGATTCCAGCAAAAGCTGTCCAGTGGTCATTTTTTCACCCCACACCTCCCCTCATCGGTTTAGTAAAACAAATTAAACAATTCAGTACTGTACTTGATAAAGTACTTTGAAAAAAGTACTGCAGCAATGCATGCATGAAGGGATGAAGAGCAGGGATACATGCTTGCAGTAAATATGGATACATGTGCGGAGTACTATCAAGTTCTTTGCATCCTTGTAACAATATTAGTTTAAACCTTTAATATTCTTTGTCTTTACAATAAAAAATATTTTGATAGGGCTATTAGCGTGATTGCCAAAATTGTAACCAAACAGAATGGAACAGGAATTCAAATCCAATCAATGATCATTTCCTGCATTGATTAGTTTTTTTTAAACTAGTTTGTATTTGGAAATGTTTGAGGTGTCTAAGTGAGTCAGTACCTGCTGTAAACTCTGCTACTCAGCAACTGGCTCCATCCCTACCTCTGGCAGACTGAACCTGACTGTTTGCAACCTTGGTGTCGCTGTTGGCTCGGAGATGAGTTTCAGCCTTTGGGTGTCCGTGCCATCACCAAAAACACATTTTTGCACCTGCGGAACATTGCTGATTTTCAATCTTGCTTCAACTCAATTGTTGCTGAAACCCCCGTCCAGTGCACTGTTACTTTAATTGACTATTCCCACACATTCCTGACCAGGCATCAATGTTCTTCTACCTTTTGTAAACCTGAAGTAATCCAAAACTTAGCTGCATGCCCTCAATTGCACCTAGTCCCATTTCACTCCACTCTGTTGCCTTTCAGTCAATAAATACCTTGATTTTAAAATTCTCACCTTGATTTTTAGATCCCACCACGGTTTCACCCTTCCCTGTCACTGTAATCTCCTCCAACCTTTAAGGTATTTGCACTTATAATTCTGATCTCCTGAATACCCCTAAATTTAATCACCTTACCATTGGCAGCTGTCTTCAGCCGCCCAAGCTCTGGAATTCCCTCCCTAAATCTCTCGAGCTTGTGTTTAAGAAGCTTCTTATTACCTACCTACCTCTTAGACCAACCTTTTAGTCAGCAGGCCTATGATCACCCTATATTGCTTGTGACTGATTTTCCTTTGTAATGCTTCCGTGAAGGTCCTTGAACCCTTTTATGTTAAAAATGCTCTATAAATGTACGCTGTCGTTGTTAACATTAAGACCTTAAGGAAGGAACCTTTTCTCTGGCTGTATTGAAATTATTGAAATGATATTGAATGATTAAATTAATAGATTGATTTCCATGGCATTCTTCCACTCATTATTCTTACGTAGCTTCATGAATTCACCAAAATGGGTTATAAAGGTGGACAGGAAAATAGCACATGGATAAATTCATGTGTTGGTTACTGTGACTGCATGGTATAATTTCAGACTCCAAATATTTTTCATAAGCAAACATCTCTGTGTACCACACAAATCCCTGTCACACTCTCTAATTCATGGTGAGCATTCCTCTCGAAAAGTCACTGTAACGAAATGTAAAATATCAATAACTGTTTCTGCAGAAGCTCAATTGATTTTTCACTGCATAAATAAAGGTGACTTTGATTTATAGAAAGACATAACAGGGAACTGCCCAACTTATGTATGTGTCAGATGTTCTGTGTACATTATGTGCTATTACAATTGTAACCAGTAATTATAGAATCATTGAGTTACATAACGCAGAAGCAGACCCTTCAGTGCAACCCATCCATGCTGACCAGATATCCTAAACTAAATCTAGTCCCATTTGCTAGCATTTGGCCCATATCCCTCTAATCACTTCTTATTCATGTACCTATCCAGATGTCTTTTAAACGTAATTGTAGCTACCTCCACCACCTCCTCTGGCAGCTCATTCCATACACACACCACCCTCTGCATTAAATATTTGCCCTCAGGTCCCTTTTAAATCCTTTCCTCTCACCTTAAACCTATGTCCTCTATTTTTGGACTTCCCCACCCTGGGAAAAAGACCTTGGGAAAATAACTCGGGCCTATTTAGCATCTCCCTATCACTCAAACCCTCCAAACCCGGCAACATCTTTGTAAATTTTTTCTGAGCCCTTTCAAATTTAAGAACATCTTTCCTACAGCACAGAGACCAGAATTGAATGCAATATTCTGAAAGTGACCTCACCAATCTCCTGTACAGCCGCAAAATGACACCCTACCTCCCATACTCAATGCACTGACTAATGAAGACAAGTATACCAAACACCTTCTTCACCACCCTGTCTACCTGCGACTCAACTTCCAAGGAACTAAGCACCTGCAACCCTAGATTTCTTTGTTCGACAACACTCCTCAGGGCTCTGCCATTAACTGTGTAAGTCCTGCCTTGGTTTGCCCTACCAAAATGCAACACTTCACATTTACCTAAATTGAACTCCATCTGCCACTCCTTGATGCATTGGCCCATCTGATCAAGACCCCATTATATTCTGAGATAAACTTCTTCACTGACCACTACAACACCAATTCTGGTATCATCTGCAAACTTACTAACCATACCTCCTATATTCACATACAAATCATTTACATAAATGACAAAAAACAGTGAACCCAGCACCAGTTCTTTGCCGCACGTCACTGGTCACATGCCTCCAGTTCATTACCCTGCTGTGTATTTGACATCTACAATAGTTGTACTTCTTCGCCATACTAAATGTATTATGTGGCATCTTCTCTTAGCATTGTATTTTATATCATGCAGCACTTTGTATAAGGTGATGCACATTGCATTATAGAAATCATGGTGTATTGTGGGGTGCTGCGTGTATCTGTATTTGTATCGCTGTATTGTATTTTTCCAATTTCTTTTGAAGGCAACTTTTAGTTTATTTATACAAAATTCTTGCTTTCCCTATTTTAATCCACCATTAACTTGTTGACATTAAAAACGGCATTTGATACAATTGACTGATATTTAACACAAACCTTGTAAACCATACTAAGCCATTCCTGCTTGTTGACCACAGGTCTGCCTTCAACACCATTATCCCCTCCAGACTGATCTCAAAACTGCGTGACCTTAAACTTGGCTCCACTCTCTGTAACTGGATCCTCGGCTTTCTGACCCAGAGACCGCAATCCGTGAGGATAGGGAACTGCACCTACTCCACAATAACACTCAACACTGGAGCCTCCCAAGGATGTGCCCTCAGCCCCTTACTGTACTCCCTGCACACCTGCGACTGTGTTGCCAAATTCCGAATGAACGCCATCCACAAGTTCGCTGACAATACCACCGCAGTGGGATGGAGATCTAACAACAATGAGTCTAAATACGTAAGGAAGATAGAGGGCTTGTGATGTGGTGCAATGAAAATAATCTGTCTCACAACATCGGCAAAACTAAAGAACTGATCATCGACTTCAGAAAGAAAGGAGGAGAACACGTCTCCATCTACATCAACAGAACTGAGGTTGAGAGGATGAAGAGCATCAAATTCCTCAGAGTGACGATAACCAACGACCTGTCCTGGACTTTCCACGTAAATGTGACAGTCAAGGAGACACAACAATGCCTCTTCTTCCTCAGGAAATTTGACATGTCCATTAGGATTCTCATCAACTTCTACAGATGCACCATTGAAAGCATACTGTCTGGGTGCGTAATGGCCTGGTATGGCAACTGGTCTGCCCAGGACTGCAAGGAACTCCAGAACGTGGTGCACGCAGCCCAGACCATCACAGAAGCCAACCTTCCATCCGTGAACTCTATTTGCATGCCTTGCTGCTGCAGAAAGGTGGCCAACATCATCAAAGACCCATCGTACCCGGTAATGATCTCCTACAACCTCTTCCATCAGGCAGAACACACAGAAGCCTGAACACAAGCACAAGCAGGTTCAGGAACAACTTCTTTCCGGCTGTTATCAGACTGTTGAACGGACTCTGGCCTCAAATAATGTAAGCTGCATATAGGCTACGCCTCTACGTCTTTTTGATCTGTACATCCTTTGTTTGCTGTGATCTGCCTTTACCGTTCGTAAACAAAGCTTTTTGCTGTGTTTTGATACATGTCACAATAAATCAATCAATCAATTAAAAATAGTTTGTATAGGCATTGAAAATGTTCCTTGCTCATGAAGTACAGTCACTATTTGCGTTGGTGGCTGTGATGCTTCTATGTACTTCACATAATATGCTTTGCGATAGATGTCTGTGCATACAAATTAAGCCACCACTGGAAAAACAAAGCCAGAGCTGAACAGTTCGCATAACAGAACTACTATCTACAAATATTATGGATAACTCTTAACCTCTCTGATTGAATGTAAATAAATATTGGCCAAAATACCAACTAAACCTCCAACTCCTTATCAAATAGTGTCATGGGATCTCTGACACCCTCTTGAACAGACATATGGGCCCCCATTAAAGATTTTGTTCAAAAATAAATAGTGTCATTGATATTGCAGTACTTCACTGAAGTGCCATCCTAGACTATGAGAACAACTTAAGTAGGAAACTTGAACCCACAACTGTCTGAAGGCAAGCATAATGTCACTCAGTCAAGCTGATACAATACTGAAAAGCTATCATCCAATCCTGCCAAATCATTTTCTAATCTTTTGCTTTCCTCGTACGTTCACAGCAATGGTCCACGGAAGCTCCTCTTTCTCTTGAACCTTTAGAATAAGTCCAAAATCACACGACACCAGGTTATAGCCCAACAGGTTTATTTGATGACACAACCTTTTGGAGTCTCGCTCCTTAAGGGTCCTCAAGGGCTACGGGGAGAGTGCGGGTAAGTGGAGTTGAAATGCCCATCAGCCATGACTAAATGGCAGAATGGACTCGATGGGCCGAATGGCCTTACTTCCACTCCTATGTCTTATGTCTTATGGTCTTATGGTCTTAAGAAGGACACCTGATGAAGGAGTGAGGCTCCGAAAGCTTCTGTCTTCAAATAAACTTGTTGGACTATAACCTGGTGTTGTGTGCCTTTTGACCTTGTCCACCCCAGTCCAACACCAGGGCCTCCACATTCAGAATACGTAACCAAGGGAGCAGTACAGCCCTATCTACTGGACACAATTGTGCATATGCCCTCAATCTGAGACCAAGATAAAACAAAGGAGTGTGCATATGTGCCAAATTGGTCAGCTGAGTTGCTAATCAACTTGGCAAGAAAAAGCAGAAGGTTCTGAAAAAGGAATCTGTGCTTGTGTGGAAAGCAATAACTGCTGGGACTCAGCAGGCTTCTGTTATTGAGCATTTTTGTTGTCTTCTTCTTAATTCACACTCTGACTTGTTTTTCGTGCAATTATCAAGATATCCAGAGGTAGTCTCTGGATACCCAAGGTGAGATTCTTTCATGCCACACCAACAACGTCTGGAAATCTCTAACTAAAGCAGGTTTTACTCCTCTGAAATGTTACCAGCTTCACGATTGCTGACTTCAATCAGAGTGGAATTTCTCAAGTTGCGGTAACTAATGTCACGAAAATGTCATCAGCACTGAGACCCACACGTGAAGAACTGGCACTGATGGTCATTACACTGCGTGCGTGCCTCTCAATGAGAGTTAACACAATCAGAAGAGGGGAAATTTTAAATGTTACATTTTTCTTCAATGTAACACCAGTGAATCTGATCTACTTTCAAAAGCAGAAAAGGCCAAAAATTTGGACATGAAGACGAATCCATTTACCAAAAATCTAGTTGGTAGAATGCTCTGTTTCAAATGATGACCTCACACTTTAATATTGTTTTTATTTACTGTCAAACAAATGAATTCAGAAACTGTTCCCAAAAAAGAAACAAATTAATGAGCAAGTGAGTATTAAGCATTATTTGGAGTTTTGGGTTCCTTTCCGTTGAGAGCAAGAGCTCTTGGTAGAATGGAAAAGATGGCAGAGACAAACCTGTGGGAAGTTTTATTAGAATTAAATTACAGTTACTTTGCCGAATTTGCACAGGACGACAAAGTTTACGCAGGAGATGGTTATCCAGAGGAGTCTGGAAACACCATCTTTCTCCTGATCAAAAATCAACCATATGCTCCAACAAATATGAGGTAGATCAGTGATAACAAGGTGTAGATCTTCAGTACTTCAGTACTTGTCTCATCCAAGACCATCAATATAACCTCCTGAAACAAACAAAAAAAACATCTTCCACCTACCCCTTTCAGCAAACTGCCATTTTTACTCTCATCTCCTTTCCTCTCCCAAATTCTTAACGTGTTAACACATCCCGAATCGGTGCCTGTTTTGCTCCACTCCACATTTAAATTTCTCAGATGCAATCTGTAGCTCTGCAGCAGCATCACAGTGGCACTTATGGAAGTTTTATGAAGTCTCTGATGATTATGGCTAGTCGGCATTATCCACATCATTCCCCTTGATCTTTCCTCAACCTGTGAAACTGGCTGGCCACACCATTGTTATCGTCTTTTCTGATCCGGTCTTGATTCCACTCTTATCTGTACAACTATTGCATACACTTCTCGAAGTAATACCTTCAATGTGTTTCTCCAGAGGCTAACAAAATCCAACCCACCTCTTTAAATCTGCCTGCAAACCTCGAATCAGCTTTCACATGCAGGGATAACATCCAATTCTGTCTTTTCATTGCCTGTACGAGCACTTCCCAACAACTGCTTCTGTATTGTCAAATTTCTCATCCACTTTATAAACTCGAATAAACTACTGTCTCCAGTGAAATGGTCAGGAAAAACTGAGCCTATCTTCTTTGACTGTAAAGTACCACCTCTCTCTACCTATTTCATGCCCCTCCCTAGTCATTTTCACAAGCGGAAACATAAGGCTGTGCCATTTTGCCAACTCCAATACTGAGCTGAGTTACTGATCCCATTACCAGCTCCATCAAAAAAACCATGTAATCTCACACTGCTAAATCTGCTCTATCTCCATCCATCTGTCCCGGAAACACCCAGTCATAGTGTTTTCATCTTCAGACTCAACTGTCCCATCCATCCTGTATGCTCTGCTACGCATTACCTTTTCAACATCAGGTCTTGCTTAACTTCCTGGTCTTTGTTTTGTCACCATAGCTCCTGAAATCTCAGTGTCTTCTGGGTGATCACAGATTTTGTAGTAAATGAGGATTGGTGAAATTTAGCCTTACGAGGCAAATCAATCAAGGCAAAGACAGTGGTAATCTGGAAGAGTCATAGAATCTCTACAGAGTGAAAGCAGACCATTCAGCCAATTCAGTCCACACCTGACCTCCAAAGAACATCCCACCAAGACTCACCCATCCCTGTAAACCAACATTTCCCATGCCTAGTCTACTGAACCTGCACATCCCTGGACACTATGGGCAATTTAGCATTCACCTAAAGAGCACATCTTTGGATTGTGTGAGGAAACCAGAGCACCTGGAGGAAATCCATGCAGACACGGGGAGAATATGCAAACTCCACACAGATGGTAGCCCGAGGCTGGAATGGAACATGGATCCCTGGCGCTGTGAGGCAGCAGTGCTAACCACTGAGCCACCGTGCTGCCCCAATCCTACTCCAGAGATGAAGAATATTTCAAAATGAGATTGATCAACCGTTATTAGATAAAGGTTTTATCTGTTGTGGAATTAAGGTGAATAAATGCAGGTCAGTTAGCGATTAACTGTTTTCTAACCAAACAGTGGAGAACATACAACACTGATCTACTCCAGAGATAGTGGGAACTGCTGATGCTGGAGTCTGAGGTAACAGAATGTAAAGCTGGATAAACACAGCAGGCCAGGCAGCATCAGAGGAGCAGGAAAGCTGACGTTTCAGGTCTGGACCCTTCTTCAGAAAAGGTATTTCTGAGGGGAGGTGCCAGAAGGCTAGAAAATTAAAAACACGACAACCTTATTAAATAAACATTTATCCTTGTGAGGATAAACCCAGCAATTATAGACCAGTCAATTTAATGTCCAAGCTTCTAAAGCTTCTAAAGAGAATTATTCAGGATAGAATTAGTAGTTAAATTAGAAAAGGTGGGTTGATTGAGAAAAGTCAGCATGGATTTATAAAGGGAAAATTGTGTTCAACTAACCTGCTGTAGTTTTTTGAAGAGGGAACAGAAAGGCTCAGTTATGTTTACAAAAGAAGCAAGGGTGACGTGAACATCTGGGGTACAGAATGGACCACCTGGAAGTGTGTTGGAGGCTCAATTGAAGGATTTAACAGGGCACTGGATGATTATTTGGATAACAGTAATGTACAAGAATACAGGAACAAAGTCGGAGATTGGCACTAAGTAATGATCGTCATTTAACAAGCTGGTGCAGGCACTGAAATAACTTCACCCCGAGGCAGGTATCGTTCCACCAAGTCACCCTTTATTTGCATATGCCGAATACATGACACTGCCATAGCTAGCTCAGAGCTGGCTGCCAGTGTGAACTGAATCCCTGATGCTCCTGTTTATATCTGTTAGACAGGGCTCTCCTAATTGGACCAGGTTAAGAGCCCCAACCAGTGAATTCATATTCTATGAGGTCCCCCTGGCTGATCTCATTACCATCCCTTATTTTTATTCATTTATGGGATGTATGCTTTGCTGGCTGGCCAGTATTTATTGCTCATCCCTAGTTGCCCTTGAGAAGGTGGAATTGCGCTGCAGTCCATGTGCCATAGATTGACCCACAAATGGCCACTTTGTGTGTCATAACATTTCAGGTTAAGATCTATATTAGACAGTGGTAAAATTATCACTAATAGGTCTCATCGTGAACTTTTGGCATTCAAAATTGAATGGTTTATTTCTCCAAATCACCACAGCAAACACACTTTAAAAGTCCTTCACTTTCCATAAAGCAATTATTAATGTCCCAAGGTTTGTGGTAACCTATTTACGACTAAAAATACTTTTTTTCTCGCACATGTGCTTTATATTTCTTTTCTTTCATCCTACTGGCAATGAAAAGGGCTGCTCAGTAGATAAATGTAATACAATCCTAAGAGGTACACCTCATGTTAAACAAGTACAGCTGTGAGCTAAAATATGCTGGGTTGCATAATGAGAAAAATGCTATTGAACAAAGCAGATTGTAAATAATTAGGCTGCTCTGCGGCTAGATTAAATTTGGAAGCAAAAGGCTGAAGAGGGTTTATGTAAAGTGTTCTGAACATTTTACTGAGTCAAAGGCTGCACTCACTCAGCGTTCATCCTTAGATTAAACCTGTCGCTTTGTTTTGAGTTCTGGAGCTCTCCAGTTTTCAATCTGTTCCCTGTTAGCTGTTCATGCAATTCCATATATACAGTAAACTACAATACATTCTCACCACTTGATCTCTGGGCTTTCTGTCATAGCATCCAAATGTCAAATTAAATCAAGCATGTTTTCATGAAAAACAAGAATCAACAGTAGGTAAATTGGGAAAGTGTAGAAATCACACAGACACAGGAAAACTGGGCCAAAAAACCAACATTGAGGAGCAATTCAAGAGGACTTTTGCTATTGGAATGTCATTGATACGAAAATACAAGAAAGCAGGAATGTAAGTGGGCTGTTGTGTGAAAGGAAGAAATGCAATTGCTGCAACTACACCTAAGTACTGCATACAGCTTTGGTCTTTTTTCTGATGAAAGAATTGCCTTGCCTTAGCAGGAGTGCAATAAAGATTGATTCCTTGGTGGATTTTGTATGAGGAGTATGGGCTGATAGCATCCAGAAATATGAAGAACAAGAGGTTAGCTCATTGAGCTGTGTACAATTCTTTGAGGAGCTTGTCAGGGCTGTTGCCATGAGGATGTTGTCCCTGGAATGGAGTTTATTCCACGGGCATAGGAGGAGAAGGTGTCTGCTATGTACAGTAAGATGGAGACCTTCTGCATTCAGCGATGTATGAATCTCTGGAAATCTTCACCTCAGAGGGCTGTGGATATGTTGGATATATTCAAGAAAAATACCAAAATGGATTGAGGAATCACGGGCTATATGGAGAGAGGAAGAAAATGCAGAAGTTGTACGTTTTCGGCCATGATCATACTGAATAAAGCAGCAGACCCAAGGGGCTAGATGAGCTACATTTTTTCCCCCCATTTCCCTTCTTCCTTCATTCTTATTATACTAATGCCAAAAGGAGTGCCAGAGAGAACTTCTGCAAACAAACTTGACTACAAATGGAAATAACAAGAGTTGCAGATACATTTTCTAAAATTGTGCGACAATGATAATATAATGGACTGCAAGTAATCCTGAAGTTTTAGTATTAATTATGAAAAATTACTGGTTTAGTCGGTGCAGGCTCGGAGGGCCTGTTCCTGTACTGTAATTTTCTTTGTTCTTTGTGCAACTGATTGGAACCCCAGCAGTTGTTACTGATTTAATCGAAATAACATGATGTAGTGCAATAAACAGCTTGACACATGAATAAAAGAACAAAGCTTCATCCATTGCACGTAGACTTGGTGGAATAAGAGAAAAAGCAAAACACAGGGAATTTACATTAAGAGTTACTGGAATGAGAGGAGAAATTTGAGCAATCGCACCTGTACTGACCTTGTAAGTGAATTTTGTTCTCAGGACTTTGTACCAGAACTGAACTGACAGAGTCTAGGTTGTCATAGTTACTGCATCCAAGAGGTCCTGTTCTGGTTTCAGTTACCTGGACAATCAGAAATAGAGGAAAGATTATCAGTGAAGATCTTGTAGCCTTATAGATCAAATCATATTACAGAGGAGCGAATTTCCACTTTTGTAGTGCTGGCAGATATGACTTTGCTCATGTTGCAGTCCAGAGATTTTGTTGCTGCAAGGGATGAGTGCAGTGAGGTTTGAAGGAAGAGTACGTGTGGTTTTTGGATATTGGAACAAAAAATTATGAGGCGTCTCTCATATTACACCCAAATTGTGTGTTTTTTTTACTGATTTCTTGAAAATCAATACTTTTATTTTCCTTGCCAACTCCAGATTCATAAATCAACAAATTTCCTCCCCATTGTCTACAATTATATAAATCTATATATGAGGTTGGAAAAACATTGCTTACATTTATTATTGAGCAATTTAGTTGTGGATTTCAGAGGAAGTTGCAGTAAATATATAAAATTTAAGGGAACAACTGATTTGCATATTTTTGCATTTCCTAAAACTCTTGTTAAGTATCTTGTATTGTCAAAAACAGTTAAATTCTGGGCTTTCAGTCAGAACTGACTTTCAAACTTCAACTGCAATCAAGATCTTCCAGAACTTTCTACTCACAGTGAATGAATAATTTTTTTTGCTCGGACAGTGTGACCTTTAAAAAGGAATTTCCTTGATGCGACCATTTAGGGGATAATGATATAAAAATATATAATTCCGCAAGGATCTTACTTATTGCTTCTTTTCTTGCTTGTAACTGTGTTATATCCTCTTAGGTTTGCTATGTAATTGGTTGATTGATCAAATTATCAAGATAATGGTTAAAGGATTATCATCAAATGCTAAATGTTAACATGTTGGTTTTCACAGGTGTCTGCTTTTGGCTTCCCATTGTTTAATATGATTGCAGTTGATCGCGTGTTAAGAATCATAAGTAAACTGACTAAATTTTCAGCTGATACAAGGCTAACGAAATTATGATAATCCAAAGTGCGCAGGATATAGATTACAGGTGTATTTGAATAGGGTCAAGAATTGGATGGACAAGCAGGAGACGATATTCTAAGTAGGGACATCAAACTGCTTCAAGTAAAGATTAAAAACTGAGAAGGACAGAAAATAGAAAGAAAATACTGGAATAAAAAAAAAGAGATCTGGAGTTTACAATTGACAACAAATTGAAGCTATCACAACAATGTGCATTGACAGTGAGTAAAGATATTTGGAATGTTACTAAAGTCAACAAGTGACTTTGAATAGGGAGGCAACTCTGCCAGTTTACAGTCATTAATGTAACTATAGTTACAAAAACAGGCACTGATCACCTCAGTACAAAATGAACACTGTAATTATTTCGATGATACAGAAAACAGCACATAAGTAAGTTGCAGCCCAAGTCAAACATAGATACTCAGGGGAATTTCTAGAGGCATGGTTCTCAAGTCATAATGCAATCAACAAACATATAGAGTTGGACACCATACACAAACCCGTCAGAACAAAACCGGAAATGACACGACTCATCATAACGGACCAGACAGCATAAATTCCAAGCAGAGTAGAACAACATCGTCTCACTGGAGGCCTCACTGATGATGTTACCTAGCATGGTGATGAAACATCTCAACAAAAATAAGCCAGCTCGGCGAGCAAGTCAACAACGTCACCCACAACCCAAGCTACAAATCTTTGCGAAAACTTTAGAAGGGATAAAATAATATCAATTACGACAAGCTATATCTGCTTCTCCAAAATAGTTGAACAGAGGGAAATAGCAACTGAACTGAATACAAAACTAACCCATAAAAACAAACACTGCGAAGCAGATAACCTATGGAACAGACTAGGAAGATGATTTAAAAACAGTTAGCATTTATTCCTTCAAGTAGATACAGTTCTTTCAGAAATGAACATTTTGGAATACAGCAATCTGAATGACTTTAGTAACGATGAATGGAAAGTGTGGGAATAAAGTGGTGACTTTGGATCAATACACTCACTCATTTCTCTGACAACTTACCCCACCCACGTTTCTCTAATAGTCTGCTCTGACCCATTTCTGTCTAACAGTTTGCTCCCAGCGAGCTTTGTCTTTCTTTATGTAACTGCTTGCTTAGACCATAGATCCTTTACACGGCTAGCCCCAGTCTATCTCTCCACCTTATAAACTGCTTGTAACCAACTCCCCAACGAACAGCCTGTTCCCACTTAGCTCTTCATCTGACAGTCTTCTTCTATTAAATTATCATTGTTTTATAACAGAGGCTTATGGAACATATTCCATTATTTGACTGAGTCAGCAACTTTGAAGCAACTGGGACCCTGAAGCCACATTATTACATTTTAAAGAAGAAACTACAAAGTTATTTTTAATGGAGCACATTACTTTATAAAATACTGCTTCTCAAACATGGCAGTTAATCCATCCATGTAAGTCCCTGAAGAGTGCAGTTCTTTAAGCAATTCCCTTTGCACTGCTTGTTCAGCTATGTTTTGCTGAGGTTGATAAGGATATCATCAATTTCCATCAGTCAGTTTAACTGCATCTTACAAGAGCCAGCACCAAAAGGCACAATTCTATTTATCAAAATTCAGAGGTTGGAATGAACTCCTCGTAGTCTAGAAAAAAAAATCACACTTCATCACATATCATTTGTCAAACAAATGCTGCTGCTAAATGAGGAACAGCCTTGGTGTTTCTCGTCTTTTGAGTAGATTTTGCAGTGAACAAACAAGCTAACAATTTGAGGAGGGTGATGCATATGAATTACATCAGGAACACTGTTTGTCAATCATTCCAAATAAAAATAGACTGTCATCTCTGCTGTTTCACTATGTTTCTTTCTGTTTCAGTTTAATTAGCAAATATCAGAAATAAAAAGATGCCAGGACACAAAGCTAGTGCCCAACAGGTTTTTCAGAGTGGAAAACATTCAAGGTCATGTCCACAGTCTCAGGCAAACCACTGTATTCATGTTTAAACAGGTAATGACATCATTCTGAAGAAGGGTCACTGGATACGAAACACTAACACTGTCTTCTCTCTACAGGTGCTACCAGACCTGGATTAACTAAGCCTGTGTTTCATTAATAATTATGGCTTGAAGTATTCCAACCGGGATATGAATTCGGAGCAGGACTATGTCACTCAGTCCCTCACAGCTGCTCACCATTCAATAAAATCATGTCTGATCAGTCATCTCAATCCCACCCTCCATCTACCTCCAAAAGCCTCTCAGCCCCTTGTATTTAGGAATCTATTTACTTTTGTCCAAAAAAAATTAAAAGATTCTGCTTCTACTCTGCTTTTCAAGGAAGGAGTTTTGAAGTGGAGTTGAGAATGATCAGATCAGCCCCAATCTCCTTGAATGGCAGAACAAATGCATTGGGCATACTTCTGATCCTTTGGACTCACAACGCTCTATGAGAAAAGATTTTGTTTCATCGCTGTTTTAAATGGACAACTGCTGAGTTTTAAATAGTAGCCCTGGTTCTGGAATCTCTCATAAGAGGAAATAACCTTTCCCACATCTATCCCTATCTAGACCCCTGTGGAACTTGTACATTTCCAGCAAGTCACCTCTTACTCATGTAAACTCCAGCAGATCCAAGTCTAACCTGTCCAACCTTTCTTCATAAGCCAACTTGCCCATTCCTGGTGTTAGTCCAGTAAATCTTCACTGAACTGCTTCCAAACCATTTACGACCAATACAAGGCATAGAGTTGAGGTGTAGAGGTGGTCTCACCAGAGTCCTGTGTAAACTGAAACATAAACTCCACATTTATATTCTATTCTCATCAAAATAGGTGATAACATTCTCTTAGCTTTTCTAATTACTTGCTGTGCCTCAATCCCAACCTTTTGCAATTCATGCATGAAGACACTGGGAACCCTGTGCATCCCACGGCTCTTCAATCTCTCACCATTCAGATTCTGTTTTTATTCTTTCGGCCAAAATGGACAATTTCATGTTTTCCATACTCCATCTTCCAGAATTTTACCCACTCACAACTTTTTGCAGCCTTCTTATATCTTCTTCACAACTTACACTCCAAACTACCTTTGTGTCATCGGCAAAGGTAGCCTCAATACCTTAGCTGCTTTCGCTCATGCCGACTCTCTGTTTCTTTATAGCTAGACAACCTTTAATCCATGCCAATATGTTACCCCTTACACCATGAGCTTTTAATTTCCACAGTAGCGTTTGATGTGGTATCTCATCAAATTCTTCTGGAATAAGTACAGTACATCCATAAGTTCCCTTTTATCATAGAATCACATAGAATCCCTACAGTGTGGAAACAGGCCCTTCGGCCCGACAAGTCCACACCGACCCTCAGAGCATCCCACCCAGACCCATCCCCCTATGACCCTTCTAATCTACACATTTTAGTCACAGCATGTTGCTTCAAAAAACTCCAATAAGTTGGTTAAACTTGATTTCCCTTTCACAAAACTCTGCCTGATGGCCACAAACTTTTTGAAGCGCCCTCTTATAATTTTTTTATTGATAGTCTCTGCATTTTCCCCGCGATAAATGATGGGTCTTGGGTTTTCTGCTTTGTTTCCCTCCTTTTTTTGAACAAAGAAGTTATGTTCGCGATTCTCTAATCTAGTGGAGCCTTCCTGAATGCGGCGAATCTTGGAAAATTTAAACAAATGCATCAATTATCTCACTACCACTGCTTTTAAAACCTAGGATAACATCCATCAGGATCCAAAGGTTTGTCAACCTGCAGATCCAATAATTTGCTCAGTGCCATTTCTCTGATTATTGTAATTTTACTGAGTTTCTCCATTCCATAAATCTCCTGATTTGCAATCCGTTTCATCTATTGTAAGTAACTGTGGTTGTAGATCTTAGCTTAAGTTTTAGTTAATCTGTGTGTCTAGAGACTTTTTCTGAACATGTAGTCACATATGCTTGCCTAACAAGGAAAAACGACCATTATTTTCTGTATTAATAGACTATGTTTGAAAAAAGTCATCTTTTGCTGTCACACAGGCACATTTGATAATGACAGAACACTGTCAACATAAATTATGCATGGAAACCAGCTATGAGAAGATGCACCTCAATCATAATGTAATTAAAGAATAAGCAATTCATAATCATTAGTGAATAAAGGCGATTCTTTTTTACTAATCAGTCTCAGTAACTATTTATTTTTAAATGGAGTATTCACAGTGTGAGATACAAATAGGCTGAGAATAGTAGAGAAGGAAGCATCTAGAATCTTATCAGCGAAAACTATCTTTGGGCCACAGACACACAATGAATAGAGGTTTGTCATGCTAAGAGATAACGACAATTTAAATGCTTAATTGGTCTATGTTAAGGCAATTTATGCAGATGGGAAAGCCCATTTAGATTAGCTGTTGCCGCATTATTGGCAAATTACATTTTAAAAACAACTTTTAATTAACGAGGAGAAGGGGGATGACTAGTCCCAAAAATAATAAAGGTTCCAAGTACCATGCTTTGAGTACTATGTGAATCCTTAGGGCAGATGAAGTGCAGTCCTGCCTGGTTTGTTTGAAAACACAAGCTTTCGGAGTCTGGCTCCTTCTTCAGGTGATAGTGAGAGAGGTGGCATCAGACACAGATTCTTACAGTAAAAGATCAGTGGGTCACAGAACTGACGCTCACTTGAAGAAAGAGTTAGTGTTTGTGTTTTCAAATAAACTTGTGGGACTATAACCGGATGTCATATGATTTTTGACCTTGTCCACCCCACTCCAACACCAGTACCTCCACATCATGCCTGGTTTGAGTTTAGATTGGTCACAAAGCGGTGTCTGTTTCATTACAACTAGTCGCAGACTTTCTGTAAATGTGGAAACTTGAGTTTTGAGAGAGTTATTCAGGGACGATTGTTGACGTGAAGCCTTGAGGTGTATTGTCTGGAGAAAGCAACAGATCTCCTGGCCAAGTTTTGGATCTGTTGGAAATCTGTCTTTTATTTCTGGTAAGTATAATTTAGTGTCTTTTGTTTGTTACCAAAATGGTTGTGTGTTGTTCGATGAGTGTCTCAATTGTTAACATTTAAAATCTGATATTATTCATTAATTCATTGTCCTTGTCTCACCTGATGATATATCCCAGTTGTGCCTGAAATATTTGAACTACAGAGTTTTAAGTGGTTAACTTGCGTCTTTTAATTGATTGAGCTCATGAAGGTTGGGTTAAACTTGGGGATTCTGTTTACATAATATTAAATTGGGCTTGGCAATCTTGAAGTGACTCTCAGCAGCAAGATATTACCTAGTGCTTCGTTAGCAGAACTACACAAAATTGTTGCTAAAATAATCTGTAACCCAACTTAATATGAGCAATGTCTTGGGAAATCTACTGGGATTTTTCAAATGTTGAGGTCAGGCTATTTCTCTCTCATTATAATCAAGCTTCTGTGTACTATAATGTCTGATTCCGTTAAAATGGAGCCATCTGTCTCTCAGAATGAAAAGTGATTGCTGCAGAAATTAGACATACCTTTCAGGACTAAAATATCTTGCGTGAATGCAGGAAGAGGTGGGAGACCGATGGGTGCTGTGATAGCTGGGTGAGGGGGTCGGTTAGCTTTGTCGGCTGGTTTGCAATACAGAGTAACACCAGCGGGCTCCATTCCCACAGCAGCTGTCCTTCTCAAATCTCTCCCCTTGCCTAAGGGGTGGCAATCTGCAGACTAAACCACCACCAGGCAGCTCTCTCTAATGAGATCACATGTGATGTGATGGGGGAACGGGCACCAGTGTGATCAGTGTTGTGGGGAGCTAGGGATGAATGGTCAGGGTGGTACGAATAGCTTTTATCTTATTTTTATTTGCTTATGGGAAATGAATAGCTGGCGAGGCCGGTGTTTACGTCTCATTCTGAATTTAGGCAGGGTAGTTAACTCCTGCATTCAAACGGTGCAGGGATACCCATAGTGCCCTTGGATAGAAAGTCTTATTAGACTTTCTCTTACAAGGCCATGTAAGAGAAGAATAAAGAGTCAACCACATTGCTTTGGATTTGGAGTTGTCGTGGGCTAGACTGGATAAGGATGAGAAATTTCCTTCCCCAAAGAACATCAGTGAACCAGTGGATTTTAAGAATGGGCTCTAATACTGATACCAATACTCAATTCCAGATTTGTTGAATGAATTGAATTTAAATTCCCCAGCACCAGGTAGGAATATGAACTTGTGTCCATGAGTATGGGCCTCTTGGTTACTCATCTGGCCACATAATTTCCAAACATCTGGAGATCATGGCAGACTGGACAGTTGAGGCAGCATTGACATTTACATGATGAATGGTGATTTGGAAGACTGTTGTAGAGGTGAGTGAATTAAACGCATAGGTATTTATGTTGGGTCATCATCTAGTGGTCATGATGTAATGAGAGCATGGTCACTTGAGCTGGTAATGGTTATGAGACAGAGAAAAAGGAAACGTGCTTGTTGAAATCGAGTTAAGTCCTGTGAAGAAGAGAGGTACACTTGAAGGACACTCTGTTAAAATAAACTGTGATTAAGGGACAGCACTAGCAAAGGCAGAACTGTCCATAGCTTTAAAAGTGGCAATGATTACCTTGATAGCTGAAGAGGCGATCTGAATCTCATGGAGCTTACGTAATGTGGTCTCACGGTCAATGAAATAGGAAGCAGCCAGTTGGTGGAGTGTGTCCAAACTGATAGCAGAATTATTGTTGAGATCAGTCTTCTTATTCAACTTCTGTTTGTCCACAAAAATAGTCAGTGATTCTTCTCCTGCATAGACAGCAAGGGATTAGCAGTCAGGCTATAACTCTGCTTTGCTGATAAAATGCAGTGTGCAAGGTAATTATATGAGGGAGAAGGGCAACAATATACTTGCTATGTTATCTCTGGAATTGAAACTAAAAGCATGAAGGCATTCATCTCAAAGAAATTGACCCTTGAGGTGTGTTTTGGGAGGAAGGGTCACTGTTTATATCTCTCTATTCTTACATGGTCACAAGTATGAATGCAAATTGTTTGTGCTCCTAGCTAATGTCCCAATATTTCTAATGAACCTCATCAAATATGTCATGACACATCCAGAGCACGTAGGACTTGAACCCAGGCCTCCTGGCCCAGGGATAGGGACATTACCATTATGTCACAAGACCCCCTTCTAACTTCTGTCCAACCAAAAATATTAAATAAATATTAAATGCGGTTAGATCTAGTGCCTTGATAAGTGGTGCTTACGTTTGCTGACTTTCCCCTACCCAACAACACCACAATGACTGACCATTATGTAAAGCATATTGCAGCCTGGGAGAGAACTAAAACTATCCTCTGAAATAAATAGGGAGAGAGGGGGAGGTGGATAGAGGATGGATAGAGGAGAGGATAGGTGGAGAGGAGGCAGACAAGTCAAAGAGGCGGGGATGGAGCCAGTAAAGGTGAGTGTAGGTAGGGGGG
>JAHRHZ010000100.1:2301700-2322479 GCA_024137785.1 Ginglymostoma cirratum
CCACATTGGCAGATGTGCAGGTGAACCTCTGCCTGATGTGGAAAGTCTTCTTGGGGCCTGGGATTGAGGTGAGGGAGGAGGTGTGGGGGCAGGTGTAGCACTTCCTGCGGTTACAAGGAAAAGTGCTGGGTGTGGTGGGGCTGGAGGCGAGTGTGGAGCGGACAAGGGAGTCGCGGCGGGAGTGGTCCCTCTGGAAGGCAGATAAGGGTCGGGAGGGAAAAATGTCTTTGGTGGTGGGGTCTGACTGCAGATGGCGGAAGTGTCGGAGGATGATGCGTTGGATCCGGAGGTTGGTGGGGTGGTATGTGAGGACGAGGGGGATTCTTTTTTGGTTATTGTTGCGGGGACGGGGCGTGAGGGATGTGTTCCGGGAAATGTGGGAGACACGGTCGAGGGCGTTCTCAACCACTATGGGGGGGGAAGTTGCGGTCCTTGAAGAATGAGGACATTTGAGATGTGCGGGATTGGAATGTCTCATCCTGGGAGCAGATGCGGCGGAGGCGAAGGAATTGGGAATAGGGGATGGCATTTTTGCAGGAGGGTGGGTGGGAGGAGGTGTATTCCAGGTAGCCGTGGGAGTCAGTGGGCTTGAAATGGACATCTGTCTCTCGGTGGTTGCCCAAGATGGAGACAGAGAGGTCCAGGAAGGAGAGAGAAGTGTTGGAGATGGTCCAGGTGAACTTCAGGTTGGGGTGGAAGGTGTTGGTGAATTGGATGAACTGTTCGAGCTCCTCGTGGGAGCACGAGGCGGCGCCGATGCAGTCATCAATGTAACGGAGGAAGAGGTGGGGTTGGTTGAGGCCCGAAATGTCAAGTTCTCCTGCTCCTATGATGCTGCTTGACCTGCTGTGTTCATCCAGCCCCATGCTTGTTATCTCGGATTCTCCAGCATCTGCAGTACCTTTTATCTCTAAAACTATCCTCTGTCTGGCTTGTCCTATGATAATAGTGTTGTCCCAGTTGAAAGTGTGGTTTTTCTCTTGAATACACACAGACAAGAAAAACCACACTTTCAACTAGGATGACACTACTATCATAGGTCAAGCCAAACAGAGGACAACCAAGGAATTCTTGGAGGCTTGGCATTCATCCACGGACTCTACCAACAAACACATTGAATTAGACCCGATATGCTGACCATTATAACGCAGTCGGAACTGGCACCTACTGGAAGCAGCAAAAACCAGACCATATAAATTCGAACCCCCACAAGACAACAGCGCGTCACAGGATGTCCCACAGCACTGAGGATGTCACCTCGTAAGGGGACGAAACGTCTGCTATCAAACCTCCCAGCTCGGCAAACACACCAACGTCTACAACCAGCACTCGAGTTACAAATCTTCACTCAAACCCTGATTTGTAACTTTTCATTAAGTGGGTGAAGAATAGGGAGATCAGAGAGTAGAATATCAGAGAAACAGGCCCCAATATTTAAAGAGACAGAGTTACAAAGCAGGAAGAACAGTAACAGTTGGAGGACCTCAGGTTTTGCTGATTCTAAACCAGTTTTAGCTCCATGTCTTTGAGAATCAAATTTCTCCAAGTTTCCCAGCTCAATAGCCAAGCTAACAGACAGAAATGGCAGCTAGTCTGATGGGACCATGCTCTGAAGCTGCAGCAGAAAAACATGCATGATCAAAAGTGGGTGCGGGGGAATGTTGCAGAGGTCGGGTGTTGACGCTTCTGAACATTCTTGCTTCTCCTGACCCACAAGCAGTTCCATAAAGTTATTTCCCTAAGGGTACAGTCTCTCTTGTATTTTTTAACTGTCTGGCTTCTCAGGCAACAGAAAAAAAGCTAAAAAACTCCTTAGAATGAAGGCGCTCAGCTTCCATGCAATGTTTCAATGGTGAACTCCCAACCACCTCTCCCCATCTCTGCGCACCCCACTCCCTCCCAAGTTGTTTGTTGCAGCCTAAGTTCCTTTGAAATGCGTAATGGTTCACCCAAGCCAATATATCTGTTTTGGGAAGAGAGTAAGATGCCATATAATGTCGGGGCACATTTTTAAGCTGGGAGGAGGGAGATTTAAACAAGACATGAGGGGCAATTTTTTTACACAGAGGGTGGTTCATGTGTGGAAGAACCTTCCTGTGGAAACGGTGGATGTGGGTACAATAACAGTGTTTAAAAGACATTGAAATAAATACATGAATAGGAATGTTTGGAGGGATATGGGCTAGGAGTAGGCCTAGTTTAGTTTGAGATTATGGTCAGCATGGACTGTTTCCATGCTGTATGACTCTGCAACTCTCTATATTTTAATTGATACCCTTCTTTGCCTGAATATATACATTATAATCTGCGAATACAAGACAACATGATCTTAATTTAGACTAAATAAACCATGTATCATCACAAAAATAATGGGCTAGGAATATTAATTGCATAGGTTCTTTATTGGTATCACTGGAAAATCACCTAGGTTATCCAAGCTGAATGTTTAAAGGTAGAATTTCTGTTCTGTTCATGTCAGGTCCTAAGGTATTTAACCAGTGTTCCCCAAAGCTTGTGGGTGATGTACAGCGAAGCAATACCCCCAACCTGCTCATGGCAGTAACAACTCCTCCTAATCTTGGAGAATCCTGCAGTTATGAGCCACAGCAAGACTCCAGGATGTGAGTTATTTACGAACAAAAACAAAGTTGCTGGAAAAGCTCAGCAGGTCTGGCAGCATCCGTGGAGGAGAAAACAGAGTTAACGTTTCGGGTCTGGTGACCGTTCTTCAGAACTGATGGTGGCTGGGAAAACGTCAGTTTATATGCAGAAAATAGGGAGGTGGTGGGGTAGGGAGTAAATGATAGGATAGAGCCCGGAGAGAGAGAAAGATGGTTGGACAGACAAAGGAGTTGCTAACGATCAGGCTGGGAGGGTGAATAGTTGTTAATGGGGACTGTTAGTGACTAACAACAGGGGGTGTGTAGTGGCAGGCTATGTGGTAACAAGGCCTGGTGTGTGGGGTGGGGGGCTGGGACATGGGAGAGTTTAGGCCCGAAAATTATTGAACTCAATATTGATTCCGGAAGGCTGTAGGGTCCCCAAGTGGAAAATGAGGTGTCATTGCTCCAGCTTGCGTTGGGCTTCACTGGAACACTGTAGCAAGCTGGAGACAGAGATGTTGGCCAGAAAGCAGGGTGGTGCATTGAAGTGGCAGGCAACAGGTAGTTCAGGGTCTTTTTTGCGAGCAGAACGTAGATGTTCTGCAAAGTGGTTGCGAAGTCTACGCTTCGTTTCCCCAATGTTGAGGAGACCACATTGTGAGCAACGAATGCGGTAGACTAGATTCTTCGAAGTGCAGGTGAAGTGTTGCTTCACCTGGAAGGTATGTTTGGGCCCTTGGATACTGGGGAGGGAGGAGGTAAATGGGCAGGCATTGCACCTTCGCTGGTTACAGGGGAAGGTGCCGTAGGGCTGTGGGGAGGTGTTGGAGGTGAAGAAAGTGTGGACCAGGGTGTGAATTATTTACAATCAGCACATCATGGGAAGCATGTTATGTCATCAATAAATAAAAAGTCATGTCATGGTTAATTAAATCATGAATGGTACTTTGGCTGAAAACAAACAGTAATTTGTGTCCTCACAGAAACTGAACAGTCTGTGCTTTTGTTACAGTAGCAAAAAAGATCAATGTTAAATGTTTGGACAAGCTTGGCTGTTCAAATTTTGACAATAAAGGTAAGCCAAGGATTGTTGAGATTCCAAGTTGCATTTTAGTTTTCCAGAGGCAAAAATCATTAGGGAATTGATGATAACTATATTCTGCTCATTCATGTAATTTATGAAAGCAAACCAGCTAATGGTGTAAAACTATGCATGATCTGGAGGATGAACTTCCATCTGCCTTTTAATGGAAAATTCCAGTGTGATATTTTAATAATTGCCAGAAGGAATAGGAGTGTTCTGCTTCAGTTCCATCCTTTTGGCTATCTAGAAAATGAACAGAAAAAAAGTGAACCTCAGATAGGTGAGAATATAAGATTTGCTTCTGAGGGGTGACCGGTAAAATAGATCTGAGGAGAATATCAAACACTTAATTTTGCCAATTACCAAAATTAAATTCTCAGACCATGAATTCGGCTCCACATCTCTTGTTGAGAGAAACTGAGATTCTGAAGAAACACCTAGGAGTTCTCCTCCTCAGTTATTATACATGATGAAGCATGGTACAGTCCTCTGTACGATACAGTAAAATGGTTCAATTTGTTCACCTATGCAGCATTTGCCACGCGGGGTGGGGGGGCGTGATATTTTGAATTGGGTTTGCAGTGTTTTACCTCCAAGCGTTCCAGATTGTAGAAAATGTGTGCCATACTTCTTGATCAGGTTGTCGATTATCTGTTGTGGACTCGGTCTCCGTCCCAACAAACGTATGTTCTTGATAAACTCTGGAGCTAGAGGCAAATCTGAGCCCAAAAAATTTCTTCTTTCCACAGCCAGATTATTCACCTTCCATCGACCAAACTCTCTGTGAACAAATGTACATGGATTACAAAAGTGAATGAACCAATCTACTGTATTCAGGAGAGATATTGATGGTGGGACATTGCAATCTTAACCATCTATGTTTCAAAGAAATTTCTTGCTAAACTGATGTGCACAGGTACCAGGCCTATCTATTATATTTTTGGGGAAGAAATATTTAAACACAATGTATGATCCCAAAGTGGAAATGAATTAGAGATGGAAGAGATTTAGACAAACTTGTCCTCTGGCTCCTTGCTATGCCAATTTAGTGACTGAAGTAATGATGTCTTGAATCTTGCAGTCAAGGATGTTGTGAAGGTGGGTGTATGCTGTTGCCTGAAGTAATGGCTCTGAAAGAGTTTATGTTGAGCTGAATTGAGTACCACCCAACTTTGCCCAGTCTTTGGACAGAGAAACAATCTTTCTTGCATGATGTTTTGATGTGTGAGATGTCATATATCTGCCTCCTAATTGCTGTAATCATGCCTGACTGGTTAGGCTAATTGTACCTACAGCTGTCCTACAATAAAACTCACCTTGTTACGTATGACAAATGCCCCTTTCTGTTTAGACTTTGTGATGCTCTATCCTCTACCACTGATAATTAGATAGACCCTTAGAGCGAGGACAGAAAGGAGGGTTGGTGGCAGTGAACTGCTCTAGCCTCAAGCCATCAGTGCTGCTAACCATATAAATAACCTGGTAGCAGCACTGAGGTCCAAGAATATGGCATACGCTACATTTAAACATAGGTTCCTTGTATCAGAAGTTTCTTTCCCAGTTACAGCATTGATCCATTGGCAAAATGAACAGGGAGACCCATAGTGGCCAGTCACAATCATTGTGAAGCTAAACATCGCATATATCACAATCTGGAGACATGCATCATTGATGTCTGCCTCCAACTTAATGACAGAAAAGTGTCTTCCATCATTTTAACTGTGTAATGATAGAAAGGGTGCAGTGGAAAACAAGCCCCATTATTACATTCGTCATCAGAAATGGATAAATAATCGCTGAATCTCTAAAATGGTTAATTTACCTAACTTTGACCTATAATAAGAGAAGCTCCCACCACGTTTCCACCAATAAACAAGTAAACAGTTTTTTTTTTATTATGAACAAACTTGTCCATTAACAATTTGTCCTTTAACTACAACTATGCAAACTTAACCCGTACCCACTTTAAATCCATTTCTGCACACATTTATTCACAAAAAATGCAGTGAATTCTGCACAAGTATGTGGAAAACATAGACAAAAGTGTGGATCAAGAATCAAAAATACTAGGATGGAATAAGATGCCTTTCGCTCAGTTTTTTTTTTCATTTTTGGTAATGATGTCATGCTTTCGTTGACCGCTGGACAATAGAAAATCCTCACATCAGTGGCCAGTTAACTGGACTTAGGTCTCTCCTTGACTTAGATGTTCTTCTGTTCAGAGTCTTTAGCAGTTAATTATTCTCTATCTCACAGAGGGTGAGATGGAGAGAGGCTTTTACTTGGCTTGCAAGCTCTTTTGGAGGTCTGACTCCAATGCCCTCACAACTCTGTGGCAAATTGCAATTTAACTAATCAAAAATCTGGTGCCGGGGTGCTTTCTTTTCCACCTAAAGGCACCTAGTGCTGGCTAGTTTCACAAAGTATCAAATCCAGTTTCTTCAAAAGCTACATGACCGACGCAACTCAAAAAAAAAACTGGGAGCTTCTCTCAGCACTGCAGTGTCCAATCTTCAATTTTCACAGTTTATATTTCAAATAAAATATACCTTACTCCTTTTCTTTGACCGATTTCAATTCTTGCTCCCCCAAACCAGTTTACTACCATGCAACCACCCCAGTAACCTCCCCGCCTCCCAAATATAGAAGATAAGTACATAGGAACTGGAGCCACTCTCATCACTCAATATGATCATGGGCTGACTGAACACTTAAATGCTTTTTATCGACCCCAACCCCGTCACTCTGCATACCATTGGTAATCAGAAATGAATGAATCTCTACACTCAACATACTCAAACTCTCAACTTCCACATCCCTTTCTGGTTGAGAATTCCAAAGATTCACAATCCTCTGAATAAAAAGAAATTCCCCTCGTCTTGGACCTAGGTGACATCTCCTTTACCTTTAAGTTGCTTCCCCTGGTTCTAGACTCCCCGATCAGTGGAAAAGTTTAACCTGTATCTATCATGTCTATCTTCTTAAGTATTTTATAAGTTTCAACACACCCACTTCTCATTCTTTGAAAGTCTAGAGAACTCAGGTCCAGATTGTCCAATCTCTCTTCATAGGATAGTCCCACCATTCTGGGAACAGGGTCTAGTGAACTTTCACTACAGTCCTTCAGTGAGATAAGGAGACTAAAACTGCACAAGTGACTCTATATGCCATCTAACGAAGTTGCCATGTAACTCAAGCCAGACTTTACTACTGTACTCAAATCCTCTTACAATAAATGTAACATTCCATTAGCTTTCCTAATAATTTGCTGCACTTGTATATTAACCTTCACTGACATATTGATAAGGGCAACTAGATTCCTATGTACATGTACACTTTCCACCTTCTCATCATTTACGAAACTCTCTGCACATCTGGTTCCCCTACCAAAATAAATAACTTTACTTTTTTCTACATTATATTCTACCTGCCATGGTAGCACATTCCCTAAGCCTGTCCAACTCCACTTGAAGTTGTTCTGCATCTTCCTGAACACACGTTCCTGCTTAGCCTTGTATCATCCACAAATTCAGAAATATTGCATTTACTCCCCTATCTGCAAATCATTATGTATTGTGAAAAGCTGGACCAAAGTATTGATCCTTGCTCTACCGCATTAATCACCCCCTGAGAATAACCCATTTAGTCCTATTCTCTGATTTCTGTTTCCTAGCCAGTCAGTAATCCATGCCAGTTCATTACCTCTTATCCCAAATGCTTTAATTTTCCAACCAGCCTCCTCTGGGGGACTTTATTAAAAGCCTTCTGAAAATCTACATCTATGATGTCCATTGGCTCTCCTTCATCAATTCAGTTTGTAACACCTTCAAAAAACTCGAACAAGTTCGTCAAATACAATTTCCCATTTGCAAGTCGATGCTAACTGTGCCCAAATCATTCATTATTGTGTAAGTATCTATTTACCCCTACCTTTACAATAAATTCTAGCATTTTCACTACTTTTGATGTAAGGCTAACAGTCTGTGGTTTCCTGTTTGTTTTTCTTTCTCTCCCTTCTGAAATAATGATGTGACACCTGCTAGCTTCCAGTGCACAGGCATCGTTCCAGAATCTATAGCATTTTGAAAGGCTGTCACTGGGGGGAGGCAATGGCCTAGTGGTATTATTGCTGGCCTGTTAATCCAGAAAATGTTCCAGGGACCTGGGTTCAAATCCTTCCACAGCAGATGGTGGAATTTGAATTCAATAAATGTCTGAAGTTAAGAATCTAACGATGACTGCAAATCCATTGTCAATTGTTGGGGGTAAAAAACCCATCTGGCTCCCTAATGTTCTTTAGGGAGGGCACCTGCCATCCTCACCTGGTCTGGCTTACATGTGACTCCAGACCTACAGCAATATGGTTGACTCCTAACTGCCCTCTGGGCAATTAGGGATGGGCAATACATGCTGCCTAGCCAGTGATGTCTTCATCCCGTGAATGAATAAAGAAAATACATCAACTACATCTACAATCACCATCTTCAACTCTCTGGGATGTAGACAATCAGGTCCTGGGAAATCAAAACCTTTCAGCCTCATTAATTTCTCCAGTTACTACCTTCTTACTAATGCTAATTTCCTTTAACTCCTCATTCTCCCAAACTACCTGGGTCTCTACTTCTGGGAGATTTCCTGCATCTTCATCAGTGGAAATAGACACAAAGCCGTCATTTAATTTCCCTGCCATTTCTTTATCCCCATTATTAATTCTCCTTGACTGCCAGAAATAAATGAAGAGGTTTTCAACATTTGAAGAGCAAAAAGAACTCTAAACTGTATTCCGCCGATTTGACCAGCTACTGGAAAGCTAAAGAGATCTCTCCTGGAGGTTAGAGTGTAGGATAGCAGAGAGGCATAACTGAATAATGGCCGCTGCAATGCAGTTGCAGAAGGGATAGAATGGATGTGAAAGGATGGCACAAGACAGATGAGTGTAGTATAGCGTGGCAGCAGATCTCCTGCCAGGAGTAGCTAAAAGCAGCATCAGCATCTATTCGAGCTATGCAGGATGTGATGTTTTCCAGGTTATTAATAAATGATGAGTAGGAGGGAGTTCACATATATTACAAATATGCTGATATCAGGCAAAACGATAACCAACTGATCTGGTAAGAGAAAGAGCGATAGTTAGAATCTACTGGATAATTCAGACTCGCATTGGACGACCAGTGACTCTTCAACTCACAGCAACAATCCTCCAAATGAGCTTTCCATCAACCCATACCCTTTTGCATACACAGCAACCCAGCGCACTGTCGTAATGACAGGCATAGACCCTCAAAACATAAATCTTTTGTCAAGCACATTAGTTTTGTGTCTAATTCCAGGTAAAATCTTGAGAGCCTATCGACAGAATTATACTGTGGATTGAAAAATTGGATTGCCTTTAGGCTCAACAAGGATCTGTCAACAGATTAGTTGAGAACAACAGCTGTTTACTGTTGTGCCTTCAGAAAGTATATGGCAATCAAGTTTGAATTTGCTGTCTTCATTGTCTGAAAAGGTGAATGTGATTTATTTCTTTAGATTTAACTCAGAAGGCTTTTATTGAAAAATATTGCTTTTTTCATACACTAATAATTCACAGGGGATTTATACAAATACCCAAAACTGCTCATGATTTTCTGTATTGTTCTGGGGAATGAGCCAGTTAAATGAAATTATGAGATATTGTTGCAATGTCCTCAAGTACTCAGCAACAGGATTAAACATTTTACTCAGATCACATCTGTTCTGTATCTTAACGCCATTTACCATCCTTTGATTTATATTCCTTGTTACTCACACCCAACAAACACCCCAATCCTTTCCCATGATCTGCACCCAGTGACAAGAAAATAACAAAAAGCTTAAATTCTTGCTGCAGCAAGCCGTGGATCTCAACCAGCGGTCTTTAGGACCCAGAAACTGGTAGTGCCAAGGCCTGTGATACACTGAAAAATTTGCGAACGCTTCGCATGTCAAATCTTAATGGCCTGATTGACGTGCAATGGCTTGAATTTACTTGGCGGTAGAAGTGGCAAGTAAGTAAAAACCTAACATGATTTCATTAGGGAAAAAAAACGGAGCATCATGCCCCTTGAATTTATTAATCAGAATATGGTCACAAAACTAACAAAGACTTGTACATTTAATCCTGAACCAAGCTGTGGAACAGTAATTAATACATCTAAGAATTATTTACTTACTATGTCTAGTTTTCGCTACACTTTTTTTGCGTACACATTACAATTTAATCTTAAAGATAGATTTTAACCACCTTAGCCTTAAACATCTTGTATGCCTGACAATAGGCATCATTTTACGTGCATCTGACTGTACAGCAGGAAGCTACTTTGGAAAAGTTGGTTCAAATGAGATAATCATCATCTCTTCAGATACGAAATTCTGCTAGAGAAAAGGAGTGAAAAGGTACATCTTCTGGATCATGGGAGACAAGTACCACATATAGGAGTTGCAATTGATAGAAGATAGTTTTGTATTGTAAAAGAACAAAGTAGAACTCTTTTCCAATCACAGCTTTTCACCTCTCAACTTCATAATCACCCATGAATCACAAAGACTGTCAAAAGAGAATAGTACCTTGAATGGATGGGCGAGTAACTATCCTTCAAAAAGGACACCTTACCCTTAGTATCAGTAACGTCCGTGTTCCAGAAAGTCAAACATCTTATGATGAGATATTGTAGCCTTCCAATGAGAAACAATTGTTTGAAAGGTTGTCAGACCATATAGGATTCACAGACAGTGTTGATTCACAGCAAGCTGTCTGACAGGAAGACCCCTCTCTGTATCTCTTCAGTCAATTCACCCTCCAACAACCTTGGGTTGTTCATCTTCACTCAAACCATTCAAATTAAGAGTGGTCCACGGATGTCTTGACTGTTTTCTCAAAAGTATTGGCAGAAAGAATTGGATAAATGTGAGGAATAATTTACTTCTCAAGAACAACTTTACTGGTTATGTCAATTTTCACAAAAAATGTTTGTGTGAATATAACATTGAAATTCCAATTTCTGTTTATGTCTGCATTTTTGTTTGAAGAAATGAATGGAATGAGATAAAATCCTTTGTGCTTTAAATGCGTCAGCAAAGAAAATCAACCCTGGGGCCCTCTGAATGAACAGATGGATTTTTATTGCAGCTTGCAGAGCGGAGGAGAAGAGGATGTGACAGTCACTACACAAGTTCCGAAAAATAATTAGATGCTAAGCATGTGCCCAAAGATGATCTCATAGTGCACCTTATTGCTTAATTCTTGCAAAGCTTAGGACTTTTCTGCAACCTGTAACAATACATAGCAAGTACTGCATGCACAAGTTGAGAATTAAATTACATTAAACTTAATTAGTAAAACACTAAATTGATAATCGGCTGTAAGATACTGCCCTCTCCAAATTCAACCCTTCTTTGAAATGGCCCATGAATATATTCATAAAATGAATTCATGCCTTTAGCCCCACAAAATGATTTGAAACAATATTGGCCAGTAGACAATAGGTTTACACTGATTGGCTGTTTCTTTTAGGTAGGCTTGAAAGATGTTCTAATCATGAGTTTGGGAGTCATACCCTCCACAATGCAATGAAAATTCAACATATTAAGAGCATTTTGTTCTAAGCTACTTTATACAGAGTTGTTTTATGTTTAGTCTTGCCATTTCTATGAAAAATATGAGAGACTGCACATTGATGTGGCTGTCATGGCCACTCCAAAATCTTAGACTCGTAGGGGAATGGAATAAGGTGGACCTTCATCTTTGAAATGGTCTGTTGTCCTGAAGAATCTTGATTTACAGAGAGACATTTATGAAGAATTGTTTACAATACAATACCCTGATTTACAATTTTTACCATAATTAAAGCAAAATGTGAATTTTGCAATGTTACAAGCCAATGTTACAAGTGAAAGTTCCACAGAGACACAAAAAAACTGACTTAAAATATGAATGAATGCTCCACACTTTGGATAACAGAGAATTGCAGCAATCATTTTTGCCCTGACAAGTCATGTTGTTTAACATAATGAAATTATACTTTCAGTTCCGGGAGATATATGTCCTACCACTTGTTCATGTGAGTGCTAAGTGTCAGCCCCAACCTAAAGCATAAAGGGACAGCCTCTTAACTATCATTTGTCAACACAAGGAGAACTAATGGTAGTTCTCCGGCCTTCTGAAATTCCCTACCTGGACACCTCTATCTTGTTAAATGTATCCTGTCGTTTGGAATTTCCTCACCATTCAACTGTGCTGAAATGTATTCCTAAACTGAGTATATTCTCTTTGACTTTTTCTCCATCCGTTTGGAAGTTTCTATTTCTCTTTTTAAAAAATCTGGGAGGTGTCCTCATGATAAAAAATACTGTACAAAGATGTTGGTAATTATATTTAACCCTTGTGACATCTCAGCATCTGAACAGACAAGTAATTTTTTAATGAAGGATATATACATGATGAATTAACTTATGTTTTATCCTTTTTCCAGATGCGATGTATCTGTAGAATTCACTGTATAATTTAGATTTCCAATATTTATTTATTATTTCCAAGGAAGATTTCTAACTATTGACTTATTGACGATCCATTACCAACTTTTCCTTTTGGAATATGTGGTTCCATTGTAAATTTTATCTTCTTATAATTTGGCCTGTATCTTTTTTAAAAGTCTTATCATCAACCCCGCGAAACTTCAGTCCATACAATTTCCCTCTGCTTCTAAACTCCCTCTCTTCGTCAATGTCATTGAAAGTATTGTCCCCTATCAAATTTGTGTCCAGCTCTCCCAATCTTTTTCTTTACCAGATCAATGCAGATATGGAGTCAACTTCTAGATGTATGTGATGGCACCCAGCTGTGTATTATTTCATTCCAGCCATCCATCTTTGTGTTGACAGATTATTTAGTTTTAGGTTTCTCTGGTTCAATGTAATCCCAGGAAAATTAAAAGTTATGCTTTTGGATGCCTACCACATAGCAATAGCAGTATGCAAGATAACAAGCGTGGGGCTGGATGAACACAGCAGGTCAAGCAGCATCATAGGAGCAGGAAAACTTGACGTTTCGGGCCTAAACCCTTCATCAGAAATGGGGGAGGGGAAGAGGGTTCTGAAATAAATAGGGAGAGAGGAGGAGGCGGATAGAGGATGGATAGAGGAGAGGATAGGTGGAGAGGAGGCAGACAAGTCGAAGAGGCGGGGATGGAGCCAGTAAAGGTGAGTGTAGGTAGGGGGGTAGGGAGGAGATAGGTCAGTCCAGGGAGGACGGACAGTATGCAGTTGAGTTGTCAAGCCTGTTCTGGGCATTGAATGAAATTGTAGAATATCTGCAGCATAGGTCCATCGATCTGAATTGCCTCTTAAAATGCTTAGCTACCTAAAGAAAACCCAATGGACCTCAGATTTTGAATGGTAATTGCTAAAACCTTTCCATAAAAATGTACATTCCCCTTTCTTGCTTGCTGAGCAATACTCCTTGCAATCGTTGTCTCAAAATGACGACTTGATAACACCTCTAAAACTGTCCATTGTTAAATCTCCTCAGCTCAGCTGACCCACTGCAGAATACCTTCATCCATATCTCTGTCAACTATTATGTGTGGGAGATCATTAACATATGAACTGTTGATTTCAACAGTTTAACAAACCATTGAAACAGCACAGTACATGATCCATTCTGACCTACAACTCCATTTTAATGAAAGTACATCCCACTGACATCTATCATAAGAAAAGGCAAGGCCATGGAGGAAAGGACAGTAAATAAAAGGAGAGAAATATTGAAAGAAATCAATTGAATTGTTTAACTAATGGGGCTGTGGATGTTCCATCAATGAATATATTCAAGGTTGAGCCAGGCAGACCTTGAGTCTTTCACAGAATCAAGAGATTTGGGGAGCAGGCAGGAAAGTAAATTTAAAACATAATATCTGTCATTATTGCACTGAATGTCGGGGCAGGTTCTAAGTTCCATGTAATTTCACCCTTGATCCTATTTCTTACGAAAATTCTCAATAATTTTATCTGTTTCATCTGCAATTGATTCTGGAAAATCATAATTGTATTGAGTTCTTGCTCATCAATGCCACAACTTAAAAATCCCCTCATTGATTTCAGTTCCTCCATGGCCTTGCCTTTTCCTATTTCTATAATCTCTACCAGACTGACAACTGCCTGAGATTTCTGTACTCCTCCAATTCTGACCTCTTGTGCATTCCCACACCTTTAATTGTCTATGGCCTAAGCAATGGAACTTCCTCCTTAAAGCTTTCAACCTCCTTCTCCCTCTTTGATCAAGCTTTGGTCATCTACTCCTAATATTGTTTTAATTGGCTTTACTCCCAACTTTATAATGCTCCTGTGTTAAAGATTGTGTCGTTTTTTTTTTCCCTTTATTCATTCACAGGATGAGGGCACCACTTTTAGGCAGCAGTTATTGCCCATCCCTAATTGCCCAGAGGGCAGTTGAGAGTCAACCACATTGCTGTGGATCTGGAGTCATATGTAGGCCAGTCCAGGTATGGACGGCAGCTTTCTTCCCTAAAAGACAATGGTGAACCAGATGTGTATTTTTTCCTCAACAATTAGCAACAGATTCATGGTTTTTAACGCCAGATTTTTTTTTGACTGAATTCAAATTCCAGTAGTAGGATTCAAACCCAGAGCATTATTTGGGTCACTGGATTAATAGTCCAGCAATAATACCATGAGGCCATCGCCTCCCCGACATTGAACTACAATGCAGAGGAGGCTATTGAACTACATTGAAGGCCCAATCAGATTACAATATGTTGGACATTGAATCTTTTGTGTCATGATTTTTAACATCATCGACATCAATAGAGAAGAAACAACTGGGCTGGCTGGAAATTGATTTGACAATTTATTACCACTTCTTTTGTACTATCCTTTGACCAGCTTTATCACCACCAAATTATGCCATCAAAATAAATGAAAAAAAGAACGGAAATTGTGTTGAAACCATGAGTACCTTTCAGAGGGAATGACATTAAGGCAGAGAAGACAAACAATGGTAAATTCAAAATATTGAACAGAAATTAAATGTACCTTTGTTATGGATAATATTAAAAGAGTACTGGAGGAATTTTGAAGTGCAGGTGATTATGTTGTGATAGATTCAAACATACGGGGAGAAATAGTTTCTTAAGCACAACTCACGAGACTATCTGCAAGTGGTAGAGGCGATGGCCTAGTGGTATCATCACTGGACTGTTAACCCAGAGACCCAGGTAATATTTTGGGGACCCAGGTTTGAATCCCACCACAGCAGATGGTGGAATTTGAATCCAATAAATATCTGGAATTAAGGGTCTAATGATGACTGTGAATCCATTGCTGATGGTTGGGAAAAAACCCTCTGATTCACTAATGTCCTTTAGGGAAGGAAGCTACCATCCTTACCTGGACTGGCCGACATGTGACTCCAGACCCACAGCAATGTGGTTGACTCTCAACTGCCCTCTGGGCAATTAGGGATGGGCAATAAATGCTGCCTAGCCAGTGATGCCCTCATCCCATGAATGAATATAAGAAAATTCTGTACTCAACAAAACAATAAGAATATGATGATAGAACAATGATTGACATTTCTTATTTAATTTACCAAGAAGATGTGGTTAGTCTTTGCTACAAAAGCAATAACTAGATATCCGTATACCTCAATAGGAACCTACTGTGGGTTTACATTTACTTCCATGAGTTGACAGCCAGAATACCAACTTAGCACCAATTTCCTCCATTGTCTGACAGGAGTCATTATTTTCGCCACCAGACTCAGTAGATTCTGAATGGAATGGTGTTACTTGACGATATTTCCATCCGTAGAGCAGGCAGTTGATGAATATCAAAGGGAATGTTGAAAATTAATTACTGTCTCTTCCTACCACCTTAATACATAAAATATCATTGTATAGTGACAAAGGAACAACCCTTGTCCGCTCCACACTCCCCTCCAGCCCCACCACACCCGACAATTTTCCTTGTAACCGCAGGAAGTGCTACACCTGCCCCCACACCTCCTCCCTCACCCCCATCCCAGGCCCCAAGAAGACTTTCCACATCAGGCAGAGGTTCACCTGCACATCTGCCAATGTGGTATACTGCATCCGCTGTACCCGTTGTGGCTTCCTCTACATCGGGGAAACCAAGCGGAGGCTTGGGGACCGCTTTGCAGAACACCTGCGCTCAGTTCGCAACAAACAACTGCACCTCCCCGTCGCGAACCATTTCAACCCCACCTCCCATTCCTCAGATGACATGTCCATCCTTGGCCTCCTGCAATGCCACAGTGATGCCACCCGAAGGCTGCAGGAACAGCAAATCATATTCAGCCTGGGAACCCTGCAGCCCAATGGCATCAATGTGGATTTCACAAGCTTCAAAATCTCCCCTCCCCCAACCGCATCCCAAAACCAGCCCAGCTCATCTCCACCTCCCTAACCTGTTTGTCCTCTCACCTCAAGCCGCACCCCCATCTCCTATCTCCTATCTACTAACATCATCCCGCCCCCTTGACCTGTCCGTCCTCCCTGGACTGACCTATCTCCTCTCTACCCCCCCTACCTACACTCACCTTTACTGGCTCCATCCCCGCCTCTTTGACTTGTCTGCCTCCTCGCCACCTATCCTCTCCTCTATCCATCCTCTATCCGCCTCCCCCTCTCTCCCTATTTATTTCAGAACCCTCTTCCCCTCCCCCATTTCTGATGAAGGGTTTAGGCCCGAAACGTCAAGTTTTCCTGCTCCTATGATGCTGCTTGACCTGCTGTGTTCATCCAGCCCCATTCGTGTTATCACTTATTATTAATGTAGTGCTCTTGACTCTACAAACCTGTGAAAGCACGAAACTAAATCATTCACAGAACCAGACTAGTAATTCTGAAGTAGGGCTTACGTGCTCTCGTTGCACCTACACCCATGCACACTCAAACCTGTCAGCATAAAGGGGATAAAGAAAAGGAGGATAGAGTTGGGTGCAAAGTCAAGGTTAAGAATGAGGTAATGGGAGCAAGGTCAAGAAGAGAAGAAAAGTAGAAGACAAGAATTGTGTTGAGGACAGTAATAATGAGCAGCAGGGTGAAAGGTGATGATAGATAAAGATAGCGTTGGGCAAGAATATGACAAAAAATGACAATTGAAACTTAGAAGATGACAATCATCAAGAACAGTGAGTTATGAAGATGATGGTAAATGAGGATGATCGATGACAAAGATAACCAATGGAATAATGAAGAGGACGAGAACGAGGATGATTACTACAATCTCAGATGAGATCGCCAAGTTTCTGATACAATTCAGTGTTTTTTGTTTATTTAACGTAGGCAAGGTTTGAAGTCCCACATACTCACTAAGAGGATAAAGCCACAAGATTCCACAGTTTTGAACTTAAATTAATACTGTGGTACAAGGTTAGAAAAGAAAATAATTTACAATATATAAACAACTTATAAAATAAAATTCAGAATTAACATGAGGTACAAGCAAGCTTTGGCTGAACAACCCACAGGGCACATCAAATAGCAAAAATGTTCAAGAGTGATCCTATGGATTTCTCAGCAAATCCCCTAGAGGTTAGTGACATTGCGGTTTGCCAAATCTTTTTATGACTTTGACTCCTTTACTAGGGATTCCAATTCTTCACCTTTGACCTCCATCAAAAGTTGATCCATCATCAACTGCCTCAATGACTGCTCATGGCCCAGTAGTTCAATCTCTTCCCATAAGGCTGTGTTCCATGAGATTCCAGAGATTGCGCTCTAACACTTAATCATGGGCACAATTCCAGCTCTTTACCAACACCTTGCATCACTAAGCTAACACTGTACTTGGGTTCCTTGGAGCTCCCAGCCACACTAAACATAAACTAGTTGTGGGCTTTCATAACTTCTCAGTCTCAACAGCATTGGACTATCAATGTCTCCCATGGTTTCTTCTGAGCTCTCGCTTCAACACGGATGCAGTAAGCTTCCATTGTCTTTACAGTTTGTCAGAACTGCGTCTGAGCTTGACTGCTCTGAAACTGTCATTACCAGGATGTGAACCTCTACCCCTGCTGCCAAACACTTTACCACTAATCTGAAAACAGCAATTTTTTGCTTTACTGCATCTGACCAATGTATGTGTATCATATAGTGTCCTTTGATGCCTTCCTCTGTACCATGGTTTCCTTTTCATACCTGACTCCACAACACCAGGGCACCATCTCCTTCAAATGGATAGGTCCTTCGGCTGTAAAATTATAGTGAATAGGTACCTGAACATATTAAGAATTGAAGTCCTCAGACTCCCAAATCCATCCTAAAATGAAAATTAGACATTCATCACAGGAGGAAGAGGATAAGGAAGATGAGGATGACATAAATGAAGAGGAAATGAAGAAGTAGAAGTAAAATAAAGAAAAAGTAAAGCCTAAGGATGATGAACAGCAAGAGTATAGTGAAAACCAAGAGAAGTAAGATGAAGAGGAGGTGGGCAATAGAGAACAGGAGAGCAATAAGGCTAATGATGATGGGAAAGATGGCAAGGTTGAGGGTAATGACAATAATGAGGGTTGATAATTAAAGAGCTGAAGACAATCTCCATTGACAGCATTGGTGCAGGGAGAGACAAGAAAAAGGACGAAACATACTACTTTCTTTAAACAGTTCCTCCTGGTACATTCTAGCTTTAAAAGTCTTGGCAATACCTTTAGAGTACAGAATTGTTTTGTACAACAATATTTTATCCCTCCCCTTTCAGGAAAAGGAACTCTCACTATATTTGGTCTGGCTTGTACATTAATTCAAGTACATGCATATACTACATGGTTGTTCTTGATGCTCTTAGAGCAATTATCAATGGACAATAAGTACTTGCCAATTCCCTTCACAGTACTGGAGCAAAGACAAAAGTAATTTTCTTCAATGGAGATCTTTGTACTGTCAGGTATTTCACATTACACCTCATCCTGAGGTAACCATGTATACCAGGAGTCTTCAATGATGAACGGACCTTCCCTGGGAGATCTGGCTTATTTGCACAATATTTTCCATGTCTCTATATTGGTTTCTCCTACTTGTGCACATTCCATGACACTAAAACAGAGTGATCTACAAGTTACATTTGGGATGAAGAGAAACATGAACGTGGAATCAAGAATTTGAGTCCAATTCCCTCGAAAGGAGCTGAAATTGGAAGAGATACCCATCTGAGCAAGCTAAATGGTAGACTTTTTCTGTTGGCATGCTATGGTGTACTTCGCAATGTGCTGATAGAGGCATGCTATCCATTTGAGGTACAAATCAAAAGAAGACTAGAAGGTTAGGTTCGAGCAAGGTGAGATATCAGATAATACCATCAGAGATGTTAAAATGATGAGACGGAAAAGGGTTTTAAAATTGTTGGGGAATGAAGATTGAGAGTCAAAACAGCAAGATTAATGTAACCATATTTAGAATAGAGGGAAGGATAAATTTCTTCAAACAGAGCGTTGTAAGGTCATTAAATTAATTTCCAGAGTTTTCAGCGAGGGCAGAAACATATGACTACATTCAAGAGTGAATTAAATATGTGAATGGGGAATAGTTTACTAAAGCAATATGGGAACAAGCAGATGGGTGCGATCAGAACTACTTGTTCATGCGCTTGAGGGGACAGGGTAAATGCTGACATAACTTATTTGGGGCCACTGACCAATTTCTGTGTTATTAACATCTACACCATTTGATGAGGGCATGAGCAATGGCTGCAGGGCATAATTCTGATCATCTAACAACAATGTCTTTGGCACATCTGAATATTAAGAACAGAGATGTCATAGGCTACTGTGTAATGAAGGCATCACTGGTGATTCCTGGATACTAGGCATTGGTTGGAATGAAGATGTTGTCTTGGCCAGTAAACCACTAAAGGAGTGGGAGACGATTCTGTTCCATAGCTGATGGGGATGAGTTGAGGTCACATGCTAACCTTTATAGTGCTAGCTACCACACTTTGTACTACTGGCAACCATGCAACCGAAAGATATTCCTATGTCCTTTGCAACTCATGCCTTTTTTTCACAGAGAAAGTGAACCAGGCATTACTGGTGGCAAATCTGACAAGTACTTCTTGGTGTGCTTTGGGACGATCTAAGAGGGTACAAAGAGATTGCTGTTGTAAACTCAACACCAATAGAAATTTACATGCTGTTGAAGAAATTGACAGGAAGTCAGCCTGGAGTTGATTTCATAGCTCAGTAACAGTTTGTTAAGGAAAAAGGGTCAAGGACAAGTTTTGGTTAATGTCAGTAGAACTGCAGTGTTATGTAAATACAAGTTGTTACAATTATGAAGTTTATAAAGTTGTTATATTTTAGGACTATATCTTTAAATTAAGGGTAAAATAGTTGCTATCCTGTGTCTATTCTGATGTGGGACTGGCTCGGGATCAAAGAAGACTTAAAGTAGTTTACTGAAAAGAAAGGTGCAAGATATTATGTTTAGATACAGTGGAAGCATTTTGTGAAGACGTCTAGACTTTAAAGTCCTAAAAAAGTGTTGAGAATATCAGATTATATTTAAAAGAAGTTTCAGAGTACCCATTTAGTTCCAAGAGAAAAGAGAGCTTGGCTTTCAAGGCTAGCTAAACAGCATTTCAACCTTGATATAAGGCCCATGAGATTCACTCTGCTCTGGGAAAGGATGTAGATAATGCCATTATAAAGGTCAGGTTATACACTCCTCTAAAATAACACTGAATATCATAAACAGTTCTGTGGAATCCACCTGGATTCAGGAGGGAGGAGTAGCTTGACATCAAAAGAAGGGTCTATGATTTGCCATGCAAGAAACTGGGGTGGGTGTTCATGCTTAGATTAAAAGTCCAAATTCATAATAAGTTAAAGTGAGCATGGAGAGGCTAGAGAGAAAGTCTTTGGGAAAAGGAAAAGACAGTCTTGTAAAAGACAGAGATAGTAAGAACTGCTGATGCTGGAGTCAGAGATAACACTGTGTGGAGCTGGAGGAACACAGCAGACCAGGCAGCATCAGAGGAGCAGGAAGTTGACGTTTCGGGTCGGGACCCTTCTTCAGAAGAAGGACCTGAAGAAGGGTCC
>JAHRHZ010000100.1:2322879-2387230 GCA_024137785.1 Ginglymostoma cirratum
TGCTCCTCTGATGCTGCCTGGCCTGCTGTGTTCCTCCAGCTCCACACTGTGTTATCTCTTGTAAAAGACAGTACTACATTGCAATTTACAAGACGAAAGAACAGAAATCGGAATAAACCCTGAGGAGCTAAGAATCATTGGATTCAATCTGAGAAGACTAAGTGTCCATGTGAAATATACCTATGAATTTTTTTTTTTGGCTTTACAAGAAGGGAGTAATCCTGTTCCATGGTTTAAAATATAAATTTCCTTAAAAATAATGCTTATTAATGGCATGTTTAGTTATTAAACATCCCAAAACATGAAACCTACATATGACATTGTTTTGACTATTAACTGGAAGTATAAATTTCTTTTTAAATGCTGTCAGTTTCTTTGGAGATCATGACAAGGTTACGGGATATAATTCGATAGGTGATGTGTGCCCCTGATGATCTTGTCATCTTCAACTAAATCACATTTGCTCAGAGAATTTATTTACCGCCACTTTTATTTTGATGACACGTAAAAACATTCAGACTAAAACTTGTAGGGAGCAAATGGCTCCTTGCACAAAGGACTGAACTTCAAAGTTTGTCCTACATAGCCCATCAGTTTAATCTGGAATGTTGTCGTAGAACCTAATTTTAAGAATACAGTTATTGGAGTGCCAATTGTTTGTTTGTGCAATCTTTTAATGTGGTTGAGGTGAATGCGCAGGGAATGCACGGAGATTAAGGATTAGAATTCACATATGACAATAAGGCTGCTACTGTCCTCATAGAACACAATATTTGTCTGTTTAGCACACACCCCTTAGCAAGTCAACCTTTGAATAATGTAAGATTCTATAAGTCACAAGTCAACATATGGAGCCTGGCTGCCTTAATATTTTGCTGGAAGTTGTGGCAGACTGAAAATCAGGCAGCCAGCTTGGTCTAACACAAACACATTACGCTTTAGACATGCATGGGCTCTTGCCTTCTGATTGTACAAGAACAGTTCCTTCTTTGCACTGATCACAATTTGCTCGCTATTATTGGCACACAGATCCTTTACAAACCTCTCTACATTCTGAAGATAACAACAACCTTATAAAGGACACAGTTAACATAAAAGATAGTAGGCTTCGGAAAGTGCGCAATGTTTTCTGTAAACGTTGGGGCTGGTTGCGAGGTATGTTGAGTTTGTGATATCATGAATGCCTCTGACTTGCTTCACATAAGATATAGCTTTTGTTAGGGTTGATAAAGCTCACCTGAGACAAATGTCATAAAATGTTGGGAGGGGTGGAGGGGATATTTCCCATTCAGAGATTTTTCTATGGTCACTTGATGGAGTGAGCCATGCAACTGTATGCCTAATCTCCCACTATCAACACTCTGGGGGTGACCATTGGCCAGAAACTGAACTGTGGGTACAAGAGCAGGTCAGGGGCCAGGAACACAGCAGTCAGTAGCTCAGCTCCTCATCACCATCCATGAGGTACAAGTCGGGAGTGTGACTTTTCTACTTGTCTGGATGAGTGCAGCTCCAGCAACACTAAGAAGCTTGACACCACCCAACACAAAGTAGCCCGCTAGATTGGCATTACATCCACAAACATTCACTCTATCTACCAGTGATACGCAGCAGCATAGTACGTACCATCAAAAAGAAACACTGCAGAAATTCATCAAGGGTCTTCAGACAGAACATTCCAAACCCATTGTTATCCAGAAGAACAATGATGGCAGATTCATGTCTTGGGCTGACAAGTGGCAAGTAACATTCGTGCCACACAAATGCCAAGCAATGGCCAGCTCCAACAAGAGACAATCTAACCATTGTCCCTTGACATTCAATGGTGTTAACATCACTGGAGCCCAGACTAGTAATATCCTTGTGGTTACTATTGACCAGAAACACACACATGCGGTGGCTACAAGAGCATGCCAGAGGCTAGGCATACTGTGGCAAGTAACTCATCTCCTGACTCCAAAATGCCTGTCCATCATCTACAAGGCACAAGTCAGGAGTTTGATGAAACGTTCCTTATTTGTCTGGATAGGTGCAGCTCCAACAACATTCAAGAAGTTTGACATCATCCAGGAGAAATGCAGCCCACTGGATTGTCACCACATCCACAAACATTCACTCCCTCCACCATCGATGCTCAGTAGCAGCAGTGTGTGCTATCTACAAAATGCACTGCAGAAATTCACCAAAGATCCTTAGGCAGCACCTTCCAAACCCACGACCACTTCCATCTAGAAGGACAAGGGCAGCAGATACATGGGAACACCACCCCCTGCAAGTTGTCATCCAAACCACTCACCGTCCTGATCGGAAATATATCGGCATCTCTTCACTGTTGCTGGGTCAAAATCCTGGAAATCCCTCCCTAACAGCATTGTAGGGTGGACTGCAGTGGTTCAAGAAGACAGCTCACTGCCACCTTCTCAAGGGCCACTAGGAAAAAGCAATAAACGCTGACCAGCCAGCAATGCCCACGTCGCATGAGTGAATAAAACAAAGCACCATAACCTGCCAGTTCCTCTCCAAGACATGCACCGTTCTAACTTGGAAACATATTGCCATTCCATCAGTGTTGCTGACACTCCCTCCCTTTTTACATTGTGGGGGTTTCTACAAAAAATCATAGCTGTGGTTCAAAAAGGCAGTTCACCCACCAACTTTTCAAGGAACTAAGGATGGGCAATAAATGCTGGCACTGCCAGGGAAGCCTACATTCCATGAGTGAGTGATAATAAACACACATATTGATCACCTGGTCAAAAAGTGGGGTGGGCGGGGAATTCTGTATCCGTCTCCAGGTCTTTTCGAGTTTTTTTCAGCCGACTGGCTTCAGTAGGTTTAAAGGAAATACCCTCCGTTCAGAGTGGACATACTCTACTGGCTAAATCACGACTTACTCCTCTACAGTGTAACTGAGAGACTCCTTGGAAGAACAAAATATCTACCATTGATGATTCAATGAGGCACACACCTTGGCCTTGAGACCTGGATTGTAGTTTAATCATATCCCTATGTGGATCTATTCCCAAAGGTTGGTTTGTGAGGATGGATCCAATCCTTTGTTAACCTTTGTTAAACAAGCTATTAGAAGCACACACATCTGAGCTCAGCCACGCCAGGGTTTCTGCAAGTGTATCTTTATATCTGCTCAAATGGAAACCCAGTTAATGTCCTCCACCATTGCATATGATTAAACACAGATCACGTATTATTAGCAATTTCCCTGAATACATCCATTCACAGCCACACAATGGTTGCTGCAGAAACTCCATCTCTGAAACACTCATTGTGCTGTTTACATTTTACATTCCAAAACAGTATCGATCATTTTAACTGTTATAATGAAATACCTACTACTAAAATCCAGTGAAGTTTTTCTTTATTAAAACTTCAATACATTAAAGGTTGTTATTGAAGTCAATTGTAATCATAGAGCATCATGGCCAAGAATCAAAGAAAATCTCCCTGGAAATACCATAAACAAAATTAAACTAAATCGATGCATTGTTATTACATTTTACAATTCAAGGCACTAAAATTCAGAATGCCTTTTGTTTGGGTCAAGCTATTACTAGGACTTAGGTGCCAGAAAATTGGCAGAAAACTGGGATTGTAAAACTAGGCAGAAGGAGGAATTACTCTCCTTGAGGGGATACAGTCAAAAGATAACAAGGCAGTTTTGAGATCAACTAGCCGAGGGATAAGCTTTCTGCGTCTTTTCTGTCCTTCTGCCTTCCTGAGGCTTTTTTTTCTCTTTTTGCTGAAGCTCCACGACTGATCCTAATGCACACAAAGCTAGTTGATAATAACTGAAATGTTGAGATGTTGCTACAATTGGCCTTAAGTAGGGTAAGCAGAGAAAGGGTGACCGTTTCTGGTCGCTCAGTTATAGGAAGGCTATTATCAAGCTGGAAAGGATTCAGAAGAGATTTACCAGGATGTTGCCGGGTATGGAAGTTTTGAGTTATAAGGGAAGGTTGGATAGGCGGGGACTTTTTTCACTGGACTGTAGGAGGTTGAGAGGTGACCTGATAGAAGTTTACAAAATAATGACAGGTATAGATAGAATTGAAGGTAGCTGTCTTTTCCTTAAAATGGGGAATTTCAAGACCAAGCGGCACATGTTTTGAGGTGAGAGGAGAGACATCTAAAGAAGACGTAAGAGGTAATTTTTTTACACAGAGGGTGGACACAGAGGGTGGCTCGCATGTGGAATGAACTTCCTGATGAAGTGGTGGATGCAGGCACAATTATAGGCATTTGGATGGATATATGAATAAAATAAGTTTGGAGGAAGATGGGCCAGGAGCAGACAGGTAGGACCAGTTTGGTTTGGGATAATGTTCAGCATGGACTGGCTGGACCGAAGGGTCTGTTTCCGTGCTGTATGATTCTATGACTGTATAAACGAGTACCAAGGATTATAGCCCATGATCACAGTTGAATAACTTCTGTTAGGAAGTGGACGTATATGGCTGGTAGCCGGCTTGGCCTCGAGCTTAGGAGTGACATGCAGTTGACCTTCATGTTTTGAATTTACATTTGAAGGTTGAAATCTCTCATAAGATTAAACCACAAACCTTCCAATGCCTTATGAAGACCACACTCTGGCCTGAGCTAAAACTTTCAGCGATGGGGGAGAGAGCAAAGAGTGAGAAATTAGATGGTGATGGTGGTGAGGAAGGGAGTGAACGGAGCGCGGGCAAGTAATAAAAGGATCGGTTTTGTCTAGGAATCCCAGAGCTGGGAAGAATGAAGTTGCTCCAAAAAACATTTACTCTCTTGACAGTCTGACCACGTTATTAGACTTAATAAAACACATCAGCAGAACAGCGCAAGATCTAAAAATAGTCAAACAAATCACAGATGAAGAAGCTCCATCAGCTCATTTTATCTTCTGCAAAACCAGCTCTCATATCTTCCCAGCACAGCTTTTCCTTTCAAAGAGAGGGTCAAACAGAAGAAAAGAAATTTAATATCCATGAGCAACACTCCCTTAGTCCTGCACTGAAGTGGCAGCCTAGATTTTACATTCATACCCAGGTGTTGACCTTGAACCCGCAGCCTGCTTGATCTTGAGCAAGGCAGTGACATCATCAGCTGAGCTCAGCCAATATTCAAAACATGAAGGCAATTAAGGGAAAGCGAAAAAAAAAATTGTGCTTGTGGTTTTGCTGAACTGCCATCAGTCTGTGCCAATTTCCACTCAATTTAATGATGTTTGTATAATGATATTACACACTAGGACCCAGTTGTCCACTACCATGGATCATACTTTGCAAACACAACATTGGGGATAGTGCAACATATTGGCAACAGCAATTGCTGGCGTAAAAGACAGATAATCCTGAGGGCAGAAGCTGTTTAAATATGTGTTTTATTTGGTGACCCTGCTAATGTGGATCCAACCCTCTCAGGGCCTTGCAAAATTACAGCAGGTTTAAATTCCGATTAACCTAACTAGATTCAGGAGTATAACACTTCCTGTGCCAACCTATGGCACAAGTAATGCCACCGTCAATATGCAATATCTGACGCTTCAGCAAACACAGTGATGTGGAGTATGTTTTAATTTGCTGTCTTTGTTCTTAACATGTCAGTTCTTATAATGCAGGGATGAACATAATCTGTATTCCAGTATTTATACATCTGCTTACTCTTGTTTCACAGACATTCATACCCTGTGTTGTGTAAACAAGAGAATAAGAGACCGTTTATTTTAATCCTTTATAAATTTTCAAGCAAACACACTGCTGCCCCATGGAAATAGTAACTGGCAGTAGAAACCCAGCTCCGACACCTGTCCACCTTGGCATTCTTTGCACATAATAAAGACTTGAGCCCATTCAACGACTATCTGGGTCTTACCCAGGCTGTCTAATTTCATACAGTCTTTTGCTCTCCCCCTAAGGTCAACAACTTCTTAAAATCAAGGCTTGTTTCACCCAGCTCCGTGTTTTGTCCCACTGCCCTGCTGGGTCTGGAGGAGAGAGGTACATCCCTTTGTCTTCCCCTCTCATTTCGCTGTTTGTCTTGGGCGAATGTGTCAAATTTCCCCAGTGCCCTACCCACAGTCCCCAGGCCTCCAAGACAGGGGTGAAAAGTAGACACATCTGGTCTGTTCCTGCTACCCAGCAATCTCCTGGGGAGGGGGGTGGGCAGGTTGGCACATGCAGAGGGTTCCCTGCCCTGTAGCGGCAGGTTGTCAATCAGCATTATTAAAGATGAGCTATTGAGGAGGTTTGGTCTGTGCAGGGGGACGCACTAGGCCTAATGTTGTAAAAGCCCATTCCCCTACCACCCTCCGGGAACCTCCCTCACCCTCACGCTTTCCCTCCAGGGTAAAAAACAGCTGTCCTTACCTGGTCTAGCCTGCATGTGACTCCAGACCCTAACCCTAACCACAGCCACCAAGAGGCCCAAGCTGTGACCTCAAGCTATCTTGGAAGCAGACCCTCACTGCTGTGGGTAGAGATTTATTTTGATTTAAACCTAATGTGTTCGGGAGGTTGAAACTGCCATCAACAGTGGCAGCCGCGTAAGGCTGTAGACTCTCGGACTGTGTCCCAGGCCTCAGGGAACCGTGCCTCATCCTTAAAGAGTGTGTGGATTTGGGGTGGCCTCTTACTTAGCTGTGCCCAGGAAAATCGTGCAGGCAGGTGGACCAAGACAAGGACCCACAATTGGCCTGGGCACCCACTCATAAGCCAAATTACAGAGGATTCTGCCTATTTCATCCAATTTGAAGTGATCTGAAAAGACAATGACTTTCATATGAAGCAGTCACTTAAAAGCAAGAGTCAGATGATACGAACATTCACACAGGTATAGATTGTTAAGTTGAAGATTTGTACCCTTCCTCTTCAAGACATACCAATGAATTGCAGGGATGAGTGTTTTCAGGAGGCAATGGCCTAGTGAAATTATTGTGAGACTATTAATCCAGAAACTCAGAAAATGGTCTGGGGATCTATCTTCAAATACCTGCGACGGCAGATGGGGGAATTTGAGATCAATAAAAATTTGGAATTTAGAGCTGAATAATGACCATGAAATGCATTGTCAATTGAACATATCTGAATCACCAATGTCCTTCACGTAAGGAAATGGCCATCGTTACTTGGTCTGGCCTACATGCTTGCATTTATTGGTCAGTGTGTTGAGTATAAGAGTTGGGACGTCATGTTGCAGCTGTATAGGACATTGGTTAGGCCTCTTCTGGAATGCTCTGTTCAGTTCTGGTCTCATTGCTATAAGAAAGGTGTTGCGAAACTTGAAAGGGTTCAGAAAAGATTTACAAGGATGTTGCCAGGGTAAGACGGTTTGAGTGATAGGGAGAGGCTGAATAGGCTGGGTCTATTTTCACTGAAGCATCGGAGGCTGAGAGGAAACCTTATAGAGGTTTATAAAATCACAAGGGGCATGGATAGGGTGCATAGCCAAAGCCTTTTCCCCAGGGTAGGGAATCTAAAACTAGAGGGCATAGGTTTAAGGTGAGAGGGGAATGATTTAAAAGGGACCGAAGGGGCAACTTTTAACACAGAGGAATGAGTGTGGAATGAGCTGCCATGGGATGTGGTGCAGGCTGGTACAATTACAACATTTAATAGGCATTTGGATGGTTGCATGAAGAGGAAGGGTTTAGAGGGACATGGCCCAAATCCTGGCAAGTGGGACTAGATTAATTTAGGTAACCTGGTTGGCATAAACAAGTTGGGCCAAAGGATTTGTTTCCATGCTGGACATTGCTATGACTCTATGTGACTCCAGACCCACAGCAACGTGGTTGACTCTTAACTGCCCTCTGGGCAGTTACAGATGGGTAATAAAAGCTAGTCTAGACAGTGACGCCCACATCTTGAAATGAATAAAAAAACATTGTACAGGTGCCAGTCACCAGTCTGCAGGTGATGTGTGGACTTTTAACCAAGATGGTTAATGATCGGACCATAAGGGGGTTGGTGATTGGGTGAGAAAGCAATGTTTGAGTGCACATGCTGAATAAAACATACAGGTGGCTTTTTTGCTGGAGCAGAGATAATGATTGCAATATTGGCTCAGAGAATTAAACCCAGAACCTCCTTACCCTCTCTCCATCCTGAGCAGCCCACACGCACGCACGCACGCGCACACATACACACACAAGCTCTATAAGCCAATGCGTTGCTTCCTCCTGTTTTTCACACTAATGAACGTGAAATGGTGGTTGCGGCAGAGTCCAGTGCGCTGAGATTGTCTCTTGCAGGTGGAATGGAACATCAAAGATGAAATTGGTACCCTGGCTGAAGGACTGTATTGTGGGCTTGAGAACGGGAAGGCAGAATGGGAAAGCATCGGTCAAGACACAGAATCGTCAAACTCTGCAAACAAATTTTTAAACTGAGCTGGGGGCTACCAAACAGTTGTGGTTCCTGATCATAAAAATGTCCCCTTCACTCCAGCAGTGGAGATTAATAAAGATGTTACTCCCCAGATAGCTGTTTGTGTTTATTCAAGCATAACCTTGGAGGAGACGTCACAGTGGCTCAGTGGATGACACTGCTTGCTTCACAGTGCCAGGGACCTGGCTTCTATTCCAGCCTTGAGTCCGTGCAGGTTTCTGCTGGGTGCTCTGATTTCTTCCCACAGTCCAAAGATGTACAGGCTAGGTGGATTGGCCATGCGGAATTGCCCGTAGTGTCCAGGGATGTGCAGGCTAGGTAAGTTGGCCATGGGAAATTAAGGTTTACGGGGATAGGGTAGGGAGGTGGGTCTGGGAGAGATGCTCTTTGGAGGGTTGGTGTGGACTTAATGAGCTGAATGGCCTGCTTCCGCACTGTAGGGATTCTATGAGAAGCACAAAGAGTGCAGCTTCAGACAGGACAGCGATGTCAGTTAAAAACAACTAAATGAGCCAACACAGATCTTACCACAAATAGAATGGACGCAGGAAGGAAAAATCTATAAATAAAGACTTCAAAACAAGTGGTGGCTGATGTGGACAGAGCAGATTGTTCAGCTGCTCCAAAGCTGTACTGGGAGATCCATTGATGGATTGACCGCTTGACACATACTCCAGCACACAGGATCTCCAAGCTATCAGTGTCATTGTGAGCATGTCGTTTAATAAAGGTGTATTTAGCACAATAGTATCCAAGTTCGGAAGAAGGGTCACTGGAACCGAAACGTTAACTCTGCCTTCTCTCCACAGGCACTGCCAGACCTGCTGAGTTGCTTCAGCAATTTCTGTTTCTGTTTCACATATCCAAGTTGTTGTGGGCCATTGATATCTGGGCCAGAACCTTCAAATCAGATAATGGAGTTTTAAATACCAAAGATACAGGGTGCTGGAAGATCTCAGAACAGAAAACATTTCTACTAGACTAACCACAAGTGCCTTCCGACTGCACATTATCACTGACACAGGTGGCGCCTAGATGTCAAAAGCAATTATGTGATATACAAAGTAACTTGTTATTACTTCTAAATGTGTCAGTAGACTGAGCTGCAGCTGTTCCTGGACCTTGTTTTACATACAATCAATAGATCACACAATTCATTAACCCAAGGCTAAATGATGACCTCGACATCATCCTCTGTCCCTTAAAATCAATGCAATTTTCTTCATGATTGTTGATGGCCTGCTAGATTCTCTAACATTGTGATTTCTGTGCTTCCCTCTTTTCTTTGTTTATCCATAGTTTTTTTTTGCCACCAAGCTGTCTTCTGTGCAAATTACTTTCTCACAATCTTCTGACTTTTCTGCTACTTTGCTGGAAGGCGAAATTCAATCTAAGGTGTACCCAACAGCCTGCTTTGGGTCGCTACACTCATATGTCAGTATCCTTCTCTCCCCTTAACATACAATTGTCTCTGTTTTTGTGGTGCTCCATTGGGAACAGCACTGTGTTTTCCCAGAGTCATACAGCATGGAAACAGGCCGTTCAGTCCAACCAGTCCATGTGGACCATAATTTCAAACTAAACTAATCACACCTATCTGCACTTGGCCTATATCCCTCCAATCATTTCTTATTCATGTATTTATTCAAAAGTCTTTTAAATGCTGTAACTGTACCCACATCTACCCGTTCACACATGAACCACTTTTTGTGTAAAAAAAAGCCCCTTTTTAAATCTTTCTCCTTTCACCTTAAAAATATACCCCCCAGTCTTGAAATACCCCATCCTAGGGAAAAGACACCTGCCATTCACTTTATTGATACCCCTCATGATTTTATAAGCATCTATAAGGTCACTTCTCAACCTCCTACACTCCAGCGAAAAAAATCCCAGCCTATCCATTCTCTCCATATAACTCAAACCCTCCATTCCCAGCAGCATCTCAGCAAATCTTTGCGGAACCCTCTCCAGTTTATGGATATCCCTCCTATAACAGGGACACCAGAACTAGACACAATGCTCCAGAAGTGGCCTCACAAATATGCTGTACAACCTCAACATGACGTCCCAACTCTAGTACTGAAAGGTCTGAGCAATGAAGCCAAGCGTGCTAAACACTTCCTCACTTACAACTCAGCTTTAGGTTTTTGCCACAATGGAGACCATCTCCAAAAATGACAGGAATGGTGTGAAGTTGTGGTTCTCACCCTGGAGCTTGAAATCACCCATTTCCAAAAGAATGGGAGAAGAGTCTGCTTGAGCTTCCCAAATGCATGGTTCCCAAAGACAGCAGGCCATTTAAATAACCAATTGCCTCCATTGAAATAGAATGGGGTCTGGAAGACAGAGCATGGCAATTAAGTCAATATAAAAAGGTCGGTATTCAGTGTTTTCCTTTGTATAACCCGGGTACCCCTTTCTCCAAATGTACCCCATATAACATGGGGGAGTTAGGCAACCAACCCTCTAAGCTGCGCTTTGGAGGTCTGCCCAACCAGGAGAAAGATTGGGGGAATATGGGGGGACAGGAATCCTTTGGGGGATTGGCATCATGTCGCCTCTGAGGATGGAGGTCAGGAATCTTTGATTCGGGTGTCCTTTGGGGCTATTTTAGTTGTCTAGATTGTTGTACATAAAAGTGCAATGTCTAATTGGTTGAGACCATTCAACAGTATGAACAAGTATCAACCTGTGTTAACAAATGGAAAAATAGCTAATAATGAATGAAAGTCATTTTATTGCTGCGGCTGTATAGGGTCCTGGTGAGGCCACACCTGGAGTACTGTGTGCAGTTTTGGTCTCCTTACTTGAGAAGAGATATACTAGCACTGGAGGGGGTGCAGAGGATATTCACTCGGTTGATTCCAGAGTTGAGAGGATTGGATTATGAGGACAGACTGAGTAGACTGGGATTATACTCATTGGAATTGAGAAGAATGAGGGGAGATCTTATAGAAACATATAAGATTATGAAGGGAATAGATGAAGTGGGGGCAGGGAGATTGTTTCCGCTAGAAGGTGAAACTAGGACGACATGGCATTGCCTCAACACAAAGGGAAGCAGATGTAGGACTGAGGTCAGGAGGAACTTCTTCACCCAAAGGGTTGTGAATCTGTGGAATTCCCTGCCCAATGAAGTGGTTGAAGCTAACTCACTGAATGTTTTTACGGCAAGGCTAGATAAATTTTTGAACAGTAAAGGAATTAAGGGTTATGGTGAGTGGGCAGGTAAGTGGAGCTGAGTCTCAAAAAGATCAGCCATGATCTTATTAAATGGCGGGGCAGGCTCAAGGGGCAGGATACTCCTGCTCCTAGTTCTTATGTCCTTATGTTATGTTCTTTATTAATTAAATGTAGACTGAAATGTAGGAAGTTAAATAGTAGGTTTACACTTTTCTTTCCATATTATGCATGGGTACTTATGCATACTCACTAAGTTGACATGGTAGGTGATGGGGAAACGTGGGTACATTATCATGGGGTATGACTTCCATGGCTAAATGGGTAGGGGTTTAGTACTGGTGCATAAACTGGTAATGGATGATACAAAGAGAATGAAGGAGTGAGAGCAGCGGAATGTTTTCTGTTTTAATCCTTGTCTTTAAATTTTGAGCACAGTGTTGGATGTTAAGCAGTCTTTCCACTTAGCCCACTTTGGCAATTGGCAGCTTTTCAGGCTGTTCCTAGTTTGTCTTGCCCAGCTCCTAATTCAGCACCCCCTACCTTCCACCACATTGAAAATGGGGAATTGGGGGTTGGCCATTTTTCAAGGGCACGTTCACAGAACTTGTATTTCTCCCAGCTCTGCACACCTTATTCAGGAAACAACTCAATGCATTTACAAATTTCAAGCCTTGCCTGATGGGAGTCAGTTTGCCTCTTTGGAATTTACACAAAAGCTTTGGGGTAACAAAGTATTTGTGATATGCAGCAAGCAATGACGTGACCAGGGTAGGCATTAGCTCACTGGGTTGTTTTGATGCACTCTGTTTCAGCATCAAGCATGCGCAAGGACATGCATGAGGTCTTATTTATTTATAAGGCTGATCTTACGTGATTGTGGGAATCCCAATTCACATATTGATAGTGTGATACTGCATTCCCTTTTTTTAAATTTAAACAATAGCTTTGGGGTTGTCACACCCTGGTGTGGTCTCCATGGCAACATTTCAACCAATGAGAGTCCACTTGCCAGCTAATTGGCAGTCTGTTTCTCTTGTTGTATAAATTGGTGTTCCCTTTTTGTTTTGGTGTTCTTGCACCTGTCCTGATGATTGTAAGATTCAAAGCTTCACAGTACATCTTTTTTTTCAGCGATAAGGAATATTGCATATAACACAAACACAATTATCAGCAAATGCATAGAGATTTCTAACTGTGAGCCTACAACTCAATTAATATGTATTATTCAGTTACTTTTCAAAAACCACAGAATCCTGAACATGAAAAAGCAGCAGCATTAGCAAATCTCCTGATTTTAAAGGATTTTTTTTCAAGAATTGGGAACAAAACGGTGATAGGTTTTCAAAATTAACATGCCTGATATTCCATCTGCAATGTAATTATATGGTTTTTAATGAGCTTTCAACACTCTCACTCATGATGGGAAATCTATTTTTAATTGGAAAGTATGGTGGATATGTTCAGAGAGAAATTGTACTCAGTCATTATGTTACAAAGAAACAAAGAGGAGGTGGATCGTTATGAGATGTATTCCCATAGTCTCAAAATGAGTATGGATCATAAGCTAGTCTCGGCAGAAAAGGCATTTATCTTAGGTAACTAAATATGATTCATTATATAACCAACATACAGGGTTACATTAACTCTGAGGCATATTAATTATTAATATCTAAAAGTAGAGAAGATATCTGCATTGCAATGAAGGGATTGTGCCCAGCTGCTGTCTGTTGGAACTATCTTGAACACTCTGCCACAATCCTACCTATCACAATCTGATATATATATATGTATCAGTGCATCAGATCTGGGATGCACAATGTTTCAGATCTAGATGGCTATGTTGTTTCTGTACAGCTAAGATTATAATATTAGTCTCCAATGTCCTACAAAATCACGCTACAATAAGGTCCTTGAGATCTGCTGCTGTCTGTTGCTCATTGATTGTGAAATACTTTGTGGTCGTGCTATATATTTTAAAATGGTTTGGTCTGTTATTACTTGTCTCTCTCTTTGTAATTTTTTTACTGTACAATTTTGCTCCAATCTCTCCCACTCGAGCATGGTACTGAGGAGAGCTGCACTGATCTGATCTTTCAAATGTCCTCTCAGGTGGATATAAGCTATCAAATAGAATGATTGCGAAGAAGATCAGAGGAGCTATCCATGGTACCCTGGTCAATATTAATACTTCAACAAATAGATCATCAAATCATTATTACATTGCTTTTCATGGGAGCCTGCCACGGATATTTTAGTTGCTGCATATTATGCATTTTAGTATAATTTGGAAACAGAAGTACAGATCAACCATTTTGCATCAAGATTGAGCCTGCCTAATGAACTTAAACATTCAAAAATATCGAACACCAATGAGACATTTTATCATGGCACGGGTGTAGCATTAGATAGGGCCAGCTTTCACTTCATAGCAAAAAATGGCCAACATTAGCTCATGACTGAACATCAAAATATGGCTGTCCTCATATACTGTTGGCAACAATCATTTTGCCTTGGTCAACTAAAGCCACCATTAATAACATTTTCAATGTAAAATTATTTGAACAACAAAGCTAATAAGTCCATTTGAAGAACATTCTGTAAGCCATTGACGAGGCACCTTTCGAGGTCAGGACTCAACTCTGTAAACCATAGTCAAAACAATTCTAGATCTCACGTTATTGATTGTTTAATCAATAATTATAGGACCAAATTAGTTCATAAAATGATTCAAACCAGAGCACAAATGGTTAATGACAGTCCTCCACCACCCCATCGATCGCTTAAGATATTGGAATTCTAATCGGAATGTGCTAAACCACATAACTATCGGAACTGATTGAAAGTCAACATTATTTTGTTTTACCTGTACAGTCAGTTCTGGTAAAAATTACTCAGATAGAAAACAGTGTGAAATTTTTCAAAAACTTAGAAATTTAAATATGATTGAGTCTCACGTCTGTCTAATTATGAGAGCCAATTACAGAACGACAGCTCGACTCTGGTGACCAATAGTGACCAAAGTGGGGTGGGTGCATTCAAACTTAAAATGTATAAGGAAGACATTTTGAAGCCTATGGTTTAATAAATTATTTTCATTGTTGTTCTGATTTTTATGATTTTCTTATTCATTTTTTCGATTTTTTTTAGGTTCTTTGTTCTGTTATTTTGTTTTGTGCCTTTGTGACCTTGTGCTTTTCTTTTTGGTGCTGCAAATAAAAGACATATTTTAAGTTTACTCCCATAACTTTTGTTGAAAGATACGAGATCTATAAATGTCACTGGATGAGTATTCCAGAGTCCCAGACTAAAGTTCAGGGGACATGAGTTTGAATACCACCATGGCAGATGGTGTAATTTGAATTCAATCAAAGTCTGGAATGCAAAGCTGACCTTTAGGGCTGTACAGTGGCTCAGTCGTTAGCACTGCTGACTTACAGCGCCAGGGACCTGGGTTTGATTCCAGCCTTGCTCAACTGTCTGTGTGGGGTTCTTCCGGCTGCTCTGGTTTCCTCCCACAGTGCAAAGACATGTAGGTTAGGTGGATTAGCTGTGCTAAATTGCCCCGTAGTGTCCAGGGATGTGCAACTAAGTGGATTACCCATGGTTACAGGAATAGGGTGTGGGGCTGGCTCTGGATGGGATGCACTTTGGAGGCTTTGTGCAGACTCAATGACCTGAATGGCTTCTTTCTGCGTGTTAGGGATTCTGTGAGTCTAATGTCAAACCTGTAACCATTGTTGATTGCCGTAAAAATTCATTTTGTTCACTAGTATCCTTTAGGGAAGGAAATCTGCCGTCTTTTCCTGGTCTGCCCTACAAGCGACTCCAGATCCACAGCAATGTGAATGACTTCTGATTCAGTTAGGGATGGGCAATAAATGCTGGCCTAACCTATGACACCAGCATCCCACACACAAACAAAAAAAAAATATCTGCCTCTCCGCACATGACAATGCCTTCTAACACTACCCTCATACGGCCCGGGAGTTGACTGCGTGATATCATTCCATCTTAGAAACCCAACATCCCAAGTTGTAGCTCCCTGTGATTGCAAACCAGGTCAATCCAACAATAATCAGCACCACGTTGATGAAATTACTAGAAACAATTTGATTCTTTTATGGCCCTGTGCATATCTCAACATTGGATTCTCAATTTGTTCGTCCTTTCTGCTTCCTTGAACAGTGTTTAAATGAGTTTAAGAACTGTTGAAGCTGTGAATAAGAAACACACATTTCTCAATCAAATTATGATGCCATCATATTTTAAACTGGACCCCTTGAATCCTAGAGATCACTGGGGTCATAGCCTTCTCAGAGCACATCATCAGATTTTTGCTGATATATCATTTGTGTCAGTGTGTGTCACATGAATTAAAAGAATGTTTTCTTAAAGTAAGACACTCTTTTGCATTGGGCAGGAGTCACTTATCATAGTTAGGACCAATGTTCCAAGAAAGGCTTTGATAGTCATAGTGTTCCCAACTGGTGCATGTGTAAAAAATACTCTCACTTGTGGACCCAATTTGGTATAATGCATTAAGTCCCTCTCAGTTATGAACGTGGGTGTATATACTAGAAAATATGACATATCAGAACAGTCAATAACTTTCAATTTACACACAAACAATGCACACACTGTAGACCACAGAAGATGACCATTGTTCACTGACATGGCTATGATATCTAAAATAAGAAAAAACCTTTGCAATACATTATCGCCTAAAAACTCAGAACATGTTTTCAGAGGATTGGTGCAGACTCAGTGGGCTGAATGGCCTACTTCTGTACTGTCAGAATTCTATTATGCCATAATCTAAGTAATCATTGTTTCAATCACAGTGCACAATCTGCAAATTTACCAAAATATCATGAGTTGAACGCTGACCCGCCAAAACTAAACATTGTTAATACAAAGCAAGGCCATGAAATAAACACTAAAAGAATGAAATAGCCAGTCAAAAATAAACCAAAGGCATTAAACAAGCAATTCATCGTTTTTTAAATGTAGAGTGAACAACCTATCTCCAACCACAAATTCAAACATTTGCAAAGTTTAAGTAATGACTGTGCACCAGTGAGACATATCTGAGAAACATGCCAAGTATTTTGACACTGCACCTGCTACCTTCAGCACCATCTGTATGAAAGTATGAAAAAAATCAAAACATCACCATCGATAAATATTGCATGATATGAATTTTGGCAGTTTCAGCCGAGCTCTGAATTGATAATAATTGATAGAAAACAATTAATTTCAGCCCGAAAGGCTACAGTTTGTAAACCCAATGCAGAATAGTGATCCAATGGAGGATTTTTTTTTAAAAGGTAAACTATGTAAGTAGACTTACATTTCAATCACACTTTTCATGATCCTAAGCTAAAATTAGTTAGTGAAATATTATAAAAATTTAAAGAAGTCACTTTGATGATCCCCATTGCAAAGGGTTAAATCACCTCAGACAGAATTTCAGATGTTTACTCCCATTTGTGAGTTTTCTGTTCTGTATAGGTGAGTTTTAACTTGAAGATTATGTGCCATTGTTCTCGAATGGATCCAACCTCACAAGGTACCATTTCATTCTATCTACCCAATTGAATTCATTTCACAACTCAGGTATTTCATTCATTTCCACCCTCTTAAAAATCAATTAATATCTTTGAAGTGCAATGTCAGGAGTTATATGTACAAACATGGAAATAATTCACCCAAAGAAAAGTTGTGCAATGCTAGGAATGGTGAACAAATTGTATCTTTTTTGGTGAAGTTATTGAAAGAGGTAAAAAGGTCAGGGATAAAAAAACTGTCTTTTTATGAAAGAAAGTATGCTGTGGGAATATTTAACATCCATAACAATAAGCTTACAGTAAAAATGAGCATTTATATTGTCATAATAGTGAAAAAATATGGACTATCAATTTTCACCCTCGATCATCTGATGTCGTAGCAGGGAGATGTCACAATAATGTGCAATATGGACTATCCCTTAACAAATATCATCATCTGATTTTAACAGTGGAGACCTTTCACAAACTAAAATGGTTTTAAAAATGGACAAACACTGAGCTAAACTGGCTGCAGCAATTACCAGACCACAGATTGTGGCAAGTTCAGAAAACCAATGTTGACTAATTTAAATTATCTGTACGAACATTGTTATTGTATGTAAGACATTGGACCTAGTTAACTGAGTTGAACATCAAGAATCTGGAATCTCTTGTTTCAATTTGCAAGCGCTTAACAACTGGCATAATATTAGACATGAAATGTTGCTATGAAATTAATCAGCTGGCAAGAAAACTTTGAAGGCAGACACAGGAATACAAAGTGCAGCTGCATTTCAGAAGCTACTTTTGAGTCGCAGGGAGAAAAAGAAATATGGCTAGTATTTAAAGAATTATTGCTTCATTTTTAGAAAACATTATTTTCAGGCATAAATACCCAACAAAAAAAGCATGAAAGCCATAGCCAACAATGAAGTTAAAAGGTTATATTAGGTCAAATGAGGAGGCTTAAAAGTTGCCAGAAAAGGTTGTAAGAATGAGGAAAAGTTTTTGAATTCAGCAAAGAAGGATCAAGAATTAGCTACTTAAGAATGAATAGAATATGAATGTGAAAAAACAGGAAACATAAAAATGGTTTGTTAAAAACTTTGGTAAGTATGTTAAAATGAAATGAATAACAAAGACAACTGTAGGGTCATTGTAGGCAGAGATAGGAAAATTAATAATAGGAAACAGAAGTGGCAGAGAAGATATGTCTCCCTGAATTAGTTGATATTGAAGGAGTTATTAAGAGTATGGAAGAAGAAGGGTCTAGGCCTGAAACGTCAGCTTTCCTGCTCCTCTGATGCTTCTTGGCCTGCTGTGTTCATCCAGCTGTACACCTTGTTATCTCAGTATCTCCAGCATCTGCAGTTTCTACTATCTCTAAAAGAAGTATGTGTTGGTCACCCTTCAATATTCACTCTTTCTTATCTGTTTTTTATATAAAATCGTAATGTTAGCGCAGACAATTTCATTTATTGAACATTAGCTTTCTGAGCTTGCCACAGTCTGTTGTCAGGTGAGTGCTGAAATACATATTGGTCAAGAAAATAGTGTTGGAGAAATTATTGGGACTGAAAGTTAACAAATCCTCAGAATAACATAACCTTCACCATAGAGTGTTGAAAAAGATGGCTGCAGAGTTAATAGATGTATTGGTGATAGTCATTCAAAATTCTATTAATTCTGCCATAATGCCTGCAGATAGGAAGACTATAGGAGTAACCTCACAGATTAAGGAATGAGGGTTATAGGAAATGGAGAATGATAGACCTGTTGGCCTGATGTCAGTAACGAGGAATTTGCTATAAAGGGTGTGATTCCTGGATGTTTAGAAAATAATTGTCTGATTGAACAGAGTCAACATGAATTTTTGAGGGGAAAATCATGTTTGGCAGATACGATCAAGTTTTTTTGAGAATCTTGCTAGTAAAGTTGATGGGGAAAACAAGTAGATGTGGATGATTTGAATTTTGATAGGGTTCCAAACAAAATTAAACTGAGTGGGATTAGAGATAATATTATAAAATGGACTGAGAATTGTTGAACAGGCAGAAAGCAGACAGTAGGAAGAAATGAGCTATTTTCAGCTTGGTAGTCTGTGACTAGTGGTGTATTGCGAAGATCAATACTTGGGTCATAGCTGTTCACAATCTGCATCAATAATGTGGATATGAAAATCAATTGTACTCTTTCAAAGTTTACAAATAATACCAAATTTCCTGGCAGTAAGTTGTGAGTATAATTGTGGAATTATCCACTTTGGTAGGAGGAATAAAGGCACTGTGTGTTTCTTAAGTAGTGAGAGATTGAAAAATAATTATGCCTAAAGGAAACTAGATGTTCCTGTTCATAAGTCACTGACAGCTCACATGTAGGTGCAGTAAGCATTTCAGAAGGCAAATGATGGACAGAATGGATGCAGAAAGGATGTTTCCTTTGGCTGGAGGGTCTAGAATCAGCACACAGTCTCAGAATAAAAGCCAAACCATTTAGGGCTGAGATGATGAGAACCTCTTCAACTAGAAGGTGGTGAATCTTTGGTAACCGCTACCTCAGAGGACTGTGGAAGCTCAGTTACTAAAGAAGTTCACAGTGAAGAACCAAAGGATCTCTACAAATGTCCCATCACCGGTTAAACAACTATGGTCTCACGTCAAAATCTAACAGCTCCAGGAATCTTAAGGTTTTTAAGTCAAATGGTTTTTATTCTTCCTGTACATATTAAACCTCTCTCACTTTTTAAACTTTATACCTGTGTTAATGCATGCATTTGGTGTGACATTTGATTATTTTTCTCAGGACTGGCAAGTAATAAAACCGTTAAGTTGACATAACCTTGTAATTGGCTCCTTAATTTTCACTCATGCTGTGTTTTAATTTGAAGTATGAAGGCTACGTGCAAAAATGATTAAAATCTTGGTTGCAACTGACCAAGCAGAGGTTAAAAAGGAGGGGAAAGGAATTACCCTTCCTTTTCTGATCATGACAACTGATACCTACCACAGCCTCAAGGTTCTTCACAGCTAACAAAGTACTTTTTAAATTATTTAATCATTAGTGGTGCATGGGCATTCGATGAACAGTGACCTGTCGTCTTAGTCCCTCGCTTCGTAATGGCTTATCAACTGAGATTATGTGCTCAAGTCTTTGAGACTTTCACCTTGTTGGCAAATTCAAATACCAGGAAGCATTAGTAATTTATAAAGGAAATCAGGCAAAACCGTTCACTCAAATGGTTTATCTATTACTTGTAATAAACGTATTTACTCAACTGAAATAATTTACCGATGAAGGTCAATGAAGCAGACGACAAAAATAGAGTTGAGAGACTGCCGCCAGGAAATTTCAGAGTTTTTCAGGGATGCTTTGATGGGCTATTTTGCATTATGTGAATGGTTCATTTATCTGTTCATTTACCGGTTTTCAGCCAATTTTAGTTAAGCCCAAATCACAACAGCAAATATGAGAACCCTATTGGTTTTGTTTGTTTTTTGGAGAGAGGACTGAGGAACGTGTTGAGTAGTCAGGTAGGTGGAGATAAAGTCTGTTAAAGGAACAGACAGACCAAGTTAAAGGAACAGACAGACCAAGTTAAATATTCACCATCTCTTTATCTGTACATGTTTTGCTCTCCCTCTGAAGTTTTGTACAAATTGCCCTTAAACTTCAGTGTATCCTCAACATTATTTTGACAGCAAAGTTTGGGTTATTGTATCACATTTTCAAATCTGCCATTTCCATGCATATGCATTGTTTGAATGGTTTAATATTAATATGTTTCAGATCTCTTACACAGTGCTTATCAAATAAAAGAAGCTCACGGAAATAGAATGGATATTCAAACGCAACTTGTCATCATTATTTAAGTATGTTTACCTATTAGCTGACATTAAAAAAAGGTCCTCCTGCACAGGTTTACAAAATTGCAGACAATGATGATAAATCTGCAAGCAAAAATCAAAATCTGAAAGGGATAAAGGTGACATTTATCTTCTCAATTGACCCACAAGTAAACACTGCATGATTCTAACTACAATTTATTATATATTCCTTCAAAAAGCATGATATTCAAATTCCACCTTTTCCACAAAGAACATACCCATTCAATACCTTATGTATAACAAGGAAACAAGTAACTTTCTAATATACAGAAAATAAGCAGTGCATCATTAACACCCAAGAGCAAACAGCCAAATCACCTCACTTTCCCCACTATCACCTCACCAATGACAAAACTAAGCCTCACCCACGCACTACCATCACCTCACCCATCCTCCACCACCACCTCACCCACCCCCCACACCACCATCATCTCACCTACTCCTAGCCATCGCTTCATCCACCCTCCACCATGTCCTCACCCATCCCCAACTGTCACATCACAAAAACCTCCACCATCACCTTACCCACCCTCTACCATCTTTTCACCTACCTCCACCATCACCTCACGCACATTCCACCATCTCACCCAACCCAACCATCGTCTTACCCACCCTTCCACCATCACCTCACATATCCCCTACCATCACCCACAGCATCTCACCCACACCCAACCATTGCCTTACCCATCCTCCACCATTATCTCAACAATCTCCACCATCATCTCGCCCACTTTGCACCATCACCTCACCCATCCTCTACCATTTCCTCACACATCCCCCATTATCACCTCACCTACACCCTCCAACATCTAAACCACTCTCTACTAACACTTCACCTCTCCTCCAATACCCCTCACCCACCTCCCACCATTCCCCTCACCCATTCTCCAATATAACTCACCCATCTCCACCATTACCTTGCATAGTCTGAATCAACAGCAATATGTTGGTTGTCTGAAATATTACGCCAACCTTAACTACTGTCCATTAACGTCATTTTACCTTGCCTCCACGTGTGACTAGACAAGTAACAATGGGAATAACAGAACTTAAAAATTGAGGAAGCCCTTATATTTTGAATCATTACAGCAGTCAATGCATTATTTTTCTGCGATGTTGCTCATAAAAATAGGTTGGAAATTCTGGAAGGTCTATGCTATTGTTCAAATTTTGATTATGTCTGCAAAAGTACCCCCTTTCAAACATATGGTTAAGGAGAATGCACTGAAGAAACAAATGTGGGGGATCAGGATCAGAGATTTCTGATGAAGGGTTTAGGCCCGAAACGTCAAGTTTTCCTGCTCCTATGATGCTGCTTGACCTGCTGTGTTCATCCAGCCCCATGCTTGTTATCTCAAAGAAACAAATGTGTTTATTTTTTAATTTATTTTTGATGCATTGCTTTTTCTCATTGTGTTTGCCAGACTTGAAGGTAGAAATAAGGATTTGTATTTACAATTGCATGCTGTGATTTATTTATTTTAGGAAACCTATTTGTATAAAAATGATAAACTGTCAAAAACTAAGTACTTCAACATTTCTGAAGAGACTGCAAATAAACTTTCTCACAAATTTTTTCAGTTAAAGGATATAGACCTGCCTTTATTTGCAAAAGACATTTGCTGATTGACTGAGAGCATTTCCATATGCTTCCACAGGTAAAGAAATGTTTTTGAGTGAGTTAAATAGAGATCACTTGACAATTTTTGCACTGTGATGGAGAAATTCAGTAAAATTATATTTGAAAGTTGACATAAACATTATTATGAATGTAATAACATTGGAAGTGAATAACTAGGCAGTCAAAGTACCACAGAGGTTTCAGCACCTTGAGAATCTTCAATCACAGGCTAAAACAAGTCACCAGAAACAGAAGCACTGAATGACGGAACAGGAACAGATGATAATTTTTGCATTAAGAATGACAGTTAGTTGGAATGCATCATGGCAGGTTTAGATCATGCATTCGGATCATCAAGACCTAAAAAAAATCGATCCTGAAATAAAATGAGTCCTGAATACTTTAGCTTTAATTTACTGCCAACTTTCTGAACAGTTGAAAGGCCTTTGCATATTATTCTTAATGATGATTGGCTGCTGATTGTGTAAAAATTGTAAACTTGGAAATTTGATGTGGAACAGGCGTTTACTTTAACTGTTTCATGAACTGTTTCCTTGAAAAATCAACATCTGATATTACTTTCAAAGTGCAACCTATTTTTTTAACGCACCATTTGGTGCCTATTGCAGGAGAAGAGTTTTAAAAATGTAATAAAAATCGAGGCACTGGTCAGATTATTTGCAAGGCAGGACAGAATTTATGTCAATTAAACGATGAAGGCTTGTACAAAGAAAGAAATCTTTACAGAGAAACATGCCATCAAAGCCACAGGTCCAGAGACACCTCATTAACAGGGACATGAAGTTGTCCTGGCTTTTCATGTAACCTCTGCGCAAGCCCGATGTGAGAAACCAGGGATTAAAGGAGTGACTTGAAATGTGTAGCTGCTGGTGCTTCATTGATTTACAGTCACCAGAGCTGTTAACATTTGGCTGGTGATTGATATGAAAAAGTCTGAATTCTCCGAAGATACATGCCATTCAGATAGTTCAACAGAATTGAGCAAGAAAAGAAAGAAGACATGCATTTATTTGATGCCTTTCATGACTTCAAGACATGCCTCTAAATAAATATGGGGAAGATCGATTTCCTTGTCTTCTCTCCCCATCATAAACTCCATTCATTTACCACTCTTTGCCTTTGCCTAGCAATCGTCCAAGATTCAACCACACAATTAACAGCCTTGCTATTTGACTCTCCAACACTATATGTTTGCTATGATTAAGAATCAATATTTCCACCTCCGAAATACAGCACCGTTCAGCCTCTGCCTCAACCTGTCTGCACCTGAAACTCTCATCTATGTCTTTATTACCACTAGAGTTGACTATCCTAAAACAGACCTCTCCAGCCTTGCAAGTTTGAGCCTTTTTAAACAAAGGTTGATCAAACCTTAGCAGCTTCTGCCTTTACACATGACAAGTCTTGCATTAAATGATTTATAACGGTTCTCCATCCTTGTTTTCAGACCTTTCAATTATCTTTACTGGTCCTATACCTGGAATCTCCTCCAGTCTTACAACGCTCCTCAGGTATCTGCGCACTTCATTTCCCACCTTCTTTCCCAATTAGTTTTATTCCCTTCACCACTGGCAGCCATGTCTTCAGCTGCCAAGACCCTTGATTGTGGAATTTCCTCCCAGCCACCTCGGTTTCTCTTCCTCTCTTTACTTCTTCAGGATTGTCGCTATAACCTGTCTCTTTTTATCCTGGCCCTTGACATCTCCTCACATGACTCTGCATCAAATCGTCATAGAATCCCCACATTGTGGAAGCAGTCCATTCAGTCCATCAAGTCCACACTGAGTCTCCGAAGAGCATGTCATCCAGACCCATTCCCCTATCCTATCCCTGAATTCCCCATGGCTAATCCACCTAGCCTGCACCATTTCTGGACATATGTGCAATATGCAACCACACTGTATAGCTTGCACACTCCAACTCCAAGAGGAGGGACAAGGATAGCAGCTTTGCCAATGGCTGTGAAGGAGTCTGTGACAATGTATCTTTACATCTCTGGCTTCTTTCAGGCTGCACCTGGAGAAGTCTGAAACAGTCTATAGTTGACTCAGTGGGAGTTCACTATATTCCATTCTCTCTCCCCACTGAGAAGCTAGTGCATCTTCACTTGGATTGTCCGCTGTCCTGTGATGCAAACTGCTGTAAATCGACTGCAGGTTGCACAAGTTGAATCGACACAATACTGTGACTGAGAGACACACTACTCCCCCAACATTAAGCTGGTCTGTGGCCAAAGGCACCAGACATGACACTTTCATTTTGCAGTAACCCACTATTCCAGCTCCATTTCAGCCACCACATTGACCCATTGGTTGGTCACTGGGTGACATCGATGCTCCTCTGACAATTTGGGCGATGACTTCTGTTGCAAGTCACCCAGACTGACCTGCATGCATACATTGAAAGACCAATGATGGGTGGAAAGAGCACATCCACGGTCTAGAAAGCTCTGGAAGAACCCCATAGGACTCAGCAGGGAAGGTGTCATTAGCCCTAGTGATCTGCTGTACAACTTCTCCATCAGGAGGGGAGCATCCTTACCAACAGTTGGAAACCGAAGGTTCAGGAGCATAAGAAGGAGGAGAAGTCACAGGAGAAGGATGATGGAATGGAGCAAACTTAGACGACGATGCCTGGGAGAAACTGATCCGACAGGGATGCCAGTAATGGTGACCCCAATTTCCCATTCATCTCCAGCTCCCGCCACCTTTCATTTCCTCTGTTACTGACCACCACAGCATGAGCTGGTCACAGTGTGAAAGTCAGTGTCATTACAAAATAAATATTTCATACCAAACTTGGAAACACAATCACAGAAGAAGAGAAAGGCCATTCAGTCCATCAGGTCTGCTCCAACTCTCCAAGTGAGCATCCCGATGTAGTGTCATCCACCCCTCCTTACAAAAGTCAACAAGCATACTTGTGGGTCCCCTTGATGTTCGTCTTCCTTGCACCTTTGCCTGTCCTCATGCCAAGACACATGTGCTACATCAATGGGTGCAACATAGTTACTGATGTAAAGGAGACCAAAGGGGACGTTAGCGGGTGACCTTGACAGGTGCCAGGTCTTGAGTTCTCAGATGAGTGGCAAGATTTAGGGAGATGTCTTCTGCCGTCCTATGGGATCATGCTCCATGGAGTCCCTGCCATTCTTCAGGAATGCTGCCTCAGCAATCCTTGTCAACTGCTAGACGACTGCTGAGACATCCTGCACACCCCTGGCACACACACAGTAGTCCAAACGCAGCATTCTGGCTTTGTATAGCAGCATTCTGAGCTTCGACTGTAGCACTCAGATGTTGGTTTGTGCTACACTGGGAACTGAGACATCAAGCAACAGACACTGCCTAATGATTGGACATGTCCAAACTGAGTTGGTCAATGCTTCCATGCAGGTAAGGATCGAATCCAAGCTCTACATGATGCTCTGTGCCAGATCTGTGTCAGATTCAACCCTGCTGTTTTCATTGATGGCAGGCTTCCCCATTCACCAAGCATTACTTTATGACTAGTCATCAGTGTTCTTCCGTCAGTTGACCCATTGAAATCCTCACTTGCAGTTGAATTCATGTGCAATCCCATCTTTTGGAAAACTTGTCCCCCTGTTTTCATTGAAAGTCTACTTAAGTCCAACATTTTAATACAGACACGGTCCAGCCTGTATGTTATCCTTTAAATGACTCATACCATCAGTATCTGAGCTGGTGACGTTCAATGTGAAACTGGTGTATCTTCAGCATCACCCTCCATTTGCTGTTCTTCCACTCCCTGACTGGGTTACAATTCTTCGGTATCTGAAGGGAAAAAAGATGAAGATGGGGTGCAGGCTTGGGAGATAATAAATAAAAGGCAGTGTGTGTGTGTCCCTTTGGTAGCTTTTAAATCAGAAGCAAATGCGGGGTAAGGCGTTTGTGGGATGTGAGATGGAGGATCAGGTCTGAGAATACTGTCATTGTGGATCATTTCAATCCCATGTTGCCAGCAGCCTCAGTAATCAATGTCCCTATGTGGCCAACACTGTCTCCGCTTTGGGGACCTTGACTTGAAGGCAGGGCTATCACTCTAGTTAGCTTCTGCTGCTGCCTCCGCTCATCCTGTAAGAGGAAGAGAAGCCAAATTTGTTTTGAGGATTTGGTTGTCCTTATGGAATAGCCAAAAGTATACTCAGCTTCTGGGTATTGTGAATCATGTTAATGTTGAATATAAGTCATGATTAAGGAAGATGGCTTGCAGATGAGTGATATGGTCTGCTGAACTCAGTATTGCCTGAAGCTAGTGGTGTAATTGGCAGGACACAGCACTTCAAGATGTATTCACCAACCTCAGCCACTCATGTGAGGTTATTAGGTTCTTTTTTACAGCACTGCATTCAAGTCTTCTGAGGCTTGCTGCCTGATGTTAAACTTCATAGTTACTGCACACTGTGCGTATGGAACTTTTACTGCCCCCTGAGGATACAGGACATCTGTCTTCCTTTCCACCTCTTCCACCAAAGCTTTCAGTGCAGCTTCTGATGAACTGTTCTCTCCCATCCTGTGCTTTTCCTTAATGATTCCCAGGTCAGAGCTACATCTGGGACAACTAACAGTCACAGTGAGCCTCCTCTTTGAGGGGCACAGACTATCTTTAAGCAGTACAAATAAGTTTAAGATGTGCAAGCCCTTATAACATTGACCCCGGTGATATAGTTGGACAACCAACAACATGATGCTGAAATAAGCAGACATCACAAAGCATGTGTGCTGCTTGCACTTTTCAATGGGTTAATTCAACAATGCAATCTGAATGTCTATTTTCTACTGCTATTCAAGTTAAATCCCATGAAAGTGCTTATAACCACACATATCAAACACACACAACCCTCATCGCTGGCCTGGCTGAGTCGGAGTCAGAGTGAGACAATATCAACAAAAAAACAATTGAAAGCCGCAAAGAAGGAGCCTGATGCACAGTGAGGACATGTCAACTCATTGATCACCCAATCCTACATCTCTCTGTTTTATTAGACTGAAAATCACAGGTGCATGCCAGCAACTTCTCATAATACCCTCACAGTGGGCTTCCCAGTGCCAATAGTTTGCTTTATCTTAGGGGAAAAATGGGAAATGGGAGATAGATTATGGAAAGAGATGAAAATGTAAGACCTGTTCACTGCTGATATAAAATCCTGGCAGACACAAAACAGGAGGATTATCATTCACAGACAAACAAGACTCTTTAAAGTAATGGAATAAGCTTTTGATTGACCATTTCGAGCTCTACTTAAAGAAAAGAAATGAGTGTGCGCGTATGTGTGTGCATATGCCTATATTTGCATGTGTACATACACATGTTCCTGCATTTGCATGCAATTGTGTGTGTGTGTGTGTAGGGGTGTGTGTGTGGGTGGGTGTGTGTAGGTGTGGGGGTGGATGTGCGTGTGTGTGCATGTGCGTGTGCATATGTATGTGTGTGTGTGTGTATGTGTTTGTGTGTGTGCTTGTGTTTGTGTGTGTCTGCATCTGTGTATGCATGTCTGTGGGTGTGTAGGTGTGTTGAAATGTGTGTACATATTTGTGTTTGTCTGTGTCCTCATGTGTACGTCTGTACGTGTAGAAGGTTGGCTGACAGAGAAAAAGAAAAGGGAATGGATCCACTTTGACTTGTCACAGGGGATGTTCTAATGAATGAAATCACATTGAGGCTGCTTCTGTCATGAAAGATGGTGAAACAGCATTGATTTTCTGTTTAAATCACTGATAGATTTTTACTTTACATTCTAGTTCATAAAAAAAACTTCAGACATGCTTTTGTAATACATTCAATGGGCACGCCTAACATTCTCTTTAAAGGTGACAGGCCTTGAAGACCCTCTCAGCTCTAACAATATCTCTTCATTCTGTGGATCCTGTAACAACTCCCACTCCAACAGGGGCTGCCACCACAGTGATAATCTCAACACTGCAAAAGAATTGACCTTAACATTTTCTTATTTGGTTGTGAGAACATTCAGGTTAGAATCTAACAAAGACTCGCACTCACGCATTTTGTTAGCTCATAATCCATACAACTACATTGGAAAAAAGCATGGAGGAAAACTGCGGGACAAGGACAATTGACTGGATTACTTATTCTCCAATCCTTTTGTACAGTTTTGCCCATTTTGAACAGCATCCCATTGATATTGGCAATTGGCAATGGATGGGTGACAGTTTTTAGATCAATGCTTACTTGATGCCAATTATTTAATGCTCAACCTTCCCTCACGTTAAGACTCCCTGCTCCTGTTTCTTGAACATCTTTAATATCAGTGTGCCCTGTCCCTCTTCTACAGTGCACACACTTAAGATTTCCCTTCATTTCGATGTGCCTGACATCCACAGTATATATGATTTAATCAACCATAATGTGTATTCTGTTTTACCCTCCTGCTGCGCATTTCAGTTTGCAATAAGGGAACAGGAAGACTCCCACATGAAGTAAAGCTTGCCAGAGTGAAAAACAGCTACAACATCAGAGAAAGGTGAGGATTGGGAGATGGATTTTGAGGAGCCGTCCCAAGAGGACTCGTACTGAATCAGGGATGCGGTCTCAACAAAATTAAAGTAACCACAGTGCAGGAAACAATTGCAATAAAGAGTGACAAAAGTCCTGGAACACATGGCTCCCTTTAAAATCCTTAGTTGGAAGCAGATTTTACTGCCCCAATTGTAATTTTCTGAAGTTCATTCTTCTCTGTAATCATTCCTTTAGATAGGAAAATTGCATTTTGATCTGCTAAATTTTGTTTTGAAAAAGTGAACCACAGAATGATAGAAATTCTAGAATTAAATAAAATTAGTCTGACTTACACAAGGATAGGGTAGGTAAAAAAAACTTTGAAAGTGTTTGCCACACCAGAGAGCAGCAGTATAGATTTGTAATAGAAGCAGAAAATGCTGGGGAAACTCAGCAGGTCTGACAGATCTGTGGAGAAAGAAACAGCGTTATTGTTTCAAGTCCAAAATCCCTTCTTTAGAACACAGTTCGAAATGTTAACTGGTTCTCTCCACAGATGCTGCCTGACCTGCTGAGATTCTCTAGCCTTTTCTGCTTTTACTTTAGATGCCCAGAATCCACAGAATTTGGCTTTTACGTCATAGATTTATAATGGAGAGAGATAAGAGGTACTGCAAATGCTGGAGAATCCGAGATAACAAGGCGTGGGGCTGGATGAACACAGCAGGCCAAGCAGCATCATAGCAGCAGGAAAACTAATGTTTCGGGCCTAGACCCTTCATCAGAAATGGGGGAGGGGAAGAGGGTTCTGAAATAAATAGGGAGAGAGGGGGAGGCGGATAGAGGATGGATAGAGGAGAGGATAGGTGGAGAGGAGGCAGACAAGTCGAAGAGGCGGGGATGGAGCCAGTAAAGGTGAGTGTAGGTGAGGGGGTTGGGAGGAGATAGGTCAGTCCAGGGAGGACGGACAGGTCAAGGGGGCGGGATGATGTTAGTAGATAGGAGATGGGGGTGTGGCTTGAGGTGGGAGGAGGGGATAGGTGAGAGGAAAAACAGGTTAGGGAGGTGGAGATGAGCTGGGCTGGTTTTGGGATGAGGTTGGGGGAGGGGAGATTTTGAAGCTTGTGAAATCCACATTGATACCATTGGGCTGCAGGGTTCCCAGGCTAAATATGATTTGCTGTTCCTGCAGCCTTCGGGTGGCATCACTGTGGCATTGCAGGAGGCCCAGGATGGACATGTCGTCTGAGGAATGGGAGGGGGCGTTGAAATGGTTCGCGACTGGGCGGTGCAGTTGTTTGTTGGTTGGGTTTGAAGAACCGGATTTCTTTTTTTTTCAGAGGTGGCTTAAGTAGTTTGGGTACAACTGAAGCATTCAAGAGGGCATTGTATGATTGCTTGGTTAAAAATAATGCACAAAGGTTAGGGGAAAAAGGGAGGAAATTGGGACTGGGGGAATGATGGTCATTTAGCAAGGTGGTGCAGGCACAATGAACAAAATGGTCTCCTTCAGCAATAACACTTCTGTGATTCTGTAGCGCACAGGAGAATTTATGTAGATGTTATTATGTGCTCTTTCGAAAGGAATATAATAAGTGATTGTTAAGCATGAACATTATGGGATTGAAGGTATATCTTAAATGATTGTTCACGAAAATTGAAAATCACGGGTTTGAAGGCAAATTACTGACTGGCTAGGAAATTGGCTGAAGGAAAAGAGGCAAAGAGTAGAGATAATGGACAGGTTCTAACATTTGACAAGATGTGACTACAGGGACCTGTCTGTTGGTGCTTCACCTTATTTATCTACAGCAAAGATCAAAGGTCAGAAAACTACCTATCCACATTCACCAATGACATGAAGGCAGGCAGCACTATAAAAGCATAACATTACAAAGTGATATTGATAAATAAAATGAATGGGCAAACGTGAAAATGGATTTCAATGATGGCAAATGTGAGGTCATCCATGTTAGACCTAAATAGGGTCTAGGTCTATTAATCATTAAAATATCACAAACAGTTACAGAAAATAGGGGGAAAAAATCTAAAGAACTCGAATAGCTCACATTCTTTAAACATGAATTGCAAAGGGTTAGAAAGTATGTTGTAACTATTGAAAGTCCAAGTTTGATGACACCTGGAACACTGAAAGCCATTCTGGGATCCATATCTTGTAAGGAAGTTAATGGCATTGAAAGGAGAGCTGTATGCATTTTTACCAGAATGATACTTGGATTCTAAGTATTAAGTTCCAGGGATATTACGTCATATAGATTCTTTGAATATGGAAAGTTCAGGGTGATTTCATTAAAGTTTTTAATAGATTGAGGGAAACAAATAAGGGAGATAATGAGAAACCTGATCCTCTCATTAAGCAATCAGCTTACATAGTTTAAGCATCAGAGCCAGACACTTTCAGGAATGAAATTCAGAAAAAAACTACAGACAAAAGGGTCATTCTTCTGCAGATAGCACTTGATGCTAGATCAATTGTTAATTTCCAATATTCAATTGATAATTTTCTTTAGCCAAAGTTATTAAGGAATGTCAGATAAAGGCAAGTTTGTAGAGTTCAAGCACAGTCCACCTCCAATCTGCTTGAATGGTGAAAGGGATGCAAAGGGTTAAATGTTGTACCCCTGTTCAGTCTTCCTACAATGTGTCAAAGCTCCATCCCTGTACCCTTTAAGAATGCTAAGCAAACTCATTTTAAAAGAGGCTTAACTTAGAAAGTTCTCCACAGGGGAAATCTTCCAGTTGCTAGTTAATGCTCTGCTCATTAAATTAGATTCTGAATAGAGTCAGGTTTTTGCCAGTTTGAATCCACATTAATATTTGATCTGCATCTATTTAACCACAAGTTTATGTAACATTGAAAGCTACTGATGTAGTCGGTTACAATTTGGAAAATGATCCAAAATCCTCTGTGGATTTTCTTCCAAGACAACAAATCATATCTGTTCAAAATACCACTGTCTGCAAATCAATATTTTTTCTCAAATTATTTAACACTTAAAATAGCAGGCACTTTGTTATGTTTCTCTCCTATTATAAATTGTACTTCACTGAATTTTAAGCTCCGTGTTTGTAAATTTACATGCTTGAGACAAACAAACACACTAAGCGCAATACAAACCAAACCAGTAAATATGTCAAGCAGACGAAAGCACGGAGATTACATCAAACATATGCTGATCAACGGTCAGAAGAAGACATAGAACTATTTGCACAGTTCTGTCCCCCAGATTGCAAAAAGAATTTTAAAAACATTCACAAAGATGATACAAAAAAATGAATGGTTGCAACTGTCAAGGGGAAAAGAAACCAAAAAGGCTAGGATTTTTTTCAAGGAAAGATAGGATGATGGATGGGATTAATGGATCAGTTCTGGGCATTACACATTAGGAAGGGTACAGTGGCCTTGGAGGGAATATAACAGAGTTAATAGAATAACACCTAGGCTTCAAGCATCCAGCTAAAAGGAGCGATTTTAAAAAAAACTAAGGTTGTTCTCATGAAATTCAAAAGCTAAAGGTAACTTGACCAAACATTAAGATATTATAGTGACCAGATAGGGTAGACTGGGTGAACTATGCTCATTGTGTGTCTAGAATTAGGTCTAAAAATTGGAACCAAACCCTCATGAGGAAACATTTCACCACATAAGATGCTAATACCTAGTTATTTGTTCTGCTATGTTGGTTAATGTCTTTAATTTAAGACTGGCTAGTAGAAACTAGACAGTACTTATTAATCAAGCAGGTAGATATCCACACTTTAGAGTAGGGCTCTTGTGATGCAGTTGTAGCGTCTGTAACCTGTAACCCAGGTTCAAATCCCATTTACTCCGGAGGTAGGTTATAAGTTGAATATTATATACTTTAACGTGGGGAGCTCTGGTGGCACACATGCTCCAAAAATGTACAATAACATCCCTGAATGGATTGAACAGAAAATATCTGCACTGTGGAAAGAAACAGTTTATATGCATTTTAGGGTAGGGAAACAATGGAACAGTGGTAATGCCCCTACTCTGAGCTAGGAGGCCAAAGTTCAAGTCCCACCTGCTCCAGAAGTGTGTAATAACATCTCTAGACAAACTGATTTGAAAATATCTACATATTTTTGGGTGAGGATCATGTGGCACAGTATTACTACCTCCAAAGGGTGGGAGAAGTTTGGAACTCTCGTCAGCAAATGTCAATTCATACAAGATCAATTGTTAATTCCTAAACTGAGATTGATGGATCTTTGTTAGCCATATGCATTGAGGGTTGAGGGATGCAGAGCAAAGGCAATGGAGTGGGTAAATGAAATTAGGTTACCATTCATCTATGACGCCAGTGAATGGCAGAACAGAACTGAGGGACAAAATAGCTTACTCCTGTGTTTATATTATGGCTTTAACATTATGAAACAGTTTGATAGGGTAGACTTGAAGATATTTCCAATTATGTAAGAGTCTAAAATTAGGGCTCATAAATGTGAATATAGGGAGTCCCTAGCCCAGCAGTAAAGCCAGGAGAAATGTTAACCAGAAAAGGGTTAGAATGTGGAATTTGGTACCACAGGAACTAGTGAAGGAGAATATCAAAGGTATATTTAAGAGAAAGCTGTGTAGGCACTTTAGGGAAAAAGCAATAAAGGGTCTCGATAATAGGATTAGATTAATTTGATTGGGAGCCAGCAGATATTGACCATATCATATATTGGCTCTACCCTGTAAGTTCTGCGTAATTCAGTAAAGATCCATAACACATGAAAGTGCAACATTAAATAGAATTTCAGAAACCCATAATTTCCCTCCACCAAACTGAGATCATGTGCAAATCTTACATGAATAAAAAAAAATCATAGAGGACAAAGAAAAAATGCAGAGGAGATAGAAGGGATTGCTATAAATATTTAACTTGAAAAATATTTTATTCCTGTGTGCATTAAAAGTCTGTAATGATACAATATTTTGGAAATATATCCTAGTTGATTGTATTAAAAAGGCATGTCCAGGTGTCTACGAATGACATTGAATTGTTATGACAAGAGAACTTCATGATATTGTGATCAGAATTGAACCCATGTCACAAGTCCCTTGAAAATGTGGCATACATTTCACCCACTGGTGCTTCATGAACAGTCGATGGGGTGCAATCTCAAAAGCAAATGTCGAAAAACATAGTGAAACAGAATTTACTAAACCCGATCATCTGTGCCATAAAATGACAACAAAAACAACTGGAATATCATCGAAATGCAAATGGTACATTAATATCTTTTCAGGGAAGAAATCTGGCCTCCTCCATGTGGTTGACTCTTGAGGACCTGAAGTCAATTAGGAGTGGGCAACATTATTTTTGTCAGCAGTGCCAAAACAAAATCATGTATGCAAATCTCAGAAATTGAAAAACTGCTTTGTGACAAACTACAACTGTCTCCTGATCACATTCCATTTTCCAAAATGGTTTTATGGTTATATGGTGGATGGTTTGTTAAAGAAAGGTCGACAAGAGTTTTCTTTGCATCACTGGCAGGATTTTTATTTTAGGAATCAGAACACTGATGCCAGGAGGATTTCTGAACCCTGACCCCATGCTGTGTAAGTGCCAAATCTCTCGCCTGATATTCAGAGGAATGGCCAAATAGGGCTGGTCTGAGAGCAAACCTATATCCAACTCCAGATAGAAGGTAGGCTCCCAATGCTAGACGGTCAATAGGAGGCCCAATTAGCTGCCCACTGTCGAAGGTGAGATGCAAGTAAGAGAGGGAGAGAGGGCACCTCATGACCGATGCATCATAAGAAACATAGGTAAGAAATGTTCAGTTGAAAACAGTAAAGCTGTCAATCTACCAATGTGTCAACTGGATGACCTTTTCTGTAGCCCAACATCCTTGGTAAGTACAAGGTTAAGGATACATAACGGGACAATTAGGAGACCTGTACTCTCACCACTCTGCCACCACATTGCCACCTCCTTAACCCTAGGGCATGTTTCGTCCTTCATGAGGGACCAATAAACTGACTGGAATCCAGTTACCACTCTCTACTTTCCCATCCTGGACAACAACAGCTTGGAAGCTGGAAACACGCCAGCTACCTGTCACATTCCTCTCCAGTGTCAATGTCTGGGCATTCTCACATCTGGCCTGCCTCCAATGCTGATCTAAAATTCTCCCTCAAAAGTGTACCTGAATTCCATCATGCAGTCCGGAGGATTCCCCTATAAATCTGCTCCATAAGTATTCATATTACCTGCCCCACACATATATTGGCAGCACATGGAAAAATGCAGTAACAATAATGAACCATGTTAGCATACAAATGATTCAGAAGATTCTAGCTAATTTCTTCTTCCGCTGTTGTGACAAAGATATTGATCCATCTAATTTGATTGAGTTAGCACCTCTTAAGACAGACAGGAATTTGATTAAGCCTAATAAGTATTAGTTTAATTGCATTACACACTGATATCCAGCTTACCAAAAACCTACGTACAGAAAAAAATGCATTGATCTTCCTGATGCAAAGCTTATTAAACCTCTAGAGATAGCTAAAATGTGATTTCACATCTTCATATCCATACTGAGATCTGGTGTCACTCCTTTTGTAGTCTAATAGAACTATAACCATTTACAAAATTACTTGGACCAAGTATACAGAGAGAGATTACAAAATAACCTTATGAACATTTTTCTATAAAATCCTACTTAGATGCCACAACATGATAGTATTGAGCCTTGTATAACATGAAATTAATAAAACCTCTGCAAGGAACCTAACTAAGCCCCTAAATTGTTAGATCTTCAAGTAATACACAGCACTCCATAATTCTTTCAAATGCGTTGTAATCTCAATACTGAAAACTTCTCCGTATAGCTTGTTAACTAACATTACACAGCATTCTAAGTACTTAGCTAAAGAAAGCCTGAAGGATGATGTAAAATTCAAGGCTTAATAGAACTAATACTAGTTATAATTGTTTGACAGGAAATATCCCTATTGATTGAAAGATATATAATAAACTCTACACTTTTAGCAGCAATCCTTTTCACATTGAATGATTCTTCATTTTCTTCCATTAACGAATAATACAGTACAGAAGAGGCCCTTTGTCCCATCGAGTCTGTACCACCAAAGCACACACTAAATCTACACTAGAAAGACAAAAAGGAAACAAATGAGCTGTGTAATGGAGAATTCGGATGTGCAGTTGGGAGCGAGATGTGCAGGTCTAACGTTCACTGTGTTCTTATTGCTGTTATAGCTGATATTATTTTCTTAGGACACAGGTATAGAATTATGCTGTTATGCCTAAACAAAAAAAAACACAGGGCCTTAATTTGTGAAATGTATAAGTAACTAATTAAATCACAGCGATGGTTAATTTGCCTTACTTTGACTGCTACCTAAGCTAAAAGAAAGTCACAAGAAATCAAGAAATCAAAACTTATTAATTGCAGAGGGAGAGAGAGACTTGTCTTGACTCTCAGGCCTTCAGGAGGCTCGAGCTCAACCATTCCGTTCTCTACCAAACTGCAATTTAACTACCGAAAAGCTAATGCTGGCAACCTGAAGACACCTGGTGTCAATGTGTCAAACAAAAGTCTCAAATCTAGATTCTCCAAATGTTATATGACCTCATATTGCCAATTAGTGAACACCAAAAACTTCCAATTTATGTTGGAAAAAGTGAGTTCACTCTCTTCCACACAACAAGGTCTAAACTTCCATTTTCCTAGTTTATGTTCCAAACAACAATATGCAGTCTTCACAATGAGGACGAGCAGCAGGACTAGGTCACTTGCCTGTCCAAACTGCACCCCCATTTAAAGAGATTACGGCTAATCATTTACCTCTATGCCATTTTTCCCAGTATGTCTGTATCCTTTAATCTCAGTAGCATCCAAAAATTGACTGACTTCTATCTTGAACCTAGTCAATGATTCAGTTTCCACGGCACTTTGGAGTGGAGAATTTCAAAGCTTCACCATCCCCTAAGTGAGGATCTTCCTTCTCACCTCAGTCTTACTTGGTCTGCCCCATCTTCTAAGGCTGCGCCCCATAGTTCCATGCTGCCAATCAGCTGAACGTCTTACCTAAATCCACACTGTCATGCACTGCATGTATTTTCCAAGGAGCAATGAGATTTGTAAAAAATCTATGAAATACAGGCTCAATTTCTCAAATCTCCCCTCATCATATAATGCTACCATCTTCTGCATTAATCTGGTGAACCTCTAATGCATTCCCTCTATGCAAGTACATGCTTCCTTAGATAAGGAAGCCAAAATTGTACAGTGCTCCTGATGCAGTTTCATCGAGGGTCTATACAATTACAGCAAGATACGTATGACACCATTACTCCTGTACTCAGATTCCTTTATAATGATGACCAAATTACTGTTTGCCTTCCTAATTGCTTGCTATATCCACATACAATCTTTCAATGTCACGTTAACAAGGACAACCAGGTCTCTGGGTACACACATTTCCCAATTTCTAACCATTTAAGATATAGCCTGTCTTACTTCTTTATCTACCAAAGTGGATAACCTCGCATTTATTCACATTATATTCTAACTGCCATGTTCTTGCCTAATGAATTAGATTTTCCAAATCTTGTATAATCCTCTTGGCATACTCCTCAAAGCTCACATTCCCACTATATTTTGTGTCATCAGCAAATTTGGAATATTACAAATGCCTCACCTTCCCCCTGCATCCCCCACCCCTCATCCATACCCTATCTGATCAAACTATTCAGAAATATTATTATTCATTTTGGGAGCAAGTGGGACTTGAATCCAGGCCTCCTGGTAGGGACACCAGCACTGCATCACAAGCACCCTGGTCGTCACAGCAAAATCTTTTACTTAGACTGCTAGCAGCTGTAGTTCAAGCACTGGATACTTGCAGTAAATGGCCGACACCCCTGCCCCAGTCAAAGCCTACATTTTCCGAATGGCCCATTTAATCTACAATCTGCCTTCTGTCTGTTAGCCAGTTCTCAATCCATACCAACATATTTCTCTGAATCGTGTGATCTAAATTTGTTAAGTAACTTTTTTATGTGACACCTTATTGAAAGACTTCTGAAAATCCAAATGCACAACAACCACTGGTTCGTTTTTAACTATCATAGATTCATCTTCAAAAAAACTCCAACAGGTTTGTCAAGCACAACACCCTTTTATACATCACTGTTGACTTTGCCCAAAAATGTTATTCTTTTCTAATTGCCTAATTACTACAGTCATCATAAGCGACTCTAACATTTTCCTACTACTGACATAAAACTAACAAGTCTGTGGTTCTCGGTTTCCTCTCTCCTACCTTTGCTATGTACTACCATGGATGCACATTTCCTGAATCTGTGGAACTTTGAAAGACAATTACCAATGCATCCATTATTTCTATGGCCTTCTCTATCAATACACTGAATTGTATCTTACCTGGTTCAAGCGATTTATCACTCTTAATTCCAGTTAATTTTCTGAGTGCCACCTCTTTCATAACATTAATTTTTTTTAGTTTCACATTTTAATGTGTCATTTGGTTGCCTAGCCTTTTTCATCTTCACTTGAGTGAGCATTTATTGCCTGCCTTTCATTGCCTTTGAGAAAGTGAAGGTGAGCTACATTTTAGAACAGTTGCAGTCCATGTTCTGTAAGTAGACACACAATGTCCTTTGGGAGGGAATGCCAGGATTTGACCCAGTGACACTGAAGGGACAGTGAAATATTTCCAACTCAGGATGGTGAGTGACTTGGAGGAGAACTTCAGGTACTGGTGTTCCCATGTATCTGTTGGTCCTGTCCTTCCAGATAAAAGTGGTCATGGGTTTGAAAGCTGCTGTCGAAGGATCTTTGGTGAATTTCTGCAGTGCATCTTGTGTATAGTGCACACTGTTGTAACTGAGCATTAGTTGTGGTGACTGATGTTGTGGATGCGGTGCCAATCAAGTGAATTGTTTTGTCCTGGAAGCTGTCAAACTTCTTGAGTGTTTTTGGTGCTGTACTCATCCAGACAAGTGTGGAGTATTCCATCACACTCCCTATTTGTATCTTGTACATGGTGGACAGGCATTGGTGTGTGGGGAGGTGAGTTATTCGCTGCAATATTGCTAGCTTCTGACCTGCTATTGCAGCTATTATAATTATATGGCCGATCCACTTGAGTTTCTGGTCAATTGCAACCCCCAGGATGTTGATAATGGGGGTTCAGTGGTGGTAACACCATTGAATGTCAAGGGACAGTGGTTAGATTTTTTTTATTGGAGAAAGTTATTGCCTGGTATTTGTGTGGTGTGAATGTTAACACATCAAGTGTATACATTTTGAAGAGGCACTTCATCAGGAGTTAGCCCCTACAGGCCAGAGGTCAATGTGTGAGAGAAAATTAAAATAAACATCATTTTCTCCAAATCTTGGGTTCTGGAGATAACTACAATTGATAGAAGTTAGGCTTTAGTAAAGCAAATGCCAGAGAAAAGAAAGTTAAGGACTGTAGGACAACAAATCTGAGGGCAATAAGGGGAGATCCAAGGAGCAATCATTGGAAGACAAACTAAGAATGAGACAAAAATGATTTCAAAGCAACTTGGAATTAATTGGTACATGTGGAACAAACTAAAATGAAACCAATGAAGATCAATGATTGGATGAAAAGGTCCAGAATTATACAGGGACTTAAAAAGAAACTGGATAAATGTAAAGCAAATTGACAAGGAAAATGCATTGCATAACAAAAGGGAATGTGGTTGATACCCACATGAAAGATCCATATTTCTGTTTAAATACTTGAGCGGGAGGAGCTATGTAACAGATAAATTATTTCTAGAATGAGTTGAATTAAAAGACCAGGGGAGAAATAAATGCAAGTGAGATAAATAAATGCCTCACAAGAGAAAGCTATGGTCAAATTGCTATTCCGATAAGTTTACAAAGAAATCTATGAGATGATCCCAACAAAGGAAGCAGAAGAATAGCTTTTCTAAAGCATGTGATAGAAGGAACTTAGAGAAAAACCAAGGGAGGCAAAAACCTCGTTTGTGAGTCTAAGGAAAGGTGAATAGTTTTTGCAAACACAAGAAGTGGAGATGTGAATCATGAAATTGTAGACCAGTTTGTCTAGCATAGATAAAAGGAAAGTTTAGCAAATCAAAGGCATCCTTTCTTTTCTGAAGTGGACACGGACCGCAGGAGATTTCAGCACAATGTTGGAACAGTCAGCCATGCCTCTCAAATCTATTCAGTGGTCCATGAGGTCATTACTGAATTGGCAATTAATACAATTCACTGTATTGAGAATGCTAATAGCAATTCAAATATCTCGATACATTTAGATGGGTTAGGTTGTAACATGTTTATTTAATAGTGTTTGAAAATAAAGCAATTCAGATAGCATACAATATCTTATACAAAAGATGGATGTCTATTTGGAGATATAGAAGTTATAAAATTGTTGGACTAGCCAGCCCAACAAGGATAATTGGTAGAATGTAAAATATTGACAACTCTGTTTACCTTGAGCTTGCGCTGAACACTTGAGCAACCCTTAACCCCATAATAGAGTCAAAAGTTCCAAACTCAAGCTTCAGCTTTATACACCTAAACCTGAACATCAGAAACACATCCTGCAACTGTTTGAGTCTTCTCCCTTTCTATTCTAGCCCTTCATGTGTTAGCTAATATATACCAAATTATACCTAAACCACTTCATGTGAAACCAAGAGAACTGTAGATGTTTACATGCTATAAGGAGCCGCTTGAGACTTCCTTCAGTGAGAAATCCAAAGTAAAAATATTGCTACTCTGCTCTTTCATCACTTCCACAAGAGAATTTCACTCCATGAGATGATTATTGCACTAACCTGTTACATTGCTCAGTTATTTAAAGCCAAAATAATTTACACATCACATTTACATTATCACAGAACTCAATGAAGAGACATATGTTTTCAAGGCTTTTCACTTCGCACTCTTAGAACCAAAGCAAGTATGGCAAATTTTATGCATTCACAATAATTTATACTGATGGAGGAAAGTGTATGAATGGGTTGGAAAACTGATTCTGATTGAATGAGGTGTAACCATGGAGAAAGCATTGGAGCATTATCATCTCTTGAAGCTCATAGATAATTTAAAAAATATACAAAGGTTTTGAACATATTCCCTTTGTTTCCAGAGGAGTGGTACCTACATATGAATAAATGTTGTTTCTACCAAGTGTAAATGAACCAGGTTATGAGCTTAAGTTATTATATTAGAAAAGTTGTTAGTACAGCTATTAGCACACTTAGGATTCAAATATTCAATTAGAAGCATGAAACCTAAGTATTGCTGCACTAAGACACATTTTAATGAAGCTTTGCATCTTGTGTTCATCAGGATAACTCACAAGATGTCAATTTAACAGGAAAGTCAACATTTATATAACTGAAAAAGAGAGTGGTGATTAGTTGACAAGTGGACTCCGACTAGTAAAATTATTGTCTTGGAGAATGCAATAGTCATGATGATTGACAGCTAATGGCTTCGCTGTGTTAAATTTTAAACCACATAGGTTTATGCTGATTGGTTAGGTTATTGTCCAGAAGAATTAACCTGAGAATTGCTGCCACCTATTTTGTTGAATAGAAACAAATGCCACGTACGTACTTGTTCTTTCTGGTTGCAAACAGCACAGCCAGCTACACACATATAGTTTCCAGTATACACTAGTGAGCCAAACTGTGAGCCTCAAATTTGTTGTCAGTGTAATTTTGCACACACGCAGAATTATCCAGCAAGCTCCTAGCCCAAGTGGCCCATGCTTGCAGAGGTCACCACACAGTGTCCAACATGAGACATGATTTTGCAATTAAACAGCATTTGCTAGATTTATCATTGCAACACTTCCACCGGATGGAGTTCTTTTGTCAACTAATCAGCACTCTCCCCTTATGTTGTATAAATGTTAGTTTCCTTGCAAGTTGTCCTGGCAAGATGCTTTGTCAGAATGTATCCTTTTTTCAACACAGGGTTGCTCAGCAAGTGCTACCTAGCAGTGGAATTACATCAAACAGAAGCCATTTTGTTCAGGGTTTTCGACCACTGTTTAATTCTCTGCCAACATGAACAATTGATGTTTGATTTGATCAGCTAATTGCATGGGTGGCTGGGGCATGCACCTGGCATCTCATTGGCACTGAGACACAAGCACAACACCATGTGACTCTGAGGCAGGCGGAAATGGCGGTAACATCCTGTCTCTGAAGAATACCTCTCGCAGAGATGCTGCATAGTAATGGCGTGATACAGCTTATTTCTGTTGTTTTCTCCATGGTAATGCCTTGACCAATCAGAGTTGGCTTGCCAACTTAGCAGCACCCTTTTCTTTCATATTACACGTTGTTGTGATTGCATGAAATTTGGATTTCTGGCGTTCGTCCTCATTGGCGCAAGATAAAAATCTTTGACAACAATAATCTTTGCAATAATATTCAGGTTCTGCGCAATCAGAAAAATTGACTGCATGAATATTGTATTCAAAGGGCATTGGTGCCTGATAAAAACTTCAAAAAAAATCTTAATCTGAGTAAGTAAATCAATAGAAAATGTAAACCTACAGTCCACCCAGCAGATGGAAACAGATATTCTTAAAAAGTATTATTTGCTAAAACAAACATTACCAAACAGTTTGGAAATGTAGGACATAGAAACAGGAGTAGGCTGTTTGGCCCTTCATGCCTACTCCACTATTCAATGTGATCATGGCTGATCATTCAACTCAGTACCTTGTTCATACTCTCTCCCCAATCCTTTGAGCTTTTTAGACCTATGAACTTTTTCTACCTCTTTCTTGAAAGTCTTCAATGACTTGGCCTCAACAGTTTTCTGTAGCAGGGAATTCAAAGGCTCACCACGGTGTGGGTGAAGAAATTGCTCTTCATTTCTGTCTTAAATGGCCTACCTTTTATCCTTAGCCTGTGATTCCTGGTTCTGGACTCCTCGGCCATCAACAACGTCCTTCCTGCATCTACCATATCTAATCCTGTTAGAATATCGTAAGCTTCTTTGACATCTCCCCTCATTCTTCTAAACACAAGTGAATATTATCCTAAACAATCCAATCTCTCCCTGTACCTCAGTCCCTGCATCCCAAGAATCAGTCTAGTAAATCTTCTTTGCACTCCTTCCATAGCCAGAATATCCTTCTTCAGATAAGGGAATAAAAACTGCATACAATACTTCATGTAAGGTCTTATCAATCCCCCTGTACAGTTGCAGCAAGACATCTCTACTCCTGTACACCAATCCCCTTGCTATGAAGACCAACATTCCAGCTGCCTTCTTCACCACCTGCTGCACCTGTATGTTTACTTGCAGCAAAAAAAGTACAAGGCCACCCAGGTCTCGTCGCACAACCCCCTTTTCTAAGCTATCACCATTCAGATAACAACCTGTCTGCCTGTTTCTGCCACCGAAGTGGATAATCTCACATTTGTCCACATTACACGGCATCTGATATGTATTTGTTTACTTACTGAACTTATCCAAGTGACAACGAAGCTTCTCGGCTTCCTCCTCAAAGAATGCCCTCCCTCCCAACTTTGTGTCATCTACAAACTTGGAGACAGGACACATAGCTTCCTCATCCAAATTTTTCGACCATATTGTGAAACTTGAGGTCCAAGCACTGATCTCTGTGGTGCTCGACTCATCACTGCCTACCGCTCACACTTTTGCTTCTTGTCTGTCAACCAGTTCTCAATCAATGTCAGTACGCTACTTTATCCCCAATCTCATGTGCTTTAATTTCCTGCTAATCTCTTACGCGGGATATCATCTGAGGCCTTCTGAAAATCCAAGTAAACAACATCCACCGGCTCCCCTCTTATCCATTCTCCTTGTTACATCCCCAAAACATTCCAGCAGATTTTCCAAGCACAACTCTTCCTTTTCAAATCCATGCTGACTTTCTCAGATATTTTCACTATCTACAACACGCTGTGGGAGCACATCTTTGAAAATGGACTTGAGCATTTTCTCATGACTGATATCAAGCTAACTGATCTGTAATTTGTTGTTTTCTCTCTGCCTCCCTTAAATAGTGGGGTTACATTAGCTTCTTACCAATCCATAGGAACTATACCAGAGTCTATAGAATTTTGAAGGATGACCACTAATGAATCTACTATTTTGAGGGCCACTTCCTTAAGTTCTCTGGGATGAAGCCTATTAGGCCCTGAGAATTTATCTGCCCTTCATCCCCATTAGTTTCCCCAATGACGTTTCCTTACTCATATTAACTTCATCCATTCCTCCTTCCCATTAGACCCTGTGTTTCCCTATACTATTGGGATATTATTTGTGTCTTCTTTTGTGAAGACACAACTTGAGAAGGACATTTTTCTTTGCTGAATCTCTCATCATTAGCTCAGAAGTGGGGATGTTTGCTGATGACTGCACATTGTTCAACCCCATTCACAACACCCCGAGTACTGAAGCAGTCCATGTCCAAATGTAACATGTCCTGGACAACATTCAGGCTTGAGCTGATAAGAGGTTAGTAACATTTGAACTTCACAAGTCAGGCAATGACCATCTCGAACAAGAGAATGTCCAACTAATGCCACTTGACATTAAATGGCATTATTATTGCTGAACCGTCCACTATCAACAACCTGGGGATTACCATTGACCAGAAAATGAACTGGACCAACTAAATCAATATTGTAACTACAAGAGGAGTCTGAGGCTGGAGATTTTGCTGTGAAAAACTCACCTGATGCCTCCTTAAAGTTAGGACTGTGACAGAAGACAGCCCACTGCCTGAATGAGTGCTGCTGCAAGAGCTCTCATAGAATCATAGAGTCATACAGCACAAAAACAGACTCTTCAGTCCAAACAGTACACGCTGAATATAATCCCAAACTAAACTAGTCCCACCTGCCTGCCCCTGGCCCATATCCCCCCAAAGCTTTCCTATACATATATCCATCCAAATGTCTTTTAAATGTTGCAATTGTACCCACATCCACCACTTCCTCAGGGAGTTCATTCCACACACGAACTACCATCTGTGTAAAAAATTTGCCTTGAATGTCTTTTTTAAATCTCTCTCCTCTCACCTTAAAAATGTGTCACATAGTCTTGATATTCCCCTTCTTATGGAAAAGACACCTACCATCAACTCAATCTATACCTCTCATTATTTTATAAACTTCTATCAGGTCACCTCTCAATCTCCTATGCTTTTGTGAAATAAGTCCCAGCTTATCCAGACTTTCCATATTACTCAAAACTTCCATACCCAGCAACATCCCGGCAAACCTCTTTTGAATCACCTCCAGCTTGATAATCTCCTTCCTATAACTGGGTGATCAGAACTGGGCTCAGTATTCCAGAAGAGGCCTCACTAATGTCCTGTACAACCGTAACATAATGCCCCAACTCTTATACTCAAAGGACTGAGCAATGAAGGCAAATGTGCTAAATGCCTTTTTAACCACCTTGTTTATATATGATGCAAATTTTAAAGAATTATGTACCTGCACCCCTAGGTCCCTATGTTCGACAACACTACCCAAGGTCCGACTATTAATTGAATAACCCCTACCATTGTTTGTTGTACCAAAATGCAATACCTTGCATTTATCCAGATTGAACTCCATCTGCCATTTTTCAGCTCATTGACCCATTTGATCAAGACCCCTTTGTACTCTTAGAAAACCTCCTTTGTTGTCTACAATGCCACCAACTTTGGTGTCATCCACAACACTTCCAAACATGCTTTCTGATATTCTCATCCAAATCATTTATATAAATGACAAACAAAAGAGGACCCAGAACTGATCCCTTTGGAACACTGCTGGCCACAGGCTTCAAATCTGAAAAGGAACCCTCCACCATTACTTTCTGCTCCTGCCATTGAGCCAATTATGTATCCAATTGACAAGCTCACCCTGAATCCCGTGTGACCTAACTTTATTAATTAGTCTACCATGCGAAACCTTATCAAAGGCTTTACTAAAATCTAAATAAATAATGTCTACTGCTCTGCCGTCATCAGCCTTTTTGGTAACTTCCTCAAAAAACTCAAATTTGTGAGATATGATTTCCCATGCACAAAACCATGCTGACCATCCCTAATCAATTTTTGCCTCTCTAAATGTCCATAAATCCTATCTTTTATAATCACCTCCAAAGAAATTACCCACAACAAATGTCAGACTCACAGGTTTATAGGTCCCTAATTTCTCCTTACAACCTTTCTTAAATAAAGTTACAACATTAACCACCCTCCAGTCATCAGGCACCTCAGCCATAGCTTTGGTTGAGGCATATGTGTTTGCAAGGGGTATCATAATTTCCTCCCCTACTTCCCACAACATTCTGGGATACATTAGATCATGTCCTGGAGATTTATCCATTTTATATTCTTTAAGATCTCCCAAACTTCCTCTTCTGTAAAGTGAACTGTTTTTAAAACAGCAAAGTTTATTTCTTTGCATTCTCTAGACTCCTTTTGCTTTTGCTCCACAGAAAAAAACTGACGTGAAATATTTCTGTGGTATCTCTCCCATTTCCAGGATTTAACACAAAGGCGGCATCCTTGATCTTTAAGAGGCCCAACCCTCTCTCCAGTTACCCTCTTGCTCTTAACCTATTTATAGAATCCCTTTGAGTTATTCTTGACCTTATCTGCCAATGCTATCTCATATCCCCTCTTTGCTTTCCTGATTTCTGTCCTAAGAATGCCCAGTATTCTTTACATTGATTAAGAAATTCAATTGAACCAAGCTGTCTATATCGAAAAAAAAATTGCCTTTTATTCCTGCCTAGAACCTCAATATCTTTATTCATCCATTGTTCCTTAATCTTACCAACCTTACCCTTCACTCTAACAGGAACAAAATGTCTCTGAACTCTTGCCATCACACTCTTGAACACCTCCCACTTGTTAGACATCCTTTTACCTGAAAGCAGTCCAGTCCAATCAACATTTGAATTATTTTGTGTCATACCATGAAAATTTGTCTTACTCCAATTAAAAACTTCAACTTTTATGGAAGACTTATCCTTTTCCATAACCATTTTGAAATGAACAGAATTATGGTCGCTAGATACAAACTGTTCTCCCACTTTTACTTCAGTCACCTGCCCTGCCTTATTGCTCAAAAGACGGTCTAGTTTTGCTTTTTCTCAAGTAGGAGCATCCATATATTGATGAAGAAAATTTTCTTGAGCACATTTGACAAATTCTTCACCATCCAAACCTTTAACAGTATGGTAGTGTCATTCAATGTTTGGAAAATTAAAATCCCCCATTATTACAACCTTATTATGCTGGGATATTTCTGAGATCTCCCTACATATTTGTTTCTCAATTTCTCTCTTACTATTGCGGGGCCTCTTTGTAAAATCTCATCAAAGTGATCTTTTCGTTCTTATTTGTAATTTCTACCCATATATTTTTATTGGACTCTTTTTCAGAAATATCTTCCCTAGTAACAGCAGTATGTATTTCTTAATCAAAAATGCCACCTCTCCTTTCTTGCCTCCTTTTCTATCCTTCCTATTGTATCTAAAACTGGGAACATTGAGCTGCCTCAGAGATAAAAGGTACTGCAGATGCTGGAGAATCCGAGATAACAAGCATGGGGCTGGATGAACACAGCAGGTCAAGCAGCATCATAGGAGCAGGAAAACTTGACATTTCGGGAATCTGATGAAGGGTTTAGGCCTGAAACGTCAAGTTTTCCTGCTTCTATGATGCTGCTTGACCTGCTGTGTTCATCCAGCCCCATGCTTGTTATCTAACATTGAGCTGCATATCTTTTCCATCTTTCAGCCAAGTTTCAGTAATAGCTATGACATCCCAATCCCATGTTCTTAAACATGCCCTGAATTCATCAGCCTTACCAGTAAGACCACTTGCATTGAGATAAATGCAATTTAGTTGTTCAGAATTACTACATATTCTGACTCTCTCCTTGTCTTTCTTTTCTAACTGATGTGCTCTCCTCACATTCAGAACCTTCCCCACAAATCCTGCTTTTTACACTGTGACATAGAATTCCTCCACTCCCCCTCTCTTTCAAAATGTTAATTTAGTGAGCAAATCTCCCAGCTAAGCTGTTGGTCCCTTTCCAGTTTGGGTTAGGCCCATCCTTTTTGAACAGGTTTTTTCTATCACAAAGGACATTCCAATTGTCCAAACACCTGAATCCCTGAACAATACACCAGCCCTTCAGCTATTGATTTATCTCCTTTAACCATTTGTTCTTTCCCTCGTTTGAGTTTGGCATTAGGAGCAAACCAGAAATTACTACTTTTTAGGTTTTCATTTTTAATCTTCTGCCTAGCCTCTCAAATTCACTCTGTACTGCTTTAATCTTTTCCCTATTGTGTACAATAATTTCTGGCTTCTCAATCTCACCTTTAACAATATGCTTGAAACATTTAGAAATGTCCTTAATCCTAGCACTGGGAAAGCAATAAACCATCCAAAATTTACGCTCATTGCCATAGAATTGCCTGTCTATGCTCCTGACAGGAGAGTCCCCAATAACAATAATTCTATTAAATCTTGTCGAATGCTGCCTTACATAAGAATCATTACAAGTGTCCAATAACTACTGGCCCTTCCATTTTTCTCAGAGAGACTGACCCTTCAACAGTTCCAAAAACTGAATATCTATTTGAGAGAGGAATAGCCACCGGAGACTTTGAACTACCTTTTTACCTTTCCTGCCAGTCATCCATCTATCTGACTGATCCTGCTGTGTAATAACTTTTCTAAACTTACTAGCCGTTTCACTTTGTACCTTATATATGACCTTAATTAATTGAGTCCAGAAAAAGTTTCAATAGCACCCTATACATAAAACATACTCCTTTTCATTACCTACAGAAGATATTGTTAAAATGGAAAAAAGTAAAAAATGTATATCAAACATATGAAAATTAAATACAAGCAACCACTTAGTTGATTAGCTGAATAAAAATGATTGTCCTTGAATAAAATTCCTCAAAGAACACACTCCAGAAGCTTAAGACCATTGGCAAAGCAGGCTGCAAGATTGGTACGCCATCTGACGCATTTTGTATTCACTCCCTCTACCAATGACGTACACTGGCAGCATTTTGTACCACCTACAAGTTGCATTGCAACAATGCACTAAAAATCTTAGATAACATCTTCCAAACCCACAACTTCTACTGCACAGAGGGTCAGGGATAGCTGAGGAATGGGAAGAACAGCATCTTTAACTTCCTTTGAAGTCATCCACCATTCTGACTTGGAACTCTACCAAAATTCCATTACTACGTCAAAATCCAGGAACTCACTCCCTTGATGTATCTACATCACATAGAATACTGTGATTCAAAAAAGCAGTAAACACCACCTTCACAAATGCTTTTGAGATGAGAAATGATGCCCATGTCCTTTGAATGATTTAAGAAAAGCTACTCTAAAAATTAGCATCAACAAAAAGAGATTGAACACTAGGATTAGCAAATCAAAACCCTGGTATGTTGTTGGAAACAATGTAAAGTGATTTAAATATTTCAAGTGACATAATATTGTCATTGATGTCAGGGGAGCTGGTTGCGGCAGTGAGTTGGCCACAGATACAAACGAACAGCAACACGCATTTGTAAAACAAAATTTCAGTGCAAATCAAAGTTCTTTGCAGAGGCATAATCAAAACAAAGAATTACAAATGCATCTAGAGAGCCACAGATTTATTTTTGGCTCATAAAATGGCACATTTATGAAATTTATAGATTTATTCCTTAATTCTTTCCAAATAGTGCAGATAGATGGTTGCCCAAGACAATGTTTGTAATTTAAAAGTAGATGTAGTTATATTGATGACAAAGCTCTCTGGGACATAATGCCATTGGGACTGTGAAAATGTATCTCTGGAATTCAGTCAGTCAGATTTGAAGAATGCATTAAAATGACAAACTGATAACCTTGGGAATTGCAAATATATGTTGAAGATTTGGGTCACATTTGGACATGAGCCTTGTCTTCTGAGAAGTTTAATGAGTAATTAGAAATAATGTGCATGGATAAAATTTGAGAGACGCTACAGAAGGAAACCCTTAAATAGCTATTCCATGTTAGATTTTGTTTCTGCTCTCATGAAATACCACCAATACCTCACACAACGAGATCAGGAGCAATCACCATTTCTTCACCGCTGACAGCAAAACTAGACCTTTGTAAATTCCACATTGAACTGTAACTCATTATAATAAATGCTCAAACCCAAATTTAAAGACAATAACGGATGCAAGTGATGGATGGAGTGAAGCAGGAGCTGCTTCTTGAAGAGCCCAGATGAGTTCATGAGAACAATATTAAATCAGTTAACGTCCTTCATGTATCGAAACAAAATAGCACAGATGCTGGAAGTGTGAAATTAAGATGGAAAAATGCCGGAAATATTTTGCAGCTCTGGCAGCATCTGTGGATAGAAATGGTTCAGGTCTGTAGCTCCTTCTGATGAAAAGTCATCAGTCTGAAATGTTAATTCAGTCTCCACAAATGCTGCCACACCCACAGAGTATTTCCAACACATTTTACTTTAACTGATATATATGCTACTCATTTCACCTCTCAATTAAAGACAATGCTTTCAGCTAATGAAAATTAGGGCCGCACACTCTACAAATTCCTTTTCATCTCCCAGTTCTCTGTTAAGTCTTCCCTCCCAGCCCAGTCTTTTGACCACGCATTTAGCTGACCTTCTTAATGCCCCTTCCTTTGTCGATGTGTCTAATTGTTTTCATTATACCTCTGTGAAGCTCCACAGGACTATTTACCTTTCCTGAAGTAAAAGGCACTTTTTGAAAGTAAGTGTTACTGTTAAATTGCTCACAGATAGTTTGGGATCCAGAGCACGTCATGAATCCCAAATTCATGTCCTTGAGAGAGGGCAAGTTATCAAAGCCAGAAGAACCAGCGGGAAGTAACACTTTGAATTGTGACATTCAAAGTAAAATCCCTCAAGCACGATAGATAAATCCAAACTGTAAAACTTTTGATCAATAGACAAATAGGATTAAGTAACTGGATGTCTAAAAGTAAAATTGTTGACTGGTATCTAATTGAGGTGCATAGATAGCTTATGGATGTTAGAATGATAATGGACACTTGAGGCCTAATTAATTTATAGAGTTGAATCTAATCATGTGGTTTTGATTGAACGTTAGGTCAGAAATTGTTAAGTGCTGCAGAATTAGTGTTATTTTTCTGTCTTATCTGCAACCTGTATTCACATCCAGTGAGACCGCTTTACTGCTGAAAATTTCTGCCCTATAATCTCGATGAAAATAGGGATGTGAAATACTATACTTGGAAGTTATAATAAGGAGAAAGATAATGAAGCCATTTCACGCTGTGGTGTTCTGACCAAGAGTCAGAACATTAGAAACCCTCAATTGCCAACCTGCAAGATTCTTTAACTATTAAGTAACCAGCAGTTTGCAGCAGGGATGACAACAATTAGATCACAGCATTAAGCAGGACTGATCAAATCAAATAACGTTTCACTTTAGGATGAATGGTTTAATGTACCTGTCATTATAAATGTTATCAGATTATCAGATAACTTTACCTTTGAAAATGCAACAATGCCATGAAAGAACTGTTAGTACATATATTAATCACCAATTATCATGTTTGATATCTATTACCTACAAAACATGTAGTTATGTCCATAACTAAGTAAAGTAATTATGTCCATAGAATGAAATAAAAAGTAACTTGTTTGGAACTTTTTTTGAGAAACTGCAAAGAAAATGTAATCTTATGGTATGGTTAAAATCTTGTGTGGCATGGCTGGAACATTGCAGAACAATACATGAGGTAAGTCATTGCCAAAAACAAGAGATTCATTAGAGCCCGGTCATCGGGATACCTGAGTTTAAAGCAGGATCCAATCTAATGGGAGGAACTAGATATTTTGTGTTTGGAGTTGAACATGTGCCTGGAGCAGGGTGTCAGCTGGAATCTATCATACAGGTATTCAAATGGTGGAAGTTCAAGATAACAGCTACCTGGCAGAGAGCTGTAGGCTGAGATTGAATTGACAGGTGGACATTACAGACTTGCGGCAGTTACGGACTGGCATCAAATTCAACAAGCCGGAAGAGCGATGCTCAATTTAAAACTAAATCCAGGGTTTCAATTACCGCCTCAAATCAGGCCAAGGTGTTTATCACATGCTACATTCTGTGAATTTTATGTACATCCTCAATCTGTTTTGGGTTTGCTTTCTTGTACCATTAAATGCTCCCAACACTTTTTGAAACCAGTCATACATTTGTACATTAAAAATATACGTTTGGTTGAAGGAAATAGGGGTCATGGCTGCAGATTTATTCCGATAATTTACAATTAAGAACTGGAATGTAATAGGTCCAGTGAAGTTGTGTGAATATATACATATATATACAGTGCAGTTGTCAGTTACAATTTTCAACCGCAATGCTGTTAGTGGTTCATTCTTGCGTTATCTACTCCAGATAACGACCACCGGAGGAACACTTCCGGTCACTACAGGTCTGTAACACAAACGAAGATTTTTTTTTAACCTCTTCTTGAGTCTGCACAGTTGGCAGCTCTATGTGTATAATGTGTGTGAGTGTGTGATGAAGCAACAAGCCCCTTTGGCGGCGGAGGGACTGCAGATCCCAATCCCCTCATCAGGGGGAGTCGTGAGCACACGGACCTCAGCGTTGGAACCGAATAAACATGAGCCTTCACAGACCGACTCTTAAAGGGAAAACACACACGCCACTTTTAAAGTAGCTGGCATCATTGATGGTTTCACTAGGGACGGATGGCTCCTTCGAACGGATTTACAGGCGTCCTGGACGCGTCTTAAAGGTACGCTTTAAACAAGAACAAAATTAGCAATAAAAAAGTCTAAAAATAAACAAACTTGAAACAGATTCAAAGCTCTGGCTATCACCCTAAACGCTGTTTTCCTCTCCACAGATGCTACCCGACTTGTTAAGTGGTTGCTGCGTTTTTCTTTTGTTTTGTTCAAGCTCTGGCGCAGTTCGTCCGCCCCGGGCCACTCTTACCTGTAGATTTTATATCTGGTAGTAAATCCCTGGCGGTATCTGTCTAGGAAATTGGAATAATCCCGAGCGCGGTGGAAAGGTCCCTTGTCTGAGAGCAGCCAGTCGAGAGGGCTGGTGGCATGTTGGTGTTGGTGATGACAGGAAAGTACCAGAAGTGCCCAGCAGTGGAGGGTTAAAGCCAGCCTGTCCCATAGGAACAGCAAGGAGACGAGATCAACAAGCCGCCAGTTCATCCTTCCATCTGGGACTCTTCCTCTTCATTCTCCTTGCACTCTCTCAAGACCTGTTCCAGTTTAAAAGAAAGACATTAAGAACGAGGACATCCTCTTTGTTTTTTTAAAAAAAGTCATCAAATCTCTCCGAGCAGGGGAGGGGAAGAACTGAAACAAAACCAGCATTTGCTGGCGAAACTCAAATCTGTAAGGAGAGAAAGCAGAGTTAACGTTTCCAGTCCGGTGACTTTTCACCAGAACAGGGGAAGAGCTAGATGTCCGGGAAAGGCACCATGAGACAGAGGAAAAATGGAATGGTGCGGAATGGATTTGTCAGGGTATAGAGAACGGGAGTGGGGCGATTATATCGTGCCCCGTGACTTCCCCAGAGTCAGGCAGATCAGTATACACACTCACAGAGATACATTTGCAAAACACAGTCTGACAAATCCTCAGATATGCTCAATACAAATCACAACTAAGCACGCAGCCAGAGTATACTCCACACGGACATTGCCAAACTCACACTCAGAATATAATCCAGACAGACACAGCCAAACACACACCAGAATATGTTCAACATAAAACACAGCCAAACACACCCCCGAATATAATCCACACAGAGCCAAACACACACGCAGAATATACTCAACATAAAATATACCCAAACACACACTTAGAATATATTCAACATAAAACACGGCCAAACTCACATCCAGAATATACAGGGCACAGGACACAGCCAAACATACGCTCATAATAGACTACGCATAATACAGTGGAACACATACCCAGGGTATGTTAATCACAAAACACAGTAAAACACATACAATCTAAAACTCAGTACAAAACACAGCCAAACATCACTAAGAATCCACTCAACATAAAACGCAAACACACGCAGCATGTACTCCACACCGACACAGCCAAACACACGCCCAGAATGTATTCAAATAGATTAGAGCCAGATGTACACATAGAAACAGGGATGTGTTGAAACATGAAATACAGCCAGAAAGGTTACTGTATCTGAACACATGCACATGCAGAGAAACAAGGGTCTACTGAAACACAATATACTGACACAGAGGCACAGATCTTAGCTGGACAACCAGGTGTACATACACACATGACGGAACACCAAGTTAAATAAGGTAATTCTCTAGGTTTTGATGTAGACGTAGATAAGTATTCAAGGAGGTAGACAAACAGCTTCAACCCACATCCACACTTGATGGGCTTGAGCAAAATCTAAAGAAACCAACGCATACACACAAACAGGCAAATATGTAGTCAGGCGCTGACATTTTTTTTAAAAAGCAGCTGCACACACAGATAGACACCAGTATTTTGACAGCTAAGACTGATAGATGCAGAATCTCAGAAAAAAAAAGCATTCCTCCGCCCAAACACTGATACGCAGTTCATTTATACAGAACAAGCACATCTTTATGTCAATGACCACACTGAACTGACAAAGAAGAATAAATTGAAAGACGGTTACAGAGGCTCATACCTAGACACGCACAGCAGCAGATATACACACAGGTAGGTACATATACACGCAGGCACAAACACATTTGATACTGCAGTGATATGTCTGAAGCACAGGCACACAACAATTAATAAGGAAAACCATGCTTGAGCACTGTTTTAATAAACGTGTTTGCTGTACTCATTATCACATTGAAACAACCAACATTTAATTTGACAGAATTTTAGCAAAGAGCGACTTTGTCTATGACCTTAAATACGCTTAGAGGTAATTCCTAACTGTTTCCTTAGAAAGAGACGGTGGAAATATTTAAAACAAATCTTTAACTTCTTCTCCTCTCCCATTCCCTGCACGTCGGGAGCAGACTGTCCTCAAGGAGATTGCACAGAGACAAATGCGGTCTTCGGAGGGTTAATCAGCCGCCCCTCCGGTTTGACTGTGGTGTGCTGAGATCACAAATTAGTCCCAAGGCATTGCATTACCTCTCCGAGCTGAAGGAACCAGCGACAAAACTGCTGCCAATCCTGAACTTGGCAGCTTTTCTCGGGCTCTTGAAAGCGAGTAGCTAGGAATTGGGCAGAGGATAGAGAGGAATGTGGGGGCGTGGGGGGGGGGGTGCGGTTGGTGGTGTGTGTGGAGGTCTAGGCTGGGGAAGAAAGCAAAGGGATTGCAAGTTGCCGACATGCGTCCCCGCCTTCGCAGTTCCCAAATCGAGTAGCGGCAAGACAGCACGTCCCCTTGCCGAACCCGACAACACTGACCTTTCTGACACAGTATCTCGAAGGCTGGTGGACCCATGGCGCTCCGATCTGGTCTCTCGACTGTGCAAAGTGAACCTCTCAACCGCCGGCTGGGCGAACGGGCGCAAGTCATTTTATAAAGCCTTCCTGGGGCAGGATGCACATCCAGAGAGAGAGAGAGAGAGAGTGAAAGAGAGAGAGAGAGAAGGCAGATGTGGCTGGACTGGGACGGGGTGGATAAAGGCAAGTAACGTTCACCACGATCCCTTTCCCAGTCTTACTTCGAGAAGCCCATTGGGACAAAGCCACTACTAAGGTCATTCACTTCCGCGGAGAGGGTCTGTATCCTGGGAACGGACAGGCGAACGGCTGGGTTTGTCCCCCATCCAAAACGTGAGTCTGGAGTCCAAGTGGCTGGCACGGGCTCCTTTGAAGACGGGTGACAGATGCCCCGAGAATAAAAGATTCCGGAGAGGAAGTCCATCCGTTCTCTCCCACCCACTGGTCACATGCTTGTCTGTCGGGTCACCCTTTGCCCCACGTCGCTCGTTTTGCTCAAAAAAAATCCCCTCCGAGATTCCCGGGAGCTCCTCGCCTGGCTCCGTGTGACCAGAAAGCGGAGCGACTAAATGCAGATGGAGCTCCGAACTCTGCATTTATAAACCCAAGGGGAGGGGAGGGGTGGGTGGGGGGGTCGGTGTTAGGGAGGGTGGTGTTGGGGAGGAGGAGAGGAGGGGTGGCGGGGGAGAGTGAGCCTCACTGAGAAACCAGCCTCCTTATACACCGCCTATCGGATCTCACAGTCTCCCATCAAATGATTCCCTCATAGGCACCACGGTCTCAAATCAACCCACCGCACAAACAGTTAATGGGTCCTGTAATCAAACAGCTCCCACTTTTGCATTTGACAGAACGGTTAAAACAAGCAAACAGAGAGAAAATGACAATAACAATTTAAAAGAGAAGAGAAAAGATACGTGGTTTCGTGTAATCCAAGAAAATTAACGCCAGTTAACAGACAGAATTGAATCCAAATTGGAACGTGAACGCTTTTGAGTCTGGGCTTGTTACCCAGCTCAGTGAAGTTATGTAGATGACCTGACGTTAGTTGATTCTGCCCCTTCTCGTTCCTTCAAACTGGCTCCTGACCCCGGGGCTGTGTCCATACCACCCAAGCCCCCTTCCCTCCCCACCCTGGCTTATCACCGCCTGCTCCCTCCATGCTCCGGGTGCTCCATTTCAGCACAGGCTGCGGCGGACAGCTCACTTCACTTCAGCCTTCTGCTTCAGATGGGAGCACCGGGAGACACGGGCGAGCGGATCCGCGGGCAGAGCGGGTGTAACGCTCCGGCCACCTCCTTCCCCTGGCCGCTCTGCTCCTCAGATGTTGGGGTTAAAGTACCCACAAAGCCCATGCAGCAGCTCACCCCACCCAGCACTTCTCAGGGAGGGAGAGAGAGAGGGAGCGCTTCAGTAGCTGGCTGTACAAACCTGTCCTCTACCTGTCACTCAGTCACCTTCCCGGGGAAGGAATCACCCGCTTATCTTCATCCTTCTATCTATCTCTGTCTATCTATCTATCTATCTATCTATCTATCTATCTATCCATTTATCTGTCTTTCTGTCTATCTATTTATCTATCAATCTGCCTGTCTATCTATCCATCTATCTATCAATCTATTTGTCTGTCTGTCTGTCTATCTATCTATCTATCTATCTGTCTCTATGCCTGGCCCAGTAGTATCCAGACAGACTGCTCTCGCCACATAACCCTCCTCATGCCACTGTATGATATACGTATCAGAGGGAATGGACGTGCTGAATGGGACAGCATTTTTTGGACCATTGCTGCTCGCTCCCTCAGTTCAGTCACAATTCAACTTCTGGACATTCTCCAGAAGGGAACCACTTCACTCCCAGCCACCAACTTCCCCCAGTACTAAAATACCTTCCTCAGATAGCACAGACACCGGGGGCTGTTCCAGCTGTTCCAGCTGTTCCAGTTCCAGGTGGGGAGTAGGATAGACCATACCCGCCTCCCTCCACCTCTGAATGGATTATTCAAATCTCACCCCCCCTCCCACCCACCCACCCCCATGCAATTCCCTCACCCACACCGCTCCCCGAAACCTTCAAAAGCAGAAAGTTTCAGGATATTATCCCACTCTGAATTCCGGGAGATGGTGTGTGTGTGTGTGTGTTGGGGATCGGGGATGCTGCAAGGATATGAAGGAGGAGAATGAACGCTCGAAGTACATCCAGAGGGCTTGGTCTTCCCTGAATCTGATGGAATTCTGAGTCAAGGACATGCGCTCTTTCAATCTGCCAGAGTGGAAGTAACGCCGGGGCAGCGAGAGAGGAGAAGGGATCGCTTCCCACGCACTATCTGGACCTGTGCTGGAAGAATGTTAGTTAAAGAGACTTCCACTTAGCGTATTCACTGACCGCAATGAAACATCCTAACATAATGCATGAACATGAAGGAATCTACGTAGTTCTCTCAGCCAGTTTACTCCGAACCAAACACTCAGTAGAATGTTAAATAGTCAATTTATCTCACTGATTTCATGGAAAATCATAATCAATATTAATACCTAGCCTGTAACGCCTGTACTTGGGAGGGATGATCCACTTGATGGCACAAGTATTGATGTGAAACCAAACCAGCCAGGTACATATACGAGTGGAGGCGATGGGGCGGGAGAAAGGTTTGACACTTGCCTCACCGCAGGTGAGCTTAGCTTTTCTGTCTCTCACCCGGGCTCCGCCTGAGCTTGGGAGTGGGGTGGGGGGAGCGTGTGGGGTTTGGAAGGAAATGGCTCGGGATCAGTGGAAGGCTCAGGTGCTAGTGGTAGGTGAGGAAAGAGGTGAGGATGAGGGTTATAAGAAATAGGGCTGTCACTTACCAGGGGTCGAAGCGGACCGGGATGTTCAGTTTGTAGAGAAGGTCCAGAGTTCCCCAAGGAGAGTAGAGAGCTGGGATCTTCTCCTCAGCTCAGAGATGGTCTTCTCTCCAAATCACAAGCTGACTTCCACCCCCCTCCCTTTCTCTCTCTCTATCACTGAATGCCTCTCCCTTTTTACACGTGGATTGTCCCCTCCCTCCTTCCATGGGAACTGCGCAGAAAATAAGACGACCATACACACACAAGAAAAAAAACACCGATTGGGATTAAACAAACCAGGCTTGTGTCTTTATTTCTCCCTCTCCTTTAAAAAAGAATCCGGGATCACTTCCAGTTTGGAAGAGGGGTGGTGGTGGGGAGAGAGAGATAGATTTCAAAGGCAGGAGGAGGGATCAATGCCAGAGCTAGTGCCAACCCTCCCCCCCTTGTTCACTCCAGCCGTGGGTCCTGCCGTGGAGTATTTGAATGGAGTTGCAGTCTCGGCTTGCTCCCAAGTTGTCAGTGCGCAGTTAGCTCCCCTCCAACGCCCCCCCCTCCCCCCCACCCCACCTCAATCCGCCCCCTGCCCAATCCTCCTTTTAACAAGCCGACTGCTGGCTGAGACCTTTTTTTTGTTTTGCTATCTGTATGTGTGAGGCTGGGGAGGCAGCACAGTGATATTTGCTGTTTTATTCGGAGAGGGAAGGGAGGGACAGGAAGCGGGTGCTGTGCTGGGATTATGATGGTACCAGTAGCACGGCTGCCGCTGTTGTTGATGATGTTGGGGGCCATGCTGTGGGCCGTGCTAGCCTCCGGCCTCGATGCCGGGGACGGAGAGCTGCCTGCCAAGGACGGCGAGTGCAAACTGAAGACGGTGAGCGTGTCGGCGCTGCCTTTCCTGCGGGAGAACGACCTGAGCATCCACACGCCGCTGTCCGCCGAGCCCAAACTCCTCTTCTCGGTCAGAAACGACTTCCCCGGAGAGGTGGTCGTGGTTGATGACCTGGAGAACACCGAGCTGCCTTACTTCGTCCTGGGTGAGTGTGAGCTTCGCCTTGTGACTGGTTTCAGGACTCCCCCCCGCCCCAAACTGTGTGTGTGTGTAAGAGCTGAGGTGTGCGTAGGAGACAGCATGTTATATCCCTGTCTCCCCTTGCTCTTCTGGCACAGCTCAGGCGAGGTTGCCATTATGATTTTTTTTTGTTATTTATTTATTTCCATGTGTGTGTATCTCTCAGGCATTAAGTGCTTTCCTGTTCATGGCAAGGGGGTTTGGGGGGCTGCACAGGGATATATGTTGTGTGATGGAACAGGACAGACTCTGTCTTCCTCAAAGGTTCTACCTAGTGTGGCCTCTGAACCACAGGTTTCAACTCTGGGCTGGAAAGGAACAAAGTCTTACCCTCCCCCAGCTCTCGAGGTCCACAGCGCTTGCTCAATGCTTTCCCTTTACGGACTGACAAAAGACGTCTGGAATCAGATGGAGGAGCGAGGGGAGGCAACTTTCTAACGGGGTTCTCTCCATCCATTCGGTCTGCTCCAATGATAATCATACACAGCGATACCAGAACTTGCAGTGTTGGGAAATAAACAGAGTGGGAGGTGAAAAAAAAAGCACAATGAAAATGAATTCATTTTGCTTCATTGGAGCCGGGTTGCTTTAGTTGGTTTAGTTGAGAAATAACGGGATTCAGAGGGGCTTCTGTTTATTTGGCCCTTCAAACTTGCGCGACGGAGGCAAAAACTCCTGTGTATGACACGCTGTGTATATTGACAATTTATATGACGTCTCACCCAGCTACTTGATAGGGAGTGCACTTCCACATATTAGCAACACACACACCGGCCGATTTGCTGAAATTATGGACAGGACAAGTTCCTCGTACTGGAATGTGGAGCCATTCTGAACCTGAGTTTAAAGCAATGGACGCAAATAATAGTCCAGCCAGTTCAACTACTCGATGCATAATAACACCAACTTGTATTTGTAGATATCTCTAAGCGACCAGTGATGTTATGACAAATCCGTGGAGCAGGTGGGATTAGAAGCTAGGTCTTAGGATCCTAGATGTTAAGACACTACCATGTGTCACTAGGGGGCTTCCAACTTGTATTTATATAGTGATTATAACGTGGTAAAATATCTCAAGGTGCTCTATAGCTATATTAACAGACAAAATTTGACGCACTTGATGGATGAGACATTACAACAGGTGAGGAAAAACTTGCTCAGTGAAGTTGATTTTAAGGATCTTCTGAAAGGAGGACAGGGAATTCACAATGAGGTGATTTGGAAACAATTCCAAAGTTTAGGGCCGAGTTAAATTAAGGCACGACCACCAATGGAGGCCTGAATTAAATCCAGAATGCACAAGTGGCCAGAATTTGATGAAGATTGAATTCTTGGAGGGTTTGAGGAAGTTGCAGTGTTAGAAAGGTAGGTAGCTTTATGACAAACTTAACAGAGTGTAAGAGTTACGTCATTCTCATACCAATGAGACTGTGACCCCACTAAGTGGGATTGCAAATCAACATCAAATTATGGACAATTTTACGCTACAGTTCAACGTTCAAGCACTGGGTTAAAGGCATGAGCATTTATTTCACACAAGATCTTTGCTGTGAGTGGCCAGAGGAGACAATATGAGGTGGATTTTAACCTTACTTTGAAACATTCATTCCACTGGGCCACCCACAATCCCCAGAAGCAAATTCAAAAATAGCAGTAAGAAAGCCAGATATTTATTGTGACGTCTATTGAACTTGAGCTTGAAAATAATCAATTTTGGCAATCACTTCTCTACCAATTGCAGTTACCTGATTATTGCATAAATGTTTGTACAGCAGTCTAGAGGGGATAGACCAGATTAACAATACTACATACAGGTTCCCGGTTAACCACTAACAATGTTTCCAGAGGCCTGTTAATACAATCTAAACAGACTCATCATTAAAAATGAACAATGCACTCACATTTGCCTTCCTCAATCTTTGCTTTCATCATCCTACACTCACACATGCTGTGCTGTTAATTTGGTGTTCAATTTGCGCTAACTTATAGAAAGCCCTATTGTGCTTTCTGTAAGGAGTAACAAAAATATGTTGCATTGGACATGTACAGTGTGCCTGTTCCTGCTAGAAAAAAGTCCGCATTGAAGACCCCCAGTCAACTTTAGTGCTTTCTACAATCTGTCACAACTCAAATGTACAGGCTCTTTCTGGCAAATAGATTGAGCATCCGTGATTCTTGATGGAACAAGCTTCAGACTCTGAAAATTCCAAAAAACTTAGAACATGCTTTTGAGTTTTAGTTGGAATGTGAGCACCGGGTTGGGTCAACACAGTAGACAAACATGAGATGATGTTCTCCAAAGTTGAGTACTAGCTGCTGTATTTTGGTGAGAGCAAAAATCGCTGAAACATTAATTTGGCCATTGCTGTTTGTGGGACCTTTTTACGTTTCCTCCATTACAAAAGTGACAACAGTTTAAAAGTATTTTGTTGGCCTGCCAGTACTTTGGGATATCCTGGAGTTCTGAAAAGCTCCATATAAATGCAAGTTAATCAGGCTACTACAAAATATTTACAATGACTCAGAAAAGATGTTCCTATACTTTATATTGGCAGGTTAGTTATAATACACAATTTACTTAGATACAGATTAGTTCATATATTTCAAGTGCATTGATTTGAGCTGACCACTAATGTAACTGCAGATGATAAAAGTTGCCCTAAATAGGAATTTTTGAAATGTAATTTTTAAGTCCACTTTATATTTAAGTAATCAATTAACAGAATAGAATTGGCTTAGACTATTGCAGAGCACCATGCTTACTGAATATATACTGTACATATACATACTCAGAAACATTACAATTCTGCCAAAGACATTCATCCCATTTATCAACTGACATTAGGGTGGCACAGTGGTTCAGTGGTTATCACTGCTGCTTCACAGCACCAGGGACCGGGTTTGGTTCCACCCTCAGGTGACTGGCTGTGTGGAGTTTGCACATTTTCACTGTGTCTGCGTGGGTTTCCTCCGGGTGCTCCAGTTTCCTCCAACAATCCAAAGATGTGTAGGCTAGGTGGATTGGCCATGCTAAATTGCCCGCAGTGTTCAGGGATGTGTAGATTAGGGGGATGGGTCTGGATGGGATGCTCTGTGTGTCAGTGTGGACTTGTTGGGCCGAAGGGCCTGTTTCGACACTGCAGGGATTTTAAGATAATGAATAGTTTTTAAGTTACTATTGAAGATCACGAATAAATTATTGGATGACACTATATTGGTGCATTGCATAGACTTTCATCTTTCAAATTCAAATTAACACTAAGATCCACTCTTGATAATCCTTTCTCCTACATATGTGTCTGTGATCACCTTCAAATAACAACATGAACAAAAAACACACAGTACCATGGCAATATATTAATGGAAAAAAAAGACCTACTAACTACATGTGTGAACACATACCACGGAATGAATTTAAAGAGTATTTTAATCTCCAGGTTCAAATGGCAAAAAGAATCACTTAAAATTCACTCCAAGTGTACAAAATCATTTCAACTGTTGATTGCAACTTACCAAAATGTATACTCTGGTATATCAAATTGCAACTAGTATTAAATATCACTTTAAATGATGGTTGAGTGAGCAATTTTTTTCCAGATTGTATGGCGTCAAACTCTTGTAATGTAACATTAGGATGCACTGCTGAAATTCCTGTGTGGAACTACTGAAATTGAGTTGTTTTACAATATTTGCAGCGTGAAATCAAACAATAACCATTGATTAAGCAATGCAATATGGCTTATTTAAAATCATTTTGATATTGTAGGATTATGTGAAAACTGCATTAATATAAAGTTATTTCTGAAACTTAAAGAAAACACAAGGATAAAGGCATCACCAATATTTTAGAATTTTCGATGGGCAAAGATATTGGTCGGGTATATATTCAAAACTGGTGTCATAAAGAACTAATCATTTACTTTAAGTGATTGAAATCAAATATCAATGTATTATTTATTAGTTATAAGTAACTAAAGGACCATATTTTTATTTCTGTTTCATATAGTCATAGAATCATAGAACACAGAAGAGGCTCTTTGGCCCATTGAGTCTGTACTGACCTATCCACACTAATCTCATTTTCCAGAGCTTGGCCCATAGCCTTGAATTTTATGACATTTCAAGTGCCCGTCCATATATATTTTAAACACTGTGAGGTTCCCAACCTCCACGGCTCTCTCAGGCAGTGCATTCCAGATTTCCACCACTCCCTGGGTGAAAACAATTTGCCTCAAATCCCCTCTAAACCTCCTGTCCTTCACCTTAAAATTATGGACCTTTTAACTAAGGGCAACAGCCATTTTCTATCCACCCTGTCAATGCCCCTCTTAATTTTATATACCTCAATCAGATCTCCTCTCAAACCTCTCTGCTGTTAGTCCTAACCCTTAGTTGTGATTTATTAACACATTCCAAATTGATAATAAATGGATAAATTGGTGGGTTTTTTATGAAATGATTAAGTAACCAATTAACCGTAATAGCTGACAGCTAGTACACAATTATATACATTCCCAAGTACTTGAAATCTTCACAAGTGTTTTAAGATAAGATTTTAAAATAACATTCTTCAATAAAATTATATATGTTGTTTTAAAACATTACAATTTTGTAGAGTATACATATTGAATAACATGTTAAAACATAACCACATATTTTCCTAGATAACAAGCATGGGGCTGGATGAACACAGCAGGTCAAGCAGCATCATAGGAGCAGGAAAACTTGACGTGTCGGGCCTAAACCG